>VWYP01020777.1:368502-426986 GCA_013400435.1 Pycnonotus jocosus
AACAACAACAAAAAAAAACCAACAAAAAAAACCCCAAGCAGCTGGAAGGAAAAGCAGATTTTCTAGTAAATCTGTGGCAACAACATCAGCAGCTGCAACTGGTTTGTTGCCCGTTCCTTTTGGCAGCCCAATCATGTCTCAAAGATCTACACATCTCTGTTAAGTAATCTATTTGGCTGCAGCAAAGGCATCCCCATTAGCCACTTAACTTAAGAGGTCCTCCTAAGCACTGTGGGCTGTTACACCTTCCTTGCAGAGCATCCATGAGCTTTGCAGGGTCCAGCACACATCCTGAAAATCAGAAAAGAACAATTTTTTTCCTGTGAGATGGAGACCTCTGAAGGAAACCTCACTGTTGTTTCGTTCATGCTCTAGGAAGCCCTACCTAAAAATTTCTCCTTTATGGAGGGCTTCTCCTCCTCCAAAACAAGCCAAATTACTCCCATGGGGCAGAGGCACAGTCAGCCAGTGCACTTGTAAGGACAACACCTGCGGGGTACAGGCTTTGGCCATGCCTGGCACAGGGTAAACACCTGCTCTTGCTCACCAGCAGCACTTGGCCTTTCACTTTCTGCTTTCAGCAGCTTGAACTGGTTCTGCACAGAGTCTGCTGCAACTTCTCACACGCACAGGAACGCACAAAGAACCTAGGCAGGTAAAACCTGTGCAGGGAGACTCCTGCCAGCCCTGCTCCATCCCAACAGGCTGCAGGCATTTTGCTGTTCTCTACATTCTTTCGGCACATGTAGAGGCATCTTCCTGCTCCCCAAGCCCGTGGTGGTCTCTATCACTTGCTGCTAGAAAAAGCTGCAGAGACTCTTCCATAAAATTATTTGAAAAATGCAGATTCCCTTTCTTTCTGTGTTGATGTGTATGATAATGTGACACACCATTCAAGCAAATCTAGTTTTATTGACAGGGATACACACAGAAATGAACAGGCACATGGTCACCTGAAACCAGATGAAAACGAAATTTTTATTTGCAGGTACGGCATTTATACCAACCGATAAAACACTGTGTATTTCCTCTGATGTATTATGAATATGACTCAAAAAAATCAACAAACATTAACCACATACATAAACGTGTGATCTACACAGAATGCTTAAAAGTAATTGCAAAAGGATTTGTTGAGTAATTCCAGGGAAGAAAAAAAAAAGATTGTCAGGAGACGACCCGGTTGTGGGAAGAGGCACTTAATTCACTGCATGAATGACTCACGGTGAATTACTTGCATAACTCCACTCAAGGAAATCACTACTCTGCAAAAGTGCATACATGTTAAATCAACCAAAACACAGAGCGGTCCATATTCTTGGTACAATGCTGCCTTCCTGCTGGTACAAAATGAGGAGAAATCCTCTCAGCTGGGCAGGGAGGGGGAGAAATCCTCTCTTTTGGTATCCTGGCAATGTTTTCAAGAGACAGTTCAACAGCACTCACTTGTCCTATTCATGCTTGGCACTTACATTGAAAAGAAAATCCAGGCCTGTAATATTCAAGAAAAAGCTCTTGTTGAAACTTCGACCAATAAATCTGAGGCTGCGTTTCCCACCCAACTCAATTTAATGCCATAAGATAATTATGGTCCTTTCCTGGAAAACAGAGAGCTCCATGAAGAAGGTCAGCTGGTATGAACACTAGCAAGATTTACTTTCTTCAGAATACACAGGATAAATAACTCCTTCCTTTATTTGCTATCTGTGCCTGAACTGTGAGGTACAAAGCTTACTGGAATTAAACAAAGGGAGCTATTTTTCACTGTTTCATCTCACTTTAATTCCCCATAGCAAATATTCAAAACTGAAAAATAGAGAGAAAAAGAGAGAGAAGAGAGAGAAAAAGAGAGAGAAAAAGAGAGAGAAAAAGAGAGAGAAAAGGGGGAAAAAAAAGAAAAAAACCCATAGCTCTTTGTAAGTCTCATGTGCCTGACCAGCATGACCACAATCCACCAGCCATACTTCAGACACCGCATTTAGATGTCACTGTGAGCAAATGATACACATCTCCTTGGCTGCAACACAGTGATTTAAACTGCATAAACTGGAAGCTTTTTCTCTGGGTATAATGAATGCAGAAACTTCATCTAGTATTCCAGAGCCCTTCTGTTAGGAACTTGGTTGATTCTAAGAACAGCTAGGTCTGTAGGGAGACTCATTGCCCATATACTGGAGGAGCAGCAGCTGCAGTAGGAACAACTGGGCACAGAGAGCATCCCATCCAGAGCAGAGCTCCAATGGTAGCGCTCAGGGCAACAGCGTCCTTGGGGAGGCAGGAGAAGTGAGTTTGCTTTGGTAGAGCTGCCCAACAGCTGAAGCACTGACGGCAAGGAGCAGACCTGTCAGACCTGTGTGGTGGCAGCCGCAGCCTGGGCCACCACTGCCCCACTGGGGCCACAGAGCAGGAGTGAACACAAGCAAATGGATCCTGCTGCCCAGCAACATCCCAGCCATGCTGACAGAATGGAGTAGAAGCCCCAGCTCCTCCTGGTGTTTCTACAGACAATCAAACAAAATGCATAAATATTCCCTGGAACTTGGACTTGAATCTAGGCTTTTCCTTTGTCCTGGTGTAAACACTCTCCCATGTCATTCACTCATGGTGAACATTCTCATCAAAAAGATCCTCAATATTATGTTTCGGTCATGCACTAGATGGGAAAATCCAAGCAGCTCAGCCTGAGGAAAACCTGCAACTTCCAAAAGTATACTCTTAAAAAACCAGCATCCATACAGGAGAGGGACAAGAGATCTGGTGCAGCCTTTAACTCATGTTTGAAGAAAGTAAGTATGATCCCAGTATCCGTGTTGAGCCTAGCAACTTAAAAGCAGGATGTGCCCTGGCTCCTGAATGGCAGTGGGACTATCTCCAGTTTCTCCTCAAGGTTATTGTACTTTTCAGCATGTGCTGGATCTGTGGCTAAGATCCATAGGGAATTTTGTATCTCAAAACAGATGAAGCTATTGATTCCAGGCCAGTTTGGGAGTTAAGTGGTGCCAAGGTGCAAACAGTGGAAACCCGATTTCATACATCAGAGTATGGCCCTGATTTTGTGTACGTTAATATTACTCAAAATCTAAGAACCAGCTTTAAACACTCAGTTTATGAAATTCATGCTTTTTTTGTGAGCAGGTTCCTAAAAAGCATCTTTGGCTTTGTTACTCATTAGCAGCCCTCTTTCAGGCAAGGGAACAAATCTCCGTCTTCCACTTCTAAAAGAGAACTGCTGTATTAACACAGGAGCACATGCATTTGGCAAAGTGCTTGCTCTGGGAGGATACAGCTCCAGGTGGATATTGCACATCCCACAGGCGACTTGTGCTGTCACAACTGAAGCCAAATTCACTTAGAGGCAACTAAGACAGCTGCATGGTCCTTGTGAGGTAGACTTTTGGTAGAAATATGAGAAATTCTTAACGCATATTCCATGGTAGAAAAGGAGAGTCGAAAATTCATACCGTGCCAGGTCCTGCAACTTGCTGCACTGGGGCATTTTTGACAAATGCACAATTTATCCTGTACTAAAAATCCCTCATCAAAATAGCAGAGTGAAGTACTTGAGACAGTTGGAAGACATAGGGAGGAATTTTGCATGGTTTTCAGAAAACGTAGTTTTCAAATGTCTTGCTAAATTAAGCAACAAACTCATCAGACAGAAGCACAGGATTGAGAGGTAACACCAGATTTTGGAGTTATGCTGCTAACCCACCTCACTTCTGTCCACTGACCTTCCACATTTCCACTGTCCAGCCGAGTGAGCTGGCCAGTTGCTTCGGGCAGAGATCATACCCCGTCTGCACCAGTGCAACTTTAGTGGTTCTTCCACCACAATTTTTAAAAATCTATTTCCAATACTTTTTAGCAATTAAAGCCAAAATCTTGGTAATGTGATCTGAGAGATCTCAGACTGGAGAAAACTGGTAAAACCAAGCTGGCATGTACTTCTGCGTTTTGTAGCTCAATTTTCAGCTCTTGGGGCTACTGATGCCACAGAGACATGTTTGGAGATGTCAGACATGTCCTGACGTAGCTCAGCCCATAACTTCTGCCTTCAGCCACACATTTGCAATGATAACAGACTTTAGACAGGCTTCTGAGAAATGCCTTTTATTGTATGACAGCAGTTGTCACGTGAACATCCACAAAAGAAATTATTCCATAGCAATACCAAAATCAAATTATTACAACAAATGGAAGAACCAAACCAAAACAAAACCAGAGTTAAAATGATGAAAAAGCAGCACGCTGTTACACGATGTAAAACATACACTGAAAGCCACATCTGCAAAACTGTCATGCTCATCACCATCATAGGAAAGAACTGATTTCAACTCTTTCTTTCCCCCTCCAAAAAAAAAAAAAAAAAAAAAAAAAAAGAGGCAAATTTTGAAGATATTTCAAAGGGTTGGTTTAACAAAAAAAAGAGCAGCCTTTTTTCTGATTATTTTTGCAATATTATTTCACATATGTATTGGGAAGGCTAAAAGAAACCATCAACATTACTTAAGCAACCAGCACTACTGAGGCTGGTCAGAAAGTCCTCCCTCTCCCAAAGGGCAGTACAAGTGGTATCAGAGAAGATTATGCCCATCTGGAAAATGGTGCAGTTCACTAATGAGAAATTTTGTCCTTAAAACAAGCAAATAAGTAAAACGTGAAATAGCCTATCCTGGCAAACTGTGGCTTTGGAAATGCCAACATGCTCTGTTGGCTCACAGTGGTCTTTTGATAAGGAGTGGAGCAAAGACACACCAAAACAAATGCATGGAAAACAATTCTGAAGATCAGAAGTAGAGGCTGTTCCTAGATTTTTACACCTAAGAAAAAACAGTTCTGTAACTGATGATTTTCGGTATTACTGTATAAAATTATATTTATTAGAAATAAGACTCTGGAATACTTTAAGGCACCTCATGGGAAAGAAACATTTTAAAGGCTTGAATAGAGAGACTGAGTTCTTTTTCCAAGATCCCCAATAAGGTATGCAACTTAGAGTAACCTGCTTTGCTATTTCCAAATAAAGCACATTTTTCAAAATGGAAGTTTAAAACTATTTAAATTTTTCTTTATAAAGAAACATAAAACACCTAGTTGGAAATATAATGCGTTCATTTAACAGACCAAAACTTTCACTACATGAAGGTCTTGTTCTTCCCCTGATCTGAGTTCTGTCATTCAGGCACACTGCACCTTTTTTACCCAACTAAAATGAAATGGTCTTAATCAGTCAGAATTAATCAACATCTGAACAAAACAGCTTTCAACAATACCAGCAAAACCAGTTTCCTGAATAAAATATTTTTGTTGCTTTAAACCAAAAACATGCAATAATGCCAATGATAGACATGAACGGCTTGCTATCAGTTGTTCTATTCAGCAATTCATGGGTTTCAAGTGTGATTTTGTAAAAAATTTGTTTTGTCTTATATTGATATTTGATACCTACAGCAAATAGTGTCCTGCCAAAACATGTGAAGAAGCAGAAATCAGCATTTTCAGAGATACCTAACATTTTTGTGCACATTCAAAAAGCTACAGGATCAAATTAATTCTAGCTTATAGACTGATAGCTAGATCTGTCAGGGTCTCATACCAGTGAGTCTGCAGCAGCCAGCGTTTTGGAGTTCTGCTCTGAAATATAACTTACCATAGATTCATTTCAGAGCTGAAATGAACTAAAACTGTAATTATACCCTTGGTTTACGCGTGCAGATATCCTTGGGTCTGATAAAAAAAAATAAACTCGAGGTATGTATAGCCAGGAGAACTTACTATTCTCTTAGAGTATTTAAAAGTCTCTGTATTATACATCACACTTCCTCTTCTATAAGAACTATCTGTTTAGAAATAATAAGAGTTCTATATTGTAGAACACAGACTGCGAATATATTCACACTGCTCAAAAAAAGAAGATAAACAAAGGAGATCAAACTCTCAACTTGATGAAGCACACTGCCTTACTGGTCAGCTCACCCTAGCTGTGTTTTGCACCACTCCAACCAGGCCTTTCCACTGCAAAGCTTGAGCAGGGTTTGGACGTGGATCCATGGATCCTTGCCAAAAAAGCAGTTGTGCACAAGGCCATGAGGTTGAACCTTCTTTGTGCTACACAGTCCCCCAGCATTAGCTAACGTGATTTTACACATTTAAACTTTACATCTTCACATACCTGTGCAATGCAACCACTACTCTCACTCACCTGCAGAACAGCCCTATCCTTATTTCAGACAACTTTAATGGAAAAGCAAACAGCCACAGAACATACTGGATGATAACTGTGTGCTAGGACACTGTGTAAGTGGACTGCAGCAGCTCAGAGAAGGGCCAAGCAATACAAAAAGTGGATGTTGCTGGTGTGTTCTCAGAAGGATCTGCCATAAGCACTGCTTACATGAACACATCTGTGCCACGTGGTTTGGTGGCTGGTAGCTGCCCCTGGCTGGCTGGTATTTTATCATTAGATGTAACACAATCCTCCTGCTGCACGTCACTGTGTGAAGTACACTTCCACTGATCTCAGTGGAACTTCTTACAGTGTGAGGTGCTACACACTGCAGGAGAAGTATTAGGACTTGACAAAAACAGGCTAAGGGCAAAAGCATCTCATTTTGTAACTCCCCCCAAATGATTTCTAACCATGTAAGAGGATGTTACCAGCAAGCACAGATGCCTGATGTTTGTTCCACAAGGCCCAAAAGCCCCTGTCCCTCAGGAAGCTGGCTGGTGGCACTGCAGACACAATCTTCTCTGTCCTGGGATTTCACAGCAGGAAGCAAGCCCCAGTGCAGGGATGATGCTGCAACAGGGAATAAGGATTCTGCCTGTCACCATTGGGCTGGCTCCGAGCAGGATAATGTCCTAGATGAGTGGTTGTGCTGAGGCATAGGCTTTGACCTCAATTTATTTCTCCGTAACAAGTAACTTTGTATCTGACAAAATTATATTCTGGTAGAACTGCTTGAAATGAGAAACATTCATGTTTGCTTTACTTTTAGACCACTGGCTGAACATTGGGTAAATAACACTTGTTTGGCATTACAAAGGTAATAGCAAGCATCTTCAGTATTTTTTAAAAAGCACAATATTTTCCATGTCCTGAAGAAATCTGTAGCCTTTTAGTCTCTCCTGTGCCCTTTAAACAGCAAGATGAATAGATGTATTTTCTACTGGACCTCAAAGAATAGCTCACTAAATTTGAAAAAATCTGAAGCAGCACAGCGCTTGCTTGATTTATTTTTTAAACATGGGAATAGTGCCTTTGTGTTAAAGTGCTTTGCTGAATCAGGACATAACTTATGAATATTGAACCCCTCTCTCACTGCATTCCTCTCTATCAGCAACAGCCATTTGAAACTACAGCTTGTATTTTCCTACTTATTCTGGCAGGATGGTAACTTCAAACAGCTGAAGTTCAGCAGAACCCCTGATGCAAAACTTTAAACATACTAAAGTTACATATTTTTAACACATATATAATGAATTTGTTGTGTACCCTGCAGTTACAGCTTTGGCTTGAAGGCACAAATATTAAGGCACAATAAATGCAAATAATGTATACATTTCAATGTGTTGTGTTGAAGATAACTTTGTACTACACAGTATTTAGGTATAATGACATGTCATTCAAACATTTCCTCAAGTTATTTTAATACCTTTTTTCCCTTGATAACCTGGGTAAAAAGAGGAATGTATGTTAAATTATTTAAATATTTCTTCAGTGCAAATGTGGTAATTTTCTTCTGAAGTACAGAAGATTGAGACTGATTTTTCAGCATTTGGATTTTAGCAAAATAAAACTAATATTTACATTCATCTTGAACAGCATTATTTGAACTGTTCATATAAAAAAAAAAATCAAGGCATATAGTACTTTTCTATCAAAAAGAAAAAGTGGGTTTGACTTCTTCAAGTTTTCTTCCTACCAGCGTGCATAGGTACTTGTGACAGGTAGAAAGACAGTTGCTCTAGACAACTAAGTTGTACACTACCAAATCTGCTGTTCAGACAGAGCTGTCATGCTAAAGTGACATTGAAAAAAATTTGGTTTTGCTTGCTCTCAAAACATTTGTAAAAGAAAAAAAAAGGACACATTCCAATTATTTTACTAAGCTCCAAATATGCACACTAAACTTGTTAGGTGTCCTGCACCTGTTTAAATAAAAGAGATCTCTACCACATAACTTTCAAATAAAACCTCAATCTGTCTAATTTCCTTAGCAATACAAACATAATTAGTTGGAAAGAAAAACGTATTGCACTGAAATGAAAGAAACAGGGACAGTAAAAATTTTCTTCTCAGTATTAAATAGGAAGGATGTCCAGTGCAAAGAATCTCCCTCCTCCCTCTCCTCTCCCGCTGACACTTGCAAACATCATCGCTGAGTTTGGATGATCTCAGGTTTACATTCTACAGAGAACAGTTAAGGCAATGAGGAATCACAGTGCAGTTTCAGTTATGCATAATCCTGAGGAAGGATCCAAGGAGGAGTCTGTGCCAAGCTGACCATTCTGAACAACTTCTGGGTAATTCTTACTGAAGTATACCTAGGAAAAATATCACAGATCCTGTGAGTAATTATGCACCAAAGTCCATTTAGCTTCAAACAATATTTCTGGAGATAAATATAGTAGAGATAAATGCATATCCTTAAGGAATCCCAATGGGAACTTCAGGTTAGTGGCATTCAGTAAATGTATGTCCCTGAAAAATTAGTAAAATTACTATATGAACTTACACTCAAACAAAATGTGAGAAAAATCCCACACAACCTGTCGATCCCCTCAAATTTTGTTAATTCAGATGAATAGATATGTTTTATCACTTTACATTAAACTGATAAGTAAAATCATTTTACTAGCTCAAAACATGGAGATAAATTAAAAACAGGATGACAAAGAAGCTGTGAAATCTTGCGTCTGCACAAGGGTTTCTCATTTTCACACATAAAATGAACACAATGGATTTGGATGTTAAAATCAGGTTGTAATCCCTATATTTTACAAACTATGATTGACAACCATTGAAACTTCCAAGTATATGTATGAAATATCCCAGCCTTTAATTTGTGCTGCAGAACAGTTATAGGGCCTATAGAAATGTGATCTCTGGATAGTGAACCACAATAATGAAAGAAGAAGCAAAAGCTTTAACAATGACTCAACCAAGCAACTTCTCTAAAACGTAAGATGATACCAAATAATAGGACAGTTCTTTGCCAAGCCTTTGAGTTCCTGAATTCTACCAATTTCTAGCTCAACTAGAAGAGATACAGGTTTCCTGATAAATGTATAATCAGAACATAAAGGAAATGAAATGCTGTCAAGTTTCACTGTTCCACAATCATCAGTTTTTAGCAGCTGTATCATATCTCTGTTCCTTGACAGATGCGCATAACAAAATGAAATAATGTCAAGACTTGTGTGCTCTTATCTAAAAATGTGTTGGGTGAAAAAGGACTTCAAATGCAATTTTTTTTTCAAAGAAGAATGTGAAAAGTTTTGTTTGAGTCTTTAAAAACAGAAAATACACTATCTTTCTGAAGCTGACACATGTCACGAGTTAGGTCTCACAGTCAGACTGCTTTGAGTACAGCTTATGAAACATTTCTGCAATTTATATTTAAGTGTTGTCAACAAAGTTCAGTTTGTTTGATAATAATGTCCTTTTCATATACATGAATACACATATAAGACACATGGGAGAAAAGAATGAAACAGTCATTCTACAAAAATGTTCCTGTAAGTACCACTGTCATCTTTTGTGCACTCCCTAATGCAGGGTATATGCATTTTCACAAGTTTCAAAGAATATCAAAGACTGATTTGAATCAAGAGAAGAATTGGGAGTCCTGTAATGAGGCATTCCTCAGTAACCAGTCACAATCGGATGCAACAGAGGAAAGTTAATGAGGCTGCTGACTGCACACAGGCTGCAGACGGCAGCCTCAGTATTCCCATCCCGTTCCTGGTCTAAAACATAAAACTTTGGCATACTTTTAATGCAGCTTTTGAATGTGATTTTTTTTAATGGAAAGCTAATAGAAAACCTTGGCACATTACTAGAGATGTAATGAAATGGCAGCTGCTTTTCAGCTGTCTCATTGCAATTCTTCCCTTGAGCCCAATCCCTCAAGATATTAAATGCCCAAGTCTTTATACAAGTTTCTTCCACTGCCAACAGAGCTGCAACCTTTTTAAAAGTAATCACTGAGGTGAGATAACACCTAGTATTTTAATATTTACACATCTGTCATAGCTTTAAAGTAAAATAAAACAACCCTTATTTTTCCCTCAAAGTACTCAAATCTGGCTGACAGAAACCCATCCCGATCCTGATGCCACCAAAGCCTGCAGAACCAAAGCCTCTCTCAATACTGCCAAGAGCCCTCACCAACTTCTGTTTATCTGAATAATTGAGCACTTCTATTTTTTTTTCTTTTTTTACTGCTTGATGACTATTTCTCTCTTTCCCATAGGATTTTCTCCTAGCAGCTTCTTGTAAACTGAGCAAAGATAAAAACAATCTCACAATGTCAAGCATAACTCAGTTGCCATCAGGCTCACGGGCTGTTTAATACATACTCAGCAGTCTCCAATTTGAGTTGTGCTTGTGTTGTTTTCTTTGACATTTGCACAAAAAATGGGGATACTGAGTGACCAAGTGAGCCATACAATAGCAACTGGATCAATCTGGAAGCCTGAGCTAAGGTTCCAGCAATAGCTCAGTCTTGCAATGCTTCTCTAAGAGGCCCATGAGATTTTTTTTTTTTTTATTATGTTTCTTAAATATGTCCAAGTTAGTCTCCTCAATTTAAGATGCGTAGTACCTCTTAATTTGCACTTAAAGGATATATGCAGAATCAATACTTTTCCAGAAAATGCATTTAAAGTTTCAGCTTACTGAAAGAAGATCTTGGTAAAAGTTTGTGTTGTACAGGTCCAAACTGAAATAAACCAAGATTCAGGTCCAAAATGCAATAAATCAAATAATCACTGCCAAAGCATAGCCACATTCCAAACCATTTTACTTAGCAACTCACTGCAGTGCTTTTTGAAACGTACGTATGTATGTCATATTACCATTTCTTTTTATGTGCAGCATGCTGTTTTCCAAAAAACAGAAAGAAAGCTGTTCTTCATAAAAACAGTTCTTAGTAACCACAGTAGGAATGTGGGAAACCAACAGCAATACATGCAACAGACTCAGTAGTGTAAAAAGAAAAGCCATTGGAATCAGCTCTTCTGACTAAGCGACTTCTCTGAAACTATGCATGAAGCACAAGGGACAGCAACAACAAAACCCCTGAATTGTCCAAGTCCTTCAAACAGAAAGAACTATAACTCTGCTTCTGGGTAGCTGCTGACTGGAGATACAGTCTCTTGATTCCCATATTTTTGGTCTGAGTGTGGATAAGTACCATGCTTTGCATTCTTGGCAGATGCTAAAGCTTGCATCTGCCTTCTAGCCTGGGAGTTAGCAAACTTTTTCATCAAACCACATTTCAGCAGAGACTGGTTCCTGGATCTCTTCCCTTCCTGTACAAAATCACATAACATTGATGTGGTAACTGCAGATGACTATATGGGCAAGTAACATCAGGCAATTATTTTTATACATTTTGAATCATCTTTGAATGCAATTGTGCAATTGGGGTGGGCTCCAGGGAAGGAAGGAATGACAGCATGACATAGCTAAATTTCTACAGATGACAGCTGGACAGCCTCACCTCTTGCCTTTCCAAGGAGCAAGACTTAGGAAGCTGGCCTCCACTTTACAGACAAACAATGGTCACATGAATTTGAAGCCACCCTTTTAAGCATCATTTATATAACCTCCTGATTGTCATGCACATACCACAGAAATCATGGCTAACCCATCCCCTTGTAATAAGAAATGAAGCTACACTGCAGCAATGGAAGAGGACAGCAGAACTCATAACACAGCTCAAGAGAAAACTGTGTCCGCAATTCCTCAGTTCTGCAATTTGCGCCACACAAGAATTTATAGTGTAAGCTCTTAGCTACAGTGCTTTATTTGAAAAACTCTTCAAAAAATAAAATCTGAGAATATGAACAGACATAGAAATCTCTTCCCTAATCTTCAGAAAGTCCAGTAAAATAGCATCCAGACATGAGCACACAGCTTCCATGACAGTACAACTTTTAATTTTTTTCCAACTTGCTGGAAATGCATCTGTTCTTTTACTGGAAAACAGTCAAGCACCTGTCATTTTGTTTCCTGTCTTTGTGTGTTTTTCCCTGTCTATTGGTCTTTTGTTTCCCTGGGTAAACAGTTTAGACTTTGTGTTCCTCTAGCTCTGCTCCACACATCCAGCAATGTGAGGAAAGGAAGGCATAAAGGCTAAAGATCTTTGCCTCTTGCCTGTAAAAGGCTCTCTTAGGTAGTTAGCTGCTTAATACCAGTGCCTTACTCGCATGCTGAAAGCACAGTTACATGAGTTCCAAGCAAGCTGCTGCCAAACTGAGCACTGCCAGTCTCAGCTGAAGCAATGCTGAAACTTTGCTGGCACTGAGAGAATTAAAATCTTCCTCTGGACATCCTGTGGGGTAAATTATCAAGAAAAAAGAAAGCAAGCCAAAGCTAGTCAAAGAGATCCTTAATCACAGGTCATTCTTTTTTATCTTCTTATCTTTGCTTCAGCTTTCCATCTGACAAGTGGAGATGATACAGCCTCACCTCACAGGCATATTATGAAAACGAATCCATTGATGTCTCTTCAACACTTGGATTGCCAGAGGAATGCCCACAATTACATTAATAATTCTGTACTCTGAGTAGGATTTGAATAGTTCACAGTAAATCAGGCACAGAGCCTTGCATGGAACACGGAGGTGACAAAACATTCAACAGTCCTGCTCATCTTTGGTGCAGAAGAGAGAGCCAGGGTACAAGAACAAAGTAAGGGAATGCACAGCAGAAGGAATGTGATCAAACCTTCAGGGACCACAGCATGGTCACAGGCACTGAGCCCCAACTAAAATCTGATGGACTTTTTAAAAAATATAGACATAACAGATAGATGTTTGATTCTGCAGCACTAATGTGTTTTTTACAGCAAGTTAAGATCAATGCCCAGCACAAGTGAGTATGTCCTATAATATTTACACTTACTGTTTTGTGTACACACAAAAGGATGCAAGAAATCCAGTCTTTCAACTTGAGGTATATAAATACATGTATCATTTGGAAGTCTGTGTATATCCCACTGAAAATTATGGCTTTGCCTTGCAAAACTGACAGATCCTTTAGTGGAAGGCTTACTGCAACACTGAATATGCTAACTTGAGATAAACAAACTTCACAGACAAATTTAATTATCTCTTCTTCTAAAATTACCCGTTTTGCTGTTTCAATCAGAGAAGCCGCTTCAGTCTTGCCCACTTGTTGCACCATTTTGTAAAACAAGCTGTCTTGTTCTTGCAGCAAAATGTAAGGCTCACCATACTCCTTCAGTCTTCCTGCATCCAAAACCTGTTAAATCAGCAGAAACCAATGTATTAACATAAGAAAATTAAAAACTATATGTTAGAGACTAGAAACCAAATGTAAGCAACTACAGGCAAGGGGGAAATCTATGCATTTTTAGCACTAAGATGAATTTTGTACCCTGAAAATTAACTATGTCCTCTTCAAACTAGTATAGCACTTTCTCAGTTTACAGACCTGTTGAACAATTTTAGAGTGCCCTACAGCCATTCCACCTATAGGAATCCAACGTGAAGTTATGCAGAATATGGAAATACAATGTTTGTGCAGCCAACAAAGCAGATTATAAGATTCATTGTGTAAGAAGGAAACAAAGAGGTCCCAAAATGGGCTCTGAAGTAAACAGCTGTGGGTAAAAACCACGCAATAACCACCAAGACGGTTCAGGGAGAATAAGTAGGTCTTTTGAATTAGAGGTGAAGATGTAATTAAGGAAAATGAGGGTGTTGCTGAAAAGATAAACAATTTCTTGCATCAGGTTTTGCCAACTATGTATTAGAAAGATATTTAAACCTGACCCTATTCTTTCCACATAAAGAAAAGATCAGATGTCACCATGGCCACAGGTACCCAAAAAGAGAGGAAGGGAGAAAGAAAGAATGACAGAGAAATTAAATAGGCATTGAGTCAATAATCCACGGAGAATATAGAGAGTCAAAAATATAGGAAAAATTTAAGAATAGGCTGACTGAACCTCTAAGAAACTGTTCTCAGAGTAGTGACTTAATTTAAAGACTGCATGACAGCAAACATTGAACTTACATTTTTAAAAGCCTTTACTGGATTAATTCAAGGAAATTTTAGACTATATTTAGATATATATATTTTGATATAAGACACCAAATTAATTCAAACTGTCATTAAAATGAAAGAAGACACATAAATCACAGGTAGAATTTGTTCTCCACAATTTTAGCAATCACGAATCTGATACAATTTTTAATGAACCAGAAGAAAACTAAAGGAAAAATGGTTTATGTGGATTTCTAGAAAGGTATCTGGTGTAACTAAATAACCATGCTACAAAGAACAAAGCTTTTGAGGAACCTGGACAGAAAACCAGAGATTTGAATTAAACGGTGCAGCTTTCTTTGTAGAAAGCTGAACAGTTAATAACTGGTGGGAACTATATTGTTCTGGCAGAGGTGGTAGCTACTTATGTTAGTCATCAGAAAAAGGAGGTGTCACAGAAGTGACAAACCTGCAAATGACACAAAAATATGCAGGTAAGTCTAGACTAGAGGTTCAGATACACCTAACTAACCTAAGAGAATGAGGAACACAATAGCAGGGAAAAGCAAATATTGACAAATGCAATGCACTCAAATACTTAACTGGCTTATAAATTAATGGTATTGACTCAAGAAAGAGATCTGGGTTTTAGTCTACAAGTTCAGTACTTTATGCCATGAGTAGGAGTAATGGAGTTTAAAAGAAAAGAATTTATGTGAGAAAAAAAATCAGAAAATATTTTTGTTCTTATATAAATAAAAAACTGAATACACAGGCGTGCTATTGACAAAGATATTGCCACAACAAAAGGGCTTCAAGGAAGGACTCATAACTCAAGCAATAATTGTGGTCTACATAGTTGTGAGAAAAAAAGCAAGATCTAAAAAAATGGAGCTGTTGACTTCAGGAAAGAAATGAATAAAAGGTATTGTGAGGACAACTTCCAAAGAAACAAAAATAGTGTGCAAACTTCTGTTTGAAAGAAGAACCTCCAACAAGCTTGGAGATAAATTCAGAGTCCTGTGAGGAAACCTTCAAATGTGTCCTTTGCCTGTGCAGCTCCATAAAACCAAACATCCACACAGCCAAGGGCCTGGCAGATGTCCAAGAAGCCTGGACCCCAGTAAATTACAAAACCCACAGGGAAGGGGCACAGGTGAGCTGATCCCTTTGCCTGCACTGGTGTGAAAATACCACACTGCCAACATCACTGTTAGCTTCTTGACACCAGAGACCCAGCACCAGGGAAGAGACCCACTCCTTCCCTTCCGGTTCAATTAAGTACATGGCATTTGAATGGAAAATAACTCAGACAACAAACAGCAGCATAATTACATCTAATTTTATGAACTGTATGCACAGAAACCTACAAGAGGATATTTGCTATTTTCAAAAGCTCCTAACTTGGAGAATCCAGCCTATACTATGAATTGCCTTTGCAAGTGATTTCCAGTATCGTTTGGAAATGCAGCTGAAGAAAGTGCTTACAGACAAATCTTAAATGTTACTAATATTGCACAACATACAGTAATTTAATAGACGCAATATTTCATCTGCAGAAGTATACCTGCACACATGCTGAATTTTCAGTGTACTTAGTCCTACCCCATTTACTCTGAACATTTAATGATTAATTGTATTATATATTATATAATATTTATTATATATTCTATAAATATAATTTTAATCACAATCTTTTTTAAGCCACTGTATGTCACAGTTAAGGACAACTTCCTTAAAAATGCAATAAATTATCATCTACAATTCAACTTAAATCAGGGTGCCACAGCATAGAACACCTATACTGCCTTTATATAAAGCTTTTTTCAGCACAGCACTAGATTATGCAAGCACTCTTTAAGAAAGGAAACAAGAAGCATCTTCATTAAATGTCTCTTAGGAGTAAAAAACTGCAATAGGCAAGTAGAGGGTTTAAAAAAATTATATTACTGCAGTACTGCAATTTTAACATTCATTTTGCAAATATCTGAAACGACCACAAATATAAACAATCTTCCCCCTCCAGAGAACCTGGAGAAAGGGAAAAAAGTATTCTTCCTTGGCAAGTTTTAAACAGTCAAGTCCAGAGGATGAACGTATAGAGAGAGAAATTTTTGTCTGGAGAAACTCCACCCAAATTTTAAACAAATCATCAACCTCTTCATAGCCTTTCTTTGGGAATAAAATCCAAACTTGTGTTATAGACGAAACAGCCATAGGAAAAACAAGCTGTGTTACTTTTTAAAAAATCTGAAATGAAAAATGAAAAATGAAGTTGAACAGACAGTATCATTTCTACAAGTCAAGAACACTATAGAAACCCTCTTCACCAAGGAAAACCACTTTCTACTAACTGCTGTCATCTATGAGACAATGGAGAAAATTTAAGCTGGTTTAGTTGGTAGTTATACATTTATATATCTATATATTTATTAAAAAGTGCTTAGACAAAGAGATAGGTACTCTTCTTTGAAGAAATGTGTGCTGATAAGATTTACATAAATAAATAGGTACTTTGGCTAAGGCTTTGCATACTCTTACTCACTGACTCCAAGCCAAATTAAAATCATTAGGACTTCAAAAAGCCAGCCAATCATTCAGGAAAGGTGGAATCTGGTGTTTACCAGCCACGTATTTTCTGATCAACTTGCAACGCTTATCACTGCACAATACAAGGGAATCGAACCCAGATGCATTCCAAGGCAGTTGTACCAGTGGAACTTGATACAGAAGAGCCAGAGAAGCTTGTAGCTGGCGAAATCAGATCGGCAGGGAGATTGTGGAGGACACACACAGGAGCACTTGACTCTGAATCAGACTTGAATTTCATCACAGGCTTCAGTGCAGAGTTTGAGGGAGAGGGGTTTTGTGCAAATCACTCAACTTTTCAGCTCCTTGCTCTGACTCTTTGTAAAATGCACCAAATAAAGACTTGATCATTCTGTGGGAGCTAACTGCCTGTGAAATACTTAGACAGCCCAGAGTGAAATAAAAACAAACACAAAGAGTTCTACAAACCCATAGTGGTCATATGTAAACCAGGGCCAGATTCTCCACCCTCTTGCATTGGCAGCTTCTTTTACCTTGCCTGCACTGTTCTTGCCTTTGTAGTACCACCTTTATGACTTCAACAGGATTTTCTCATATGAAAGAGTAATTCCAACAGTACAAAATTTACAAAATTGGCTGTTGGCAATCATGCAAAAGAAAACATGCAGGAACATTGCTGTTCAATGGAATTCGCTCCCCTCCCCAAGTATGGTGAAAACACCTTTACTTACAGCTATCCAACTTAGCATTACTCAAGCAGCAATACAGAGACATGTTAAGTTCAGAAAGAGCTCAAATGATGTATTTTTCTTGAGTAAAATCCTCATGTGCCATCTAATTCTATTCCAACTAATGTTTCATCCTGGTTGAATAGTCTGGGGCAGTGACTGCTCATCTGAGTTGTGATCTGTCCAGAAGGTTAAGAACCATATTGGCAGAAGACAACAGAATTTTGAACAGCACTTTGTTTGATATTTGGGGCACAGAAAAACACAGAAAGGGGATGATTAAAATATGACAGGGAAGGACGGAGAAACAGAAGAGAAGTATTTGATCTTGACGTGCAATATCAAACATGAGAAGATTATTAGCCATTTAAATATGTTTATGTTAACTCTAACTAGCACAAGAGTATTTGCCTATGCCACAAAAATGTTGCTGAACTAAATTTGAGTAAGATTTGAGCACTGTATTTTGCCTCAGCTGTAACCTACCAGGGCATCTATCCCCACTTTGCCTAGGACTCTCCCTAAACCCCCCAGGTATTTCCATCCCATACCTTCACAATTTAATGTATTAACCAAGACAAAAAAGCAGGGGAAGGAAGACAAAAAATAAAACATAAAATGAAAAAGGAGTTAGGAAATCTATTTCACCATGAAATGAGAAAAAATAAAACAAGTAATGAGGATACTACATCAAGTTGAGTTTCCAGTAGAAACCTACGCAGCAGAGCCAGGAGAACACCTCTTTTCCTTGATGATTCCTCAAATAATCCATATTGTTCTGTTGCACAGGACTTTGGAGAAACCAACACTCACTTTGTAAGTGAATTTTACAATCTTCTTTGCGGATTAATGTATGTAAAAGAAGTGTCATTAGTCACAGAGAGAGAAAGAACAAGGGCTTTTTAAAATGCTGTAACAAACACCATGTACTTACAGCTACCCATAGACACAAAAAACAAAGTTCTAAATCCTGTGTTTTCTAACTTTCAGCAACAAAAGCAGACAAACCAAGAGAACAATAGTTATAAAACATTCTGAGAAAAAAAACAATCCAAGGTTGGAAGTGTTCAGCAACAGAGGAGGGAGGCATGGGAATTTATTTCAATTATTATTGAGGAATGACTAGTATTCTTATTCACGTTCATATTCACCATTAAGCCAGAGGGGAAATGGGACATTTAAGAGTTGATCATAAATGTTTTTATTTCCTATTCAAAAGGAAAATAATTCAAGGAAATTATCTCCTTGGGAATACATCTGATTTAATTTAGACTTGGAGAAGACATCACCAAACAACAAAATCATTATTAAAGTTCAAAACTCTGCTAGGAGTACAACTTTGAACAATGTTTTCCTCAGAGAGCATACATCAAGATGATCTTCAATAAAGTCCTGGGAAGAGGAGAATATTCAGGAGATGCTTCTGGTTACATCATATTATAAGAAATATATTCACCCAAGACAATACATAGTTTTGTGGGAAAGAGTCAACAGCCTGTACTCTAGTTGGCATTAAGTTCAGATGCAAGCATGTTCTGTCTCTTCTGTCTCATCATGGTTTGTCAAAACAGATCACAAACATGCACATACTTCTCTGAAGAATCATTTATAAATATCAACCTATCTAAACATGTTTGTGTACATCGAAGCACATTGAGAAGGCTGCAAATATAACTTAGAAACCATTTTAAAAGGTTTCTTTATCTTCCTTTCCTTTGAAAGTTTCCTCTATTTGTGTTGTGTGTTTTTGGTTTTTTTGTTTTTTGGGTTTTTTTAATTATTTCTGGTGCTGGAGCTTTGGTTGGCTATTTTTTGGTCTTTTTTGTTTAGATTTTTCTTAAGCCTTCAGGTTTATTCAAAGTATTTCCCATGTTCCTTCAGGGTTCCTATACAAATTATTCTACCAGAAACTGCAGATAAATTTGGTGTCAAATAATGTATATTTCATGTATCATGTACATGAACAGAGCAGAGCAGACCTGGGATTTTACCTCCTTATAATCTGAATTAGTATTTTCAGATTTTCCAAATAACTCACCTTGGCAGATTTTAACTTTGCTGTAATAATCCCAAACTTGCCACTAGTCATTGGGATTTGACATGTGCCCCCTTATCCTCTGCTTCACAGAAAAGGCAACTTTGAACATCTTGTTCCATAATCAGAAATAGTGGATTTCTTGAAACTGAAATTATTCTTCAGCTGTAACTTAGGGGAAATTGAGCATGGAGCACTGGTAAATTGGTTCATGCAGGTTTTCTTTAGGTTTCTTGCAGAGATTAAAAAAATCTACCTTCCTTTCCTCCAACTGATGGCATGCCACTGTAAGTAATCTGGATGGAATGTTGTGGGGAGAAAATACCAACGACATATGTAGCAAGGAGACTTATTCTACTGATAATCACTCTATATGAGCTTCTGTGTCTTGTTGAAGAAGTCTGTTAACCACACACTGCAAAGCCCTCTTGTATTGCACAGTTTCCTCACCTCCAAACATCTGATATACCAGTGTAAGTTCAACCCTTGCTTCAGAGGGTATGAAGGAGCCTCGTGCCAGTGCTTACCAGCAGCTGACAAAAACACGTACGTGCTGACAAAACTCTCCCTTGGTCAATCAGTAATGACTGCTTCCATCACTGTAAAGCCACATTTCTCAACTAGGATTGCAGAATGACTCAAATGTGGCCCTGAAGTGATATGAGATATACTTCAGTTTAAAAAATCCCACTCTTTAATAAGGCTTTCAAGGGTCTTAGAAAGGTAGATAAGCTACAAGGATATTATACTTTTCAAGAGGTTAAGGAATATTGTTGCAGATGACTGAGCATGTCGCCTGGTTTTATCAGTTTCTGATGACAACAAACTTGTGGCTCAGCTGCCATGCAGAGTTTCACCTTATCAGAAACTCCCTGCTCAGGGCACCAGCCACCAGCATGACCTGTGCTAATTTGCTTTTAAACAGTAATATAGTATTTCTGAGCAAGCAAAAATCATTCTCTAAAGATCTGTTAGTATATCCAGTACAGCTGAGATTCCATACCACTGTCCTTAAAGAAACATGGTATGACCATCTTGTTCTTACACTGATGAAACACATTTACACACAAATGCCTGACAGAATGAGAGATCAAGGTTCATCAAACATTGGCTTCACTTCCTGCAGAAATTAAAATTCAAATTCTTTGTTTGAATGCTTCCAGCTGAAGTACTGCCTCAATAATTAGTTGTTTTATTTAGGCAAAAGAAGAATCTTGTGGGGCAGCCCTCTTGAAATGGGAGCAGCTTTCAAGAACTAAAGATGCCAATGTTTTAGACAAGCATGGCTTAAAACTGGCAGAGAGAATCAAGAACTCTAGTGTATTTTTAAGCTCTTTGGGATTTTGACTTTGTTTTAGAGGCAGATAGGCCAGGTGTGACATTTACAGCTGTCAAAGACATTCCATTTCAGTTTACAAGACTCGCTCTCATACAAGACCATGGCACATAGCTCAACATCTCCTGCAAAACCTGGCCTAAACACCAATATAGAATCTTCTCTTCATGGTAAAGATGCATATATTAGTCAGCTTTGAAAGCAATGTCTTCACTGCTGATATTTGTGGAGTTCAATAAATTCCAAGAAAGAAAATGGAAGGATCTTGTTTTCTTTTCTGGTTTGGCAAACATCAACCCAGTTTCAGAAGATCTGGGAACAGTGGAAACTGCCTTTGTTCAGAATCCAAACAAAACTGACCATTTCTGAAAAATCATCTGGTCAATGCTCAGCTCTTGCAGAAACTCTGGAAGTCTTAAGTTAACAAAAGAAAGGAGAAACCTAATGGCTTCCAGGTGCCCTGCTCTCCATGCAGGTTGCTTTCTGTGAGTATCCTTCATATTCTTGTCTTCACATGTCCATACTCAAGAGGCTTTGGTCCCAGAACTCAGTGGGGATCTTTCTTACGTTGAATAAAAACCAGAATGAATTTAGTTCTAATATTCCTTAGTCCATATTTGCAAGACAGAGGCTGAGTCATAAAAAGAAGCTTTATTAGTGTTTGTTCCTTTTGAATAATGACAGCAGGTGCACCAGTATGGATGTAGCAATTTTACTGCAGATTACTGGATTCAGACCCACAAGGTACTTTACAGTTTTTATGAAGAATTACATACTTAGCTGCAAAAATTCAGTATCCATTCTAGCTACTATAATCCATTAAGCTCCTTTTACATTCTTTAACAGAATAGACTTCAATAGAACAAGCTAATATCTAATAATATTTCACCACACTCTAGATACTGAGCTAATAAAAAGTCAAAGCCCCTTCCACCTTTCTGTTACAGAACGAAAAAAACCCACCTCATTTTATACCCATCCAGTTGTCCTGCTTTAGAATTTTGAAGGAAGTCATAATTAATTCTTATTTTCATAAATTTTCATATTCTATCATCCCAGGCTTCAGGAATATTTATGGTCTCATCAATTGACCTCTCTTAGACATCCCGAGCACTTGAGGGCCAGTGTCTGACAGCGGGCAGCTCTCCACCAGGGAAACACTTTGACATGGACACACTGAAGACCAGAGAGGCAGCACCAATGGTGGGACACAGCTTTCACAAAGGACTGTTCCACAACCAGGACTGCATGTTCTGTGTCTTGTGACTTAACATAATACTCCCTAAACAGAATGTCGAGATTTGCTGTAAAACACATTCATTTTCCAGCAGTGATATTTAAATAAGTGGAAAAGAAAGTCACTTAAAGAAGAGTCAACAGACTTTACCCTTCTGACTTTAACTCAGTATTGCTAATTTAAGCGTACCACCACTACTTTCCTGCGTTCTCCACATCTCCATCCAAAGCTGGGCACTGCAGTGAAAGTTCACATGAAGGTGTAGGACAGATGGGGCTTCCCCACTGCTACAAGAGCTCTGTGTCTCACTGGGCTGCAGATTCAGACTCCCTTACATTATCCTCTGATGACTCTTGCACTTCTGGCAATGCAATTCTTCAAAAGGAAGGGCTTAACCTGACTGCTCTGGGTACATAGAAGACACAACGTTTTTCTGGGAATGCAGAGCACTGCATCCAGACCTCTTCAGACAGAGCAAAGATTTCTGTGCTTCCTGGAAGAATGCTGTCATCCGATCCATGGTAAGGAAGGATGGCCATCACCATCACGGTCACTTAGATATCTATCACCAATGTCTCATCTCCATCTGGATGGATGAAGGACATTAACGGGCAATACTGGGTCAGATATCAGAACTCCAGAGAGGGACAAGTGCTCAGACTTTGTCTGCTGCATAGCATTTTCCATCTAGCTGTAGGTGACGCCCCTTTCACCACACACCACACTGCCCGGATCTCCCCCTCTCTTCGATTCCAAGATGTTTATACTTACCCTTGGTGGACTGATTGCTCTGCTGAAGTTAAGATATCTACAGTGCAGGAAACACAGTTCCTGATTCATGAGGCCCAGATGTTCCACCATGGCAAACACAACATCAGAAAAATGAGAATAACCGAATGAGGGAGGCGTACCGGAAAGACGTGGGAAGTAGGGAGGCTTATCAGAAAGACGTGGGAAGTCATTTTCTATTGACCAAAAAAAACAACTCAGGTCTGGCTGTGAAGTACATTGTATTGTTACCCTGAATATTAGTCATTTCAGAATGCAACCACAACAGGTTTTCCCATAAATAAATCAAATCTCTTCCCATGATTCTCTCATCAAAAACTTCCTATTTGAATGACAGTTTTTAATTACTAGATCAAGTTCTGCTTGCATAAAGAGTTTCCATTTCAAAGAAGTATTGCTCTGATATGAAAACTCTCTGGAGAAACAACCTTGTCATTGAAAAATGCACAAGTTTTGACTCTGTGGCTTTCCTCTGGAGAGGCCACAGCATGGTATATACAGCAAACAACTCCATCAGCTTCTTGCCAGATGCATATACTTTATTTGCTACTGAACCACTATGGCCCTGGGTGAGCCTTAATTTCTGTATGCTTCCGTTTCCCCCTCTGTAAAAACAGAGTTTCTAAAACGCATTTCTCAACCTGGAGACGGAAGCAGAGAGGAGGGGAGAAATGGATGATGGACATTTTATAAAATTCCCCTGGAAGTCTCGGGAATGGTGTCCATTGGCTGCCACAAGCTGCAGATGTAGTTTACATAAAAGGCTTTTGTCCCTCGTGGTGAGGATGGGATAGGGAAGCAGCTGTTGAGGTGGTGGGGATGCTACAGAGAATGAGGGACCAGTGAAGCAAGCCTGAGCTGAGCTTCTGCCAGGATTTGCCATGACAGAAGAGGTAACTGCAGCTTTCATCCTACCCTCCCATTCTGCCAGGCAGCAGAGTGCCTACCTGTGCCAAAGAGCCAAAACGGGTACTGCTAGCACCTGATGGGAAGAATTACAATTTGGCTTCTCAAAGTAATGAAGGAAAAGGAATGAGAAAATGTCTTATTAGATGCTGGAGCAGCACAGAGGGAAGAAAAAAAAAAAGGAGCTTGAAAACCACTGGATTATAATTTTATGGTAGTATTATTTGATGGGCTGACTTAACAAGTCTTTCCAACTTTGGTTCCAAAGATTGTATGGATACTTCCCTATCTCACCCAGGTGTTTGAAGTTTAATTAATTAATGTTTATAAAGAGCGTTACAATTTCCAGATGAAAGGTCCTATGCAAGTGCAATGTAGTATTACTCATTGAGGTGATTGGGTTAGAGAGTATCACGTTACACAATACAGCTCTTCCCTCAATGATTTTAAGCGTTTGAAGTTCTGATAAAATGTGTTTATCACTAAGACAGATATAATGGAAATACTCTTAAGGCGTGACCTGGATTATGAAAGCAGAGGTATGGTTTTGGGAATGGAACAAACGAGAATTAAAACAACTCCTGAGGCCAGATTTGTCTACAGTTGTATAAAATATATTCTGTTCTTCCTTTTTTCCCTCCTTGAGTAGGCTTTTCTTCTCTTCTAAAATAGAACCGGTTATTACGACGGGTGTGAGCAGACATGCAACAGTTCACGTTCAGTTCCTATTTCCATACTCATCCAACTTGACATTTTCTCATGACTTTCTCAAAATTACTTTCTGTTCTAATTTTTTTTTTTTTAAATGTTTGGATTAACCCTAAAGGCGAACAGCTTCTTTTTTGGAAAGTTCTGCTTTAACCAGCAATTAAATGGAATTAAATCCAAAACTCACAGACAATGCCAAGCTGGAGACTGCAGACAACACGCTCAAGACATGACAACCAGTTTTGACCCCCCAGTACAAGAAAAAGCAAAGTAAATTTAAGCAAGCTTGAAATAGGGTTACCAGGGTGATCAGTGAACTGGACCACCTATGAGGAGAGGCTGATGGAGTAGGGATTGTTCACCCTGGAGAACTGCTGGCTTCAGGGGACTTAACAGCAACCTTACCATATCTACAAAGCCATTACTGAGAAGGCAGAAGGCTCTTTAGTGAGATACACAGTGGGAAAACAAGAAACAACTGCCATAAAAGGAAGAAAGGCTTTCACTAGCTATAAGGAGAAAAAAGGTTTAATGGCAGATAATAAAGCATTGGAGCAGGTAGCCCACAGACGGTGGAATCTCAGTTTCTCAAAGTTTTCAAGACTCAAATGGAAAAAGTCCTGAGCAACCTGATGTGAAATTACTGCTGACCCTGCTTTGAGCAGGAGGCTCCTTTCAATCTGACTCAATGGGAAGGGAGGAAAGCCCTAGGTGATGTCCACTTGTTCAGGAATGGGCTTCAACATCCATGACTAATTTAAGAGAGCTGAACAAGTTTGCCCAAAATTTGTTTGAAAAATAATTTACTAATTATTTGTCAAAAGACAATTGTTACTATTTTGACTGCCAGGTTCTATTTTTGCTCTTCCTCCCTCATTTTCTAAAAAAACTTATCATGATAGCAAACAACAGAGATTTGGGATGGCTTATAAATAAGGCATTATTGCACCTAAATGTCTTAATTAAAGAGGAACAAACCCAAGATTTTTAGTAATACCAAGTAAATGAAGAACAATGTACTTTCTTTGTGCATTTCTGATTCTTGAAAAAGAATCTGCATCAAGTTAAATCTGTGAATTACTAAAACATACCACTGACTAACCAATTTACAGAACACACTAAAAGCTTTCTTTAGCTAAGTCTTCTCATTTTTGTGATATTGAAGTAAACAATTAATTTTATTAATAGCCCTCATTAATTAATAGTTAGTCTTCTAGAGGAATATTCTTATCCTTGGCATTTTTAACATGTTTTTCTTCCAAAATTCTGCTTTATTCCCACTAGGAGTTACATGCCTGAGTAAACCAAGTAATTAAAGTGTAACAGAAGCACACCTGCCATAACTGATCATTCTAAATATGAGATGATAATTCTGATTTGCGCCTAAGCAGAATCAACAACTGAGTAAGGATGTCAAGAAAACAGGATTGTTGCAAAGTTACATTCAGTTTCCTCCTTTTTTTTAATCAGGCTTCTCACCTCCCTCTCTCCCTCAGTTTACAGAAATCTGTAAGATCAAAATGGAGTAATGCAAAAAGATGAAAAAGAAAAATATTTAAAAGATTTAAAAATTACTACTGACTGCAGACTCAAAGACACATCTTCTTGCAAATCTCTTTCTTAATACTCTAAAGAGGCCAAAAGCATTAAAGACTATCAGACAATTAAGAAACTAGAAATCTTAATAGTGACTACACTGAAACAACATAAGGGTAAGAATAATGTACAGACACTTAAAATGCAATAGAGTAGCTATGTAGTTGGCAATTATCTCGAGTAGTCTGGGGAAAAGGGTGATTTTTATTCTTTGCTCCAACAATTTTTGGCCAAAAAAAATAAATAAAGCATTTAGTTTTCATTGCAACTTCATGACATTAAAGGTAAAACTAGGAAAACATCTTTGTGGAGAGAGCATTCTGTGCCTAACATGTTAATAGTAGTTAATGAACCAAAACCCACAGAAATCCCTTTGGACAGCTAACAAACACATACAGCTATTAATTAGGTCACAGTTGTTTCCTCACAAATCTTTTGTTCATTTCAGTTGTAGAAAACACCAACATATCCATTAGACCTGTGGGGAGGTATTCACCAGAGAAGAAAATATTTATTTATAATACATTAAATGCTTGCAATCACATGACTACTTATGGCAGTTCTGCTGGTTTCTCTCTTTGTAAGTAAACTATAATCACTGAGCTCACAACCCATTCTACTCCTCAGAACACCACTCACCTCAGCAGATGGAACTGTTTAATTTTGTGTACTTCAGGCAACCACTGTAACTCAATCAAAGATTTTAAAATGTTTTGAGCATCCAGTAAAAAAAACCCAAAAAAACAACAAAACCACACATGTAAAGAATTATCACTTTTCACTTCCATAAGACAAAAGTTGAGAGTTTTTAAAGTTTTTTAAGCCTCACCAAGAGGCAAGGGTTAATTTCTGCTTGAAGCCCAGTTAAATTTGAGTTCCACTTATGAACACAGTTTGCCCTCTATGCCAGTTATTTCATTAACCAGCTGTGAAGAAGATGTTAGCAAAGAGCTCGTGTTCTTATTGCAGAAAATTGTAAAACTGCAGGCTGCACATCATGCCAAGGACACAAAACAGGTGGATTTCCTGAGAGCCCAGGGAACACCACTGACTTTATGAAAATAATCAGCAAGCATTTCCTAATTTCTATGCCAGTGCAATGCACTGTGGGGCAAACGAGGTGGCAGATAGGGTGTAACATTCCTCTGTTGGGAGCAAAGATGGCAGAGGCTGCTGCATTGGTAGTGTTTCATCTTCTCTGTTTGAACCTTGCTTTGGAAAGATGGCCGTGTTCATTACTTCACCAGTCTAGTCCTACTTCTCCCATCACTACCTTTGCCCCAGGGCAGCTGCTGTCTCCTTACGTCCATGTCTCCGGCCCCAGAACCTCCACCACTTCCTCGTCACACATCCCACACCAACTATCATCACTGCCTTCCTCGGCCCACCGAGACTGCATTAACGCACCTGACTGAACCCAGCTGACTCTGTCCAGAACCTCAGGGGTGTGACTTCACAGGCTCCCAGTACTGGCAGAGCTTATTTGCTCAGGTCTCCTGCTGCACCTCACCTGAGTTTGTGCCTTGCGGGATGGAAAGCACAAGGCCAGAGAAAGCAAGAATTCTTTCCAGGTCATTACATCTACAGTTTCATGAGTTGTGAGTTAGAGTAGCTAGGATGATGAGGTTAACTTGGATACGCCTAACATATGATTTACACTCCTACCCACTTTTGGATCAAAATTAAGAAGAATCAAAAATATTATTCTTCAGGAAAGAAAAAAAAAAAAGTGAAGCAGTTAACTGTCTTACCATAATCCTATCACTGTCAATAATGGTGTTCAAGCGGTGTGCAATGGTCAGCACTGTGCAGTGAGCAAAGGTTTCACGGATCGTCTTTTGAATGAACTCATCTGTTCTGAAACACAGCAAGAGCAATGCAGACAAAAATAAGATGTTTGCATGGATAACTGAATGGCAGGCAGGTTTTATGACTTCATCAAACATGACTGGATGGAAGGAAATATGCTTATAAAATTATTACAGTGCTTCTTCCTCTTGTTATACCAGATGACTTGGAGGCGTATCATGAAACATACTCCAAAGTCTATCCTTCCATACCTGATGAGGAAAGGGTTTCTTCTTGTAAGTAGAGCAATAAGCTTCATTTCAGGAGACTAATTTCTCAGACTTTGACTACAGAAAAGGGAAAATTCTTAGATTCAGACAGTTCTACCGATTTCTACACAAAGAAACACATTGTTATTCTCTTTCAAGATTTAGTTTGTGCAAGCAGGGAAGAAAAGTTGGTTAAAGTAAATATCCTTCATTGCAAATCACCTGAAGAGCTAATACAAGACAGCCTAGAACTAAGGTTCTTGATTTCAAATGCAAAAGAAGATCAATTAGAGGAGATGGTTGGTAAACTAAAATAGTACTGGAATAGCTCAAGAACTTGAATATTGAAAAAATCCAAAACTTGGCATACTCTGCAAATCAAAAGCATTAACTGGAATGCACAACCCAAGGAAAGAGATAGAAGATTTCAGGTTAAGAGTGAGCTTACTGTATGAATTAACCACCTAAGAAAAGGACAACAGAAAGAAACATAACTTGTACAGAATGAAAACTAAGGTAGAGCACAGATACTGAAGTACTGGGTTGAAATGAAAACTGTCACAAATGAAGTTGAGAACTGTGAAAAGGAAATAAAATTATACTGATAGGTAGTTAAGACCCTAGAATGTTCTTTAGCCATATAAATGAGCATTAAGGCAAAAGATGGGCAATAGTCACAGAACTGCAGCTTGTTGAAGTAACTCACTGTACAAGAGAAGCATTGACACCACCTAACTTAGAGGACACCAGTCAGGCTTATATGTGGAGATCTCTCTTAAGCCAGCAAAAGGGAAGATGCATGGCTGGAAGGTGACTCCAAGAACCTGGATTAGGCAGCCGTCCGGTGATGAATGCCCTCTAGAGGCACCACTGCACAAGCAGCCTTGCGACCCACCAGCCAGGCCTTGTGAATACTCACATATTGCCCACCAGCCTTCAAAAAAATCCCAAAAGACAAATGGCAACAACAGAGAAAAAGGAACAGAAACCAACATTCTCATCCATGACAGGATGACACAAAGAACTCAAAATATACTGGGTAAGTTGCTCCAGCTTAGAAGTCAGGCACTTGAAAGCATGGGCCTCATTTCCAGGATTTCTATTAAAACATAAATTTGTTCTCTTGCATATATGACTGGAGAATAATAAAATGCTGCAGATTAGGTTAAAAAAAGACAAAGGAGATATCTGAATAAACTAGAGTATTTAGGCAGACACATTGGCTGTGATCAGTTGCTTGCAAACCCTTAATTCTTCAAATTTCTAAAAATAATGGGAAAATAAAATAAAATACATAAAAGATTTATAAAACCTATCTTCATCTGATTAAGTAGTAGTTTTTAAGACAGAAGTAGTACTCCACACTGAATCTGTCTGCACATGATGAATATCTGGTATCACTTCATGAATTATGCAAAGAGAATTGTTCTGATGCCATCATGCCAGGAGGCACCAGCAATAAAAAGTGGACAGACGACTTTGGAAGAACAGGATGACTTAGAGGAATGAAGTAACTATTAAGTTTCCACAGTAGAAAGTACAGCTCACACTGTGAAGGACAAACATAGTTTCTGTTACAGGCTAAGTTGAAGCAATCAGCATGACAAAGGAGACAACAGATCCTTGCTGATGACAGGAGAATCATCACAGAGAAGGAAGACATAAACAGTTAAGAATTCCATGCATTCTGTTACCTTCATCTGGGGACAGAAACATTTAAGTTCTGTCATGAGCTTAAGAGAACTGAGTTCTGGACCACAGTCTGAGAGGCTTGGTCCTTCTGCTCCTACTTACTAAAAGCAGCTCAAAAACAAAGTGGAAAGCAGGTGTACCTCAACTCCTTTTGACAAAGGCCAGTAAGCAACCAGGGAAAGAGACAGGAGTAGAAGTCAGGACAGGGCCAGGCTCTGTAGTTCTGTGTTATCTTCTTAAGAAAAGGAAGTTGTTCATCATGTTCCACATCACAGCAATACCAGTCCTTTCACCCCACTGTTAATGCATGTATATTTTTTCTTCTCTCTTCTCAGCAACACCTCAATAACCTGACTACTCTTATCTCCAAAAGGAAAAAAAAAAAAAAAGCAGGGACATGCAAGAAAACACTCCTGACAGAAGTGCCTTATAGAGACAGCATGATGTGTTCTTTGCAATGGTTGAAATAGCAAAACAGAAACAAAATACTCAATATTCAATACTCCCTGTGTGAGAATTGTGTAAAGAAAACCTTTTTCTTTCCTTACAGTCAAACTCAAGGTGAAGTTTTCTGCAAAGCTACTACAGAACATGAGAATCATAGCTGGCTCAGGAACTTTGACAACAACTTTATAAAGGGCTTAAAATTATTTGCAACTCAAGTGATTCCTACTGTTTTTGGAGAATGCCTCAGCCTTGAACATCCCTATCCTCTGCATTAATTTATTGTATCTTCTATTATTACATGTCTTCTTTATAGCACTACCTCTTCCTACATTTACAAGAAGAAAACCTCTCATTCTTAGAGAGATACTATCAAACTATTATCTTAAACAGGTATTTCTTGAACACAAGCTTATCACTAACAAGAAACTGCTGTCCCTATTGTGGGCGTGACAAATGTTCCAAAATGAGAGTACAGAGTAATCAGGAAGAGACTTAATAGCTCCATCTTCAAATATCACAGTACAAGATCTCTTGCAGACATGTCCGCTGACTGACACTTGGCTAGATCCTCTCCAAAGTTCATGGTAGATCTTGGAGCACAGTTTTCGGGACAGCAGGCAGAAGCATAATCAGTAACCTCCTGGAGGATCTCAGGAAGAAGCTAGGGAAAGCAAGAAAATCTAAAAAGCTCAAGAAAAGCATCTGTATACAGAATTGCATGCTGAAGAATGTAGAGGCTGTATCACGCATCAGTTAGAGCTAGAAAAGTACCAAAGGAAGCATCATTTCTGTCCCTTTCTCAGGGCATAAACGGACTCTTAGTGGTGCATACCCACACTGAAGCAAGTGTCTAGGCAAATGCCAAGAGATTTCATCACCCACCTCAGTAGATCAAACCCCATCATGTTTCAGGCACATTAAAAACCAAAGATGCAACCCTGAATACCAAAACCAGGGCTATTGGATGACAAAAACTCTAACCTAATCTGATTATATAAATATGGGAACCATGATACTCCCTACTGCAAGGAACAATACAGTAAGAAAGCACAAAATGGTGGTATAGCTGTCCCACAGGCACCACAGGTTGAGGATCTAACACCAAGTTTCCCAGCAACCCAAGATCTGGTGTAACCTGAATTAGTTGACTGTGTAAAAAGAAAACTATCTAAAGATGAAGAATAAATATGATCTGAATGAGAAGCAACCAAGCTGCTGAAAGAAAACTGGGTAAGTCATTATCTTCTGTCTAATGTCCTCCTGGGATTGTTCTGAAAGCATATCTCACACTACACCATTCCTGAGAGACTTAGATAATTTCTCCAAAAGAGAAAGAGTTACAGATAACAGTTAGATGTAATAAAAGGTTAAGCCTTACAAGGTTAAGATGGCTAATGAACTGAACTATGTGCAATGTCTGTTTTTACCAGACTCAATGAACAACCAATGTAAAAAGGTGGCAGTGGTTTGTTTGCCAAAAGTTTTGTTCTCTATAAGCAAAAATACAAGTTAACACAATTAAAACAAATTCAGTATTTTTAAAAATAGTTACTAATGATTTTACTAACATTTCTGTGTATGACCAAACCAACTACATGAAGATTTTCAGCTCTTGTGCTCCAGACTTCACACAACTTTCCAGAACAGCTCAACTGCTTTAAAACCAGACTCTATTCTTCAGGATGAGAAAGGACGAAGAAGATAAAATCAAATTAAAAGTCTGTCACTTATCACATAAATCATGCAGGTAGTCTGACTTAGGGCAATCTTCTTTATGGCAAGCTCCTCCTCCTCCCCACAAAAGCACTCACACCTCTGCCACATGCAGAGCAGGTGGCATCTGTAAGGGGCAAGGGGGAAAATAAGGGGATACAGGGGAGCCAGAACATATGAGAAGGAGGGAGGAGGATAAACTTCAAATTCCTTCCCCTCACTCCCAGTAGCAGGTAAGAATGGCCTAGCTGAACTGAAATGTGGTGGGAGTCCTCTCAGTGCCCATCTCTCATCCTGCATCCACTGCCTCATGTCACCTCACCCTTCCTTCTCTTCCTGCCACCCCTAACCCCTGCCTTCTCACACCTGCTTCCAGGCTGAACTGCAGAAGGGACATGGTGGCATCAGCAGTTGAGGCTGCTGAGAGAGAGAGATCAAGAGCCAGAAAAACAAACAAACAAACAAAAGAAAAGTATCTCCAGAGAGAGCAGCAGCTTGCCACGGTCCCCCATCTCAGGTGCTCGACATGATGTGTGCTTGCTGCCAGGTGAGAGACAAGGGTGCCAGGTATGGGGGCTGTGCATCAGAAGAGGAGGAGGTTTTCCTTACATGCCAAAAATGCCTCCCTAACTGCTCAGTTAAGCAACCCACATCAGCATTTCCTGATGATCATCCTATCAGATTGCACAGCTAAAAAATACTTGGCTCTAGTTATACCAACACATTAAGGAAAAGATAATAATGACTGTAATGCAAACTGAATTCAAAGAAGAAGTTCCAAGTTATTATTTGTATTGTTATGCCTAGAGTTGATACAAACAAACATTTACCTTATTATAATATATATTGCAGCACACATTAATCAAGATCAATTAAATGGATAGTGCAAGTTGAGAACATACAAGTGAGATGCCAAAATCGGGAGGATGAGTAAGACGGTATTAAATTTCCACACCTATGATTAATCATAGTTAATCTATCAGGGTTCAGCCAGCCAAAAATAAACCAAGAGTACAAAAAGAAAAAAAAAAAAAAAAAAAGAAAAAAGAAAAAAGAGAACCTCTGGGAAGGGAATGCACTTCTCTAAAGGTTTTAGAAACATACTGTCAGCTGAACTGTAAAGCTACCCCAGTGGCACCACTTCTTCCCCAAGAAGATGTTAGAAAAATGAGTCACGCCCAGATGACATACAAAATCCCTAATGCATCTGTTTGAGGGACTTGCTGTGTTATTGTCCTCTTTGGACTTTGAGTTCTCCCTCAAGCCATAGTTTGTTGGAACTATATATTCAGCTCAGACTAATTGATGCAGTACGTTTGCAGTATTGTTTCCAAAATATTTCCACCAGTGCTTCAAATGTTTCAAAAATTAACAGTGGGGGTACTTAGCTATTGGAACAATTTAACAAGGATTGTCATTGAATTTGTTTTTGCTATTGAGGTTGGATGTTCTTCTAGAAGTACACTCTAGTTCAAACGGGAATGAATTCAGGAAAGTTCTGCTGGCCTGAGTTATACAAGACAGAACAAAAAATAAGTGAGTCCATCCTGTAGACTTAAACATCTCCAAATCTGTTTTGCAATTCCTGTGGCGTTTAGGACATCTTACCTTCTGCCCCTGTCTCTGCTTTACCCTGAACTTACCACACCAGCATCCGAACCATCTCAAAGGACAGCATCCTGTAACCAGAAGTATCTGGTTTTGCTTACAGCCATTTTTCACCTTTCTAGTTTTAGGTAGTTTTGGGAGTGAAACAAATTAAATATTTTGTATTTATTTCCAACAAACATTTCTTCCCAGAAGTCAACAGAACTCAACTTGTTTCATGGCTATTCTGATGTTACAGAGATGCATTTTCAAGAACATTCTTGTCTTCTAATCTATGGCTGCAGGACAAATAAACTTTGAACATTAATTTCCCTACTCTATGGAATGCATTGAAATTAGGGATCTTTTGAGTGCTTAGTTTTTATCATCTGCTCTATAGTGAAAGCTCAATCGTCCCATTTTGAATAGACAAAAATTATGGTATCATCAAAAACATAAACAGCAGTACAAACTACATGAAATATAAAGCATTTAAGTTCATCTCTACAGCAGGGATGAACATATTAGAAGAGAAACCAACTCATTTTAGTATGACAGATTTTGGTTTTACCTTGGGTCCACATTTGCTGTTGCTTCATCAATGATGAGAATACGATTTTTTTTTAGAACTGCTCTGGCAAGACACACCAGCTGTCTCTGACCAACACTAAAATTAGATCCAGATTCTGCCAGCTGTGTCTCCATCTTGTTGGGCAGATCTTCCACAACCTCCTTCAGTTGCACCTGTTGACATGTCAACATATTGTAGGATGACTAACTCTCTTTTAAATCAGCTATTGTGTGTCTGATGACACAACAATAAGTATGCAAGGTTTGCCTTTTATATTCTGATACAAAATGAGTAAGTGCCAAGTTGGATTACAGAGCGTGTCGGTTATTAGAATTCTAAAAACATTAAAGCACATTGTTAAGAATCTATTCATGTTCATTAAAACCAAGATATGAATCAAAATATAACCAAGGCATCATCCCAAAGGATCATTTTTTCATAAAAGACTTATATAAGACATATACACATCTGCACACACATGCACACACACATACACAAATGTACCTTTTCCATCAACAACTATACCTGTATCAAAGCTGATGAAAACATCTAAAACCTAACACACACAAGCACTGTAATGTTATTGTTACATGGATTTTAAATACTAGATGTACATTACAAGATTTAGTAAATCACCTCTTCCAAGGCGTTCCACAGCTCTTCATCGGTGTATTCATTGAAAGGATCTAAGTTTTTCCTCATAGTTCCAGTGAATAAAACAGGCTCCTGAAACCCAATAAAATCAGCATTCCACTATAAATACAGGTTTTATAATGCAACAGGTAATTTAATGATAATCACAGGTAACCTATATCAACAATAGCACAGAAATACCCAACAACAAGCTGTGATTTTTGAAATGCAAAGGTGTATATTACAACTGCATCCTTAAGGGGGATGTGGTGGGGGGGAGACAAGTGTTCAACTACTCCGTATGAAGATAATTTACCAAACAGGACAGGTCTGTTTGCAAATTGCTGTACACAGTTATGTTGGTACTTAAAGGGGCATTTACATGCCACTGTTCTGATGCCACAAGCTATATATATATACTTATATGAAATCGTTGCTGTCCTCATGGTATTGTTAATGAAAACCAGCAACTAACATTGTCAATGAGCTCACACTCCTAAATTACTTTTGGGCAGTTTTGAAAACCTGTCTTTGAAGTACATAAACCAGAGAGGAATCAAAGAGCTCACAATGACTTTCTGGTTTTCCTTCTGTGTTTGGCTGTGGGTTTGCTTCTTTTAATTTCATACCATGAAAGCCTTTCCATTTTACCATCAGGGCTAAGCAGGAAGAGCTTTCACCATCTAAAACCTAAACACATGGAAGTTTATCTATACTGCCACCAAAGCAAACTTATTTAGAACTGGAGCACTGCTGGGCAAAGCTCTCACTCAAAATACACCAAGGAGTCAAATCAGTACCTTTTCCCATTCAGGTACCAGTGTGGGTTTACCAGTGGTCGAAGCAAGTTTTGTTCTACTTCAGTTCCCAGTCAGAGCAGTAGCAGATAATTAATCAAACTGGGACAAATCAAATCACACTGAAACGTAGTATTTCAGAAGTGGGAAGAGGACTTTTGGTTCAGAACTCCTTAAGCAACAGATGTGAGTTGCCAGACCTGAGAGTCATGCACTGACACGACTTAAGGGCTAAACTCATCTTAATACCACACATAAAGACAAAAACAAGTCAAAAGCTGGCTAACAGTGCCAATCATAAATGGAGACCATTCGTCATGTTGTCAGCCTTCTTTAAATTGGGAGAAATTTTAGGCAAAATGCGTTCTTTTTTTCTCCCCTAGGAAACAAAATCTAACTTACACTGGGTAACTTCAGCTTACTCTGAGATTAACTTGTCATGACTTTCTCCCCATCTAACCCTAGTGATGCCCACCTCCAAAGGGCTGCAGCAAACCAGAAGAGAATTCAGACCTTAACCCTTTCATTGTCTTTTAATTTCTAAACCATCTGAGTGCTATAAAAGAATTTAAACAGACAGGACATGCCATAAGCAATATAAAAGAAGATACACACTTCTTGATGTAACATGCCAATTATTTGAAAGTATCTGCTGCAATAGCAGTATCATTAAAAATCTGCTGAATGAGCAAAAGGGTTTAACACAAAACATTTCCAGGCCAAAACACAGTTTTCTTCAAAAACATCTAGAAACGAATTTGTTTAACAATACATATTTAGTACATCATTTGGCGTATTTTGAAGGTATTGTTACATTTATTTTCCTTCTCAATCCATTTTTATACATTAGCACAAGAAGAGGCTGAACCTATAAAGTGTTTGTAACTAATATAAAAGTCCTAACAACAGACATGCACTGCAACAGAAGATAAGGATATTCTTTAATTACCATTTCTGACACAGATTGTTTTTTAAAACAGTCTGGTTTATGAGAGGAAAGCAATAAGACTAACCTGTAAATAATTGTTGTAAAAATGCTAGCAGTCAGAGAGGCAGACAACATTTGCATAGAAAAGATTTACAAACACAACCTTTACACAGCTCCATCCAAGCAAGCAATTAGAAGCCTAAGCACATTTTTATTTCTCCAGGTAGGTATTTAAACTCACACACAAGGAAACTTCAGTCTTGCCTCATCACTCTCTAGGAATGGTTCTGTTTAGCATGTTTTATGTTGCAATTCTAATAACCATCTCTCTCTGGTTTTTCAGCTACCCACATAATTATGAAGATATTTGCTGTAAAATAACAACCTGATGTTGCACTGCTATCTCTATTACTGACACTACTATTAGCACAGTACAAGACAATGCCTATCATACAGTTTACCATGGCAGAAACCCTGATTCCAAACCCTCTTTCCTCCTCTTCTTCGTACCATTACTTCATAGTTTTGCATAGTTTTAGTAGAAACAGCCTTCTTTTACATTGAAAAAAAAATGCTACCTGCTAGCCTTTGGATACTCAAAACTTTTGGGACTATGATGCAAACCTTATAGAAACTTGACAAAAATCATAGAGTTCCACTGGATTAAAACAGTTTTAAAACTATGTCAATAGACCTGTGTATGAAAAAACCTCTCATGTGTAAGTAGATGCAATGAACTTGGAGCATCTCTATCATTCAACATGTAGAAACTGTATGTGACCTGCAGTTTTCCTGTCTCAGTATTCTATTTTGTTCAACTGAATTCCTGAATGCTGAATTCCTCAAAATGTAAAAATCACCCACAACAGCTATGGGCAAGGCTTTCAAAAAGCTGTAGACCTTGAATGAACTGCTTTCACATGAAAGGAATGCTACACACAAACAAAAAAATTTAATTCAAATCCATATGAGGTTCTCTTTACATACAAAAGATGACTAGTTCTAGTGAGTATTGCAATAACAAAGCCTACAGCATTCAGAAACAAAAGACACCCTGCATTAGGCAACAATCCAATTGCTGGGGAAGTACCTATTTTTTAATTTTTTTTCAATAGCATACCTGTTTCTTTTTGACTCCTATTCTTTGAGGGAAAAAAGCCTCATTACCATTTGTATTAGATTCTCAACTTAAAAAATGTAATATACCCTGACTGCCACCCTGCCAACAAACTAGCACACACTCAGACATTACTCTAAATACAGATTCTGTTATAAAATAGAGAGATCTGAGAAATAATGCTAAACATGGCAAAAAAAAATTCCTCTGATTTACAGTCTACTCTTCACTCTAACTGCTAAAACAGTGCAGATGAACTACTTTCCAAAACATGACTTCACATTTGCAGCACATGAGCTTTTCACTCTTCCTCCCTCTTCACTGGAGAGCAAATGCCCACAGAAGAGACCAGAGCTCTCAGGAAACTGTAATATGCACAGACTTTCCCTTCTAAGTTTTGAGGTTATACATAACCCTTCTCTGATACAACATCTCATGAAAGTAAGACTCTACGAGAGAAGACCTGTGACCTACTGGACTTCTTTGAACAGCCTTTCTTCTACTCCAGCATGAGAGATGAGGCTATTTCCAGCACTGCTTTGTTGGGTTTTTTCCTGCACTGCGGCCTTTCTTGCATTCAGCTTTTAAATTTCATCAAATTTTTATTATGGGTCATAATGACCTACTCTTTAGTCTGTTCCCCTAGTCTTTTCCTGTCCAACCTTCTCCAAATAATGCAAAAGCTGATAGCTCACTTCTAGGTGGCACATTTGCTCTTTCTAAATCTAGCACCAGTCAGTTTGTACAGGTGACTTGAGAGGTGAAAGTGGTCCTTCAAAGTCCCTTACTAAGGAAACTTCAAGGCAAAGCATCAGGCAGGAATTGCTACCGAAGGATCAATCAAGTGACTTCAGAGGACTGCTGAAGGTGGGTATATACTCATCAGATTTTCTCCCCAGACTATGAGAATACAGCACACAGCTAACACACAGCTATTCCAAAGGAACAGACAATGTATAATACAAGGGAAAAAATGGTCCCCAGAACTGATTCTGTTTCTCTTAAAACAATCAAGACCTTACTCAAGTAAGAGTAATGCTGTGTCTACAGCATACAGGGGGAACATATCCCAGCAAAACTCCTTACGGTATTACACTCAAAACACCCATGGCAAACCAAGGCACTCTCTTACTTGAGGTATAATGGAAATTTTCTTCCGCAGGTCATGGAGTCCCAGCTCTGATGTCAAGTACTTATCAATCCAAATCCTTCCTTCAGGTTCCGCCAAGCGAAAGAGGGCTGCTATCAGAGAGCTCTTCCCAGCTCCGGTTCTTCCCACTATTCCAACCTATGGAGCAAGCCAAGCCCGTACAATTGAACTGTGAGCTTTCCAGGAGAAATTAATATGTCGAGCAACACTTTTACAGCAGCACAGGATTTACAGTAGAACATGCACCAAATAAAACTTCTTTGTAATTAACATTCTTCCAAGAGGAGAAATCCTCTCCCCTTAAATCAGTTTGGATTCAGGTGACATTTGTATACATGACAATTTCTTGGATCATATTCAAAGGTGAATGATTTCCCCTTAATGTGTGGTGTCTTATTGTGTAAACAAGATAAAGTGGTTCAATGCATACAGTAATGTGATTCAAGGCTGCTAATTTTTATACTAAACCTGGTTTGGTGGGTGATGTTAGGCAAATCATTTCAGACATGCATCTACTATTTAACCCCAAAAAGGACTCCCATAAAGCACTCCGGGAACAATGTATTCCCAATTTAAGTAACTGAGACTGATTTTGGTTAGTTATTGTTAAGGTGAAGTACTTTAAAGCAGCACAATTATAAACTGTATCCATACTTCAGACATCTTCAACAAGTATTGAAACTACAAGGCCATGACATCAAGCTGAAATTCCTTTTCAAACAGAAGAAACAGCAAATAATAAAAGCACAGAGATTCAGGGTTCTCTTTGTTCTCAAAGAAAAACTGTAAGACATATGCAGTGTGAAAAAAAAAAATAAAGCTTCCACAAAAAAGAGACAACAAAAAATACGGGATTGATAACTTTAATGACAAGGGGCTAAGACCTACAAATATTTCTTCTCTTTTTTTTTAATGTTGTATTCGAGTAAAGAATTCTTAGAGAAAAACGGCGTACAGTGATCAACTGTGTCAGAGAAGATAATGGGTGTAACCCTCTACACAGATCTGATCTGGTAGAATTTGTTATTTCCTGCATTCTGTTCTAATCCCTACATTTAAAAAAAAAAAATCAGCACACTGGAAAAGGTTCAGAGAGTGCAACACAAAATTAATATGGGTTGGAGATACTGATTTGATGGGGAAGGATTTATTAGGATTAAATATGTATAATATGGCTTGGTGAAGTGATTGGGGTGCAGAAAAGAGGAAGAAAGATGAAAACCTTCATGAGTATACATACAGACACCAGAGGGCAATTACCCACTGCCTGAGACTCACATGTATGTAGCAATGACTGCTGAAATGAAATTCAGGACAGGAAACTGCATCAAAGTGCAAGGAGAAACTTTCAGTCAGAGACACTAAGTTCAGACAAAACAGCAGTGCGCACATTTGATAAAAAACATACAACACAAAACAGAAGTACACTTTAAGGAGCAGCTTACACTGCATAATCTAAAAGGTATTTTCTACTTCTACATTCTGATTCAACAATTTCATTCAACCATTCATTATTGTACTATTATATATAAACTATTTAACATTTCTACAGTGCTTATTATTTAACAGACTAATTTAAGCAAATCTGTTACAATAAATGATAAAATGTCTAGTACTCTAAATTATATCAGTGAAACAATGGAAAAATAGTTCTGAATAGATAAACTACAGCTCAGAAAGAAAATGCTGAATAGAGAAAACAGACAACCAGAGTTGTGAAAATGAAAGTTCAATTGTTCCTCTGCAAATGTCAATATAAAGTATTGTATCAAGGATATAAAGAAAAAAATATAAAAAAATACATTGATACTTAAAATAAAAATGCAGCTGCTCTGCATATTGTCAAAATCCCACTTTCAGTTTGGCATCAAATGAAAGGACTATGCTCTTCAACATTTAGAAGAATCTATTTGCATCTTTGGTCCAATTGACTACAGGCTGCTGAAAATTGACTGGAATTTGAAACAGCTCTCAGTGTACACATTATCCATTTTTTTAATACATTTTATTCTTCAGAGGCCCACACTCACAATCAGTGCAAATATAGCACCAGTCTGCAAATGGAAGTGCCACCTATGAGGAATTACATCGCCAGGATTGTGCTGCCTGATACAAGCCATGTGCACACACAGGAGTGCACCTGCTACACTGGGCTCATCATCACTCAAGTGTCACTTGTACTTCACAGCAGAGCTGCACAAAAACTGTGAGATTTACAGCACGTCAGCTAGTCCACTGAAACTGCCCATGTCTTTGTTATTCGTCAGGCAGCCTCCCTTTCGTGGTACATTGTGGGAGCACAGCTGCCATGCCATAAATCTACATGTGCACCTTCCTAACTTCTTCATGTAGCCTGCAGATCCAGGAGTTGTCAGGATAAGGTGCATTTAACAATATGTTAGTCACTAAGCATTCATGAGCTCTCTGAAACAAAGACAGTGATGTGTGAAATCCAGTGCTACACATGCCAACCTTCCCCTGCTGCAGCTACAGTGGCAGAGGAGTTAATCACTGCCAGCTACTGGCACAGCAGTTTGTGTGTCTCCCTGGTCTGTCTGTCTCTGTCAGACCACACTACTGTAGCAAAGATGTTTCAAACACAGGGTACTTCCTAGCCTGCTTTGACTGTAGGGAAATACTAAATGCTTAGACAAACAGACCAAAAGAAACCTTAACCCATGAGAGATTTGCTAGCAGTCACCTCCTTCATTCTTACTGTACCCACACACAGCTTCCCAAACTGGGCCCTGGGGTGGCTACAAGAAAAACTACAAGCAAACAAAAGCTTAAACTCATTCCTGCTGCCAGTGGCACTGCAGCCACCAGAATTCTCTATAGGCCAGGGGCCTGAACAGGTGTAAGAGCTCTCAGTGACAGCAGTATGGGCAGAATCCCCAAGAGATCTGGAAAGCTGCTTCTGAAGAAGATACTTCTCCATAATTAAATCCAACATAAGGTGGAGAGATGCTTGGGAGATTTATTTTACACAGTAGCAGCCTACTGCAGTATTGTGCAAAACATCATAGAAAGCAAACACAAAGTTCTTGGCAATAGTTTCAAGCTGGCCAAATTCAGGATGACAAAACCACAGCATAACTGCTCAGCAAAAATAAATACCTCAGTCATCCCTCCCTCTCCTGCTCCCACCAAGGAATGAGTCACGCATTGCTAGTACCTCTTGCTTCCGTGTTTAATTTTATTCCTGTTTCTCACTGAGAAGTATAGAACTTCTTGCCTATATTGGAGCCACATGTAACAGCTAAGGAGAGGGCCCACAGGGCTCTTCTTCTCAAGAGACCATGTTTAAGGCATTCACCGCTAATTCCAGGAAATCACCTCAATGTAGCAAAGTCCAGTTGAATTTTTGTAACATGCATGTTATTAACAGGTCCACTAGAGGAAATGAACGGGTTTGGAATTGAATAGCAAAGCATGTTAAAAAGGAGGCAAAGGCAAGGATTGTAGAGTCGAACTGGCCTCCTAGGGAAGACCTCCTAATCATAGAAGTACACCTGCACTTGAAATGTAGCCAAGCACAAATTAACACTTCAGGGCTCTAATTTAACTTTGTCTATGGGGGAGACCTTCCCTGCAGCAGTCTTTCAACAGGGACAGCATCAAAATTGGGGAGGAGGAGTCAAATTTGCAGAGGAGGAAGAGTTCTACTTCTATGTTTCTTTTGGCTACCAATCTAATTAATGACAAAAGTTAATTGGATTGGTAGCCAAAAGGAACTGAAATAAGATCCCAAATTCTGAAGTTCTGCAACTGATCTGTATTTCTTTCTTCTACCTTCCATTTTGGGCTCAGTGCAAGGGCATGTATATTCCTTATTTTCTATTGGTTTTGCTCCCCTTGTCTGTTGACATACTTGATTCCAATTATATTCCCTCTGTTGAACCCCCAATTTCCTAATGCAGCTCCATTTGCTTTGGATTTGAACAAACATTCTGGGCCTGGCTGGTATTTTCAATGTCTGTGACTTTCTGAAGAAACTCAGATTTTCTTAAAGGAAATTATCAGGTATGTTTAATTCTTTGTTTTGACAGACTGAAATATCATGTTCCCAGACAAATTTCTGCTACACTTACAGGAAATAAATAGGCTACAACTTTTGTTATTAAATATAACTAAAGCTTTTTTTCCTTAAAGAAAAGTTACTACTTTCCTACCATCCATGTATTTTATGATGCATTTCTAGCATGCAGCTTCTTGTCAGCTCATGATCTTTGCTTAACTTCTGTGAATATCCAAAGACAGTATACATACCTTTTCTTTTGGTTTAATTAAAACAGACAAATGTCTTAAAACCAGTGGTCCATCTAGACTGTAAGTGAAGTTAACATTCTCAAATGCTATCATTCCTTGGTTAGGCCAGTCTGGTGGTGGATGTTTGTCGGTCTCCCAAGGAGCTTCTTTTTCAAGTTCTGTGTACTCCATCACTCTTTCTACTGATATCATCTAAGGGGAGGAAAGAAGACATACATACATGAACTTCGCCCTACGGCATACGTGGCAAATACTGTATGCATATAAGTATGTGTGTGTATTTCTACCATAGAGATCCAATGCAAATTACTCCACGGTTTTTCTTTGAAACACAGCCAGGAGTATTTGCTGCCACTTCTTTACACAACTAAAAAAGTGGAAAGAATGCATCTCATATCCTACTACAGATCCAGATCTCTCATGACACATAAAGCCATTTATAAGCATTTCTCATCAGTAGGATTAATTACAAACCTAAATACGTGCATAAGTTTTAAGAAAATTAAGCTGAGAGAGCGGTCTGTCAGTCTTGACTAAGATAACACCAATCTATTGTGTGTTGGAAAGACAAAGCTGGAAATGAAATTGCCAAATGAACTACAGGCAGACACATGAATGAGTTAGACTCCTCGCCCTGCACAGGACAGTCCCCAAAAAATTATACCATGTGCCTGAGAGCATTGTCCAAATGCTTCTTGAAGTCTGGCAGACTTGATGTCAGGTCCACTTTTGTGAGGAGCCTGTTTCAGTGCCCAGCCACCCTCTGGGTGAAGAATCTTTTTCTAGCATCCAACCTAAACCTCCCCTGACACAACTTCAGGTCATTCCCTCAGTCCTGTCACTGGTCACCACAGAGTAGACATCAGTGTTCACCCTCCTCTTTCCCTCACAAGGAAGTTGCAACTGCAGTGATGGCTTCTTTCAGTCTCCTCTTATCCAAGCTGAACAGCCCAAATGACCTCAGCCATAAGGCTTTCCCTCCAGATCCTTCACCATCCTCATGACCCTTCTTTGGACACCCTCCAACAGCTTCATTTTGTATTGTGCTGCCCAAAACCGCACACAGGACTGAAAACAAGGGTGGCACCACCACTGAGTAGAGTGTGACAATCAACTCCCTTGACCAGCTAGCAACAGAATGGAGATGAAATGCTCTTGCCTCCCCCAGGTATAGTCACGCTTTAATAACAAAGGATTTTTGGTGCATGTCCACCTATCAAAGAAGTTCATGCTAACCATGGTTCCATAAAATGATCAGCATTTCACACCAAAGCCAGGTTAGTAAATGGCCTTTCTCTTTCAAGGTATTTGAGTCACAGCCTCCAAGAAAGCAACACAGTACATTGACACTCCCACAGACACTTCCAAAACATCCCTAATCTGAAAAGCTTTCTTCTCATTTCTAAGAAAATCTGTCACCACCAGTTTACTGATGTGTGAAAAATGCACCAAAAAAGCAATTGGGTAGCAAAAAAAAATAAAATTAAACTTTGTTATTATCATTATTACTATTATTATTATTATTAATTAAGCATGGCTTTGTAACTTCTACAAAAGGACTACACATATTTCCTAGACTATGTACAGCAAACTGTAATTACATGTAACTTCAGTTGTCAACACAACAAAAAAATTCCCAGGTTTATTTTAGCATGCTTTTTTTACAATCTATTTTTCTTATGTATTATTTTAAGAAAGTAGGCAGGCAAATTAGAACATGCTAGTAAATACTGTGAATTGGTCAAAGGCATTTTATATTATATATTTTAGAAAACATACAACCTCCTCAGCTGAAAATAAGCAAATAGTTTCTCATTTGTGTTAACTCAGAATGAATTAAAAAGTTATATGCCTTTGCAACGGAATAACAGGACTCTAAAAATGCCATGAGGGATATAAATAAAATTTTAAAATGCAATAATAAATAACAATAAATTATAAATACCAAATATAAAAACATAATTTAAAATCTTCCTTATAGAAAGGGATTAATTTATTGCAACTTTAGCAAGTTGCAGTGCAATTGTCTACACTGTAACTAGACAGCATGAAAGGAACCAAGAGGGGAAAAGGAAGAAATAAACATTACCAGGTTTTCAACTTCAGCACTTTGTCTAACACCCCACTGGAATGTTCCCATGAGGGTGATCGCATAGGAGAGTGCCAAACCAACCTGCCCCGCATTCAGAGCTGCAGAAGAAAGGAAAATGAGACTCAAACAGGTACATTGTAATTATACAAAATCTCAGTTAAGTTCTCTTTCATGAGCTTTCTTACATGACGGAAGCATCACAGCCAGAATTTTATCTGGTTATGCGCTACTTGCTATCTGTGCAATGAGTAGCTCCGGGCAGAACAGCTACTTGCTGCATTTTTGGGGTACATTTTGGAAACATTTTGACAAGATGATCCAAATCCTCCTTGGCCTGGAATTTATCTAAAAACTGAGGTTCAGTCTCAAGACCATACCTACATAGATTGTTAAGGTCATCCCTATCTGACTGAGTATTAATTAACTCTTCACTTTTTTTCTACGGAAACTAGATAAAGCCCTAAACCTAAGCAAAAAAATTTGCATAAAATTATTTCAAAATTAGTTATGAATATTTACATCAACTTTGTACTCTTATAAGCAATCAGATAAAGTAACAGGACAGAATATTTCCCGTTTATAAAAGCATTTACTATGTTCAGTGGATCTACTCTTAGAAAATAAACATATTCTGTCTGCCGCAATATTAAGATTGTCCTCTGACTTTCTAGAACTTTATCCTAACATAGTCCTAGTGACTTCAAGAGAACTACTCTTTATCCAGAGGCAAGGAAAGATTCAGGACCATTGTTTTGACTTGTCTTTTTGCTTTCTACTAACATCAAACCTAGCTCAAAATTTGCAGTTGTGCAGCACAGAGTGCTCAAATTTTAAAATACACGTACACATACAAAACTTATCCAAAGAAAAAAGAAAAGAAACAAAACCAGCAAATTAGCACCAATTTTCATGTCCAAGATAATTGCTTCTTCCTTCATGTTTTAGATGACTATCTCATTCTAGTACATCTAACCCAATTACATCCTGGATGATGCATACACTAATGACAGCTTGAGTGACAGTGAACATAAAATGTATTATTATGAGGCAATTTTCCTTCTGGAACTGGCCTATCCCAGTGATCCAAGATATGAGAAGAGTATCCCTAGGAACTTTAGCTTGCCTTTTGACCTACTGTGCCATGTGCAGAAAGGAAAAACGTTGTTAAGAGGCAGCTCTGTGGGTGTTTCAGCCCAAAAAGCAAAGCCCTGTAGGCCCAAAAGAGAGAGACAAAGGTAGGGAAAAAGAAGATTTATTTCTTGTTATTGCTCTGAAAGCCAGAATCTCAGAAGTGAAAACTACAGAAGTGCACGTTTGTTTGCACACTTGGGGATGATGACAGATGTATGCCTCAGCCCGGAAGATGTCTGAACTGCCTCCAGTGTTTGCAGGAAAGCAGATACAGCCCCAATGCCCTAGACTAAGGAAGAGATCCTGATCTAGAAAGAAACGTTTAACTTAATTACAGCCTTTAAACAATTAGAAACGGCAACATATGAAAAAGAATTAGGCATTACTATACATGGTAATTACTGGGTGAACTTTTTCTAACATCTGTACTTACTCTTGGCGAGAAGCAGGGAACCAAAAGCAACCACTATAACAAAAATGGCACAGATGGCATCCAGACGCACAGCAAACCACCTTGAGGTTGTCAAGAAGAGAAACCAGGCCTCTAAAGTGTATATTACAAAGACATAAACCCAGTGGATTATTAGAAAAAGCATGCTGTATAATCATTACTAAATTAATTCATGTTAATAATACAAGTTGTCAAAAAAACCCAACGCTGCCATCTTCAAGTGCATGTCTGAATGGACTGATGATGATCAGGATATTGACCAGTTTTCCTGAAATTATCTAATTTAGTTTTCACACCAGTGGTAACCACAGTAGGAAGAGAATGAAAAACAGTCAAGGCTCGAAGCATGGTCCACTTATTCAAAATGGAAGCCTCTTCTCAACTCCAGGGGACTCAAGAGTCTTATACATAAAGCAAAAGTACAACAGCATTTACTGTAGCTGGACAAGAGTCTACAGGCTTTTAGCTAGAACATATCACAACACAACTGCCAGAGCCAAGTTCTTAGAAGGCAGCTGCAGCTGGTTAAGCTACTGAGGGAGCTATTCAATACAGCCAGTGCAGCTATACAGAGCTATTCAGATGATTAGATGCACATTTTTACTTTTGGGGGAGCTCACAGGTGGACATCTCCACTCTGTACTCACACCGAGGTGTTGACAATTTGATGCTAAGTTTCAAGTAGATACGCTACAGTACAAGACACAGCACAAAACCACACTGCAATACAGAAGGCCAAGTGCTTGAATCCAGGGCCAAAACTAGAAGCAAAGCATGGCATAATAAAGCATGGCATTATTTATTGCTTAGGCTGTACTCAGAGGAATTGCTCCAGCTGCTACCAAGTCACAGCAGAAGGTCACCATTCCAACCCCTTCTGCCTTGCTTACCATTACTTCTTGCTAAAGATCACTGCAGTTTCAACTGTTCAATGTTCCTTAGCCCCGTGCTGGGAAAAATTCAGACTAAAAAAATTCTCCCTTTTGTAATACAGAGAGGAGATAAGGATGGTTTTAAGCCTGATCATCTTGGATAGCCAGATTATGGAGCTTTTGCTGTACTGATCCTAATTGTCCAAGAAGGCATGTTAAACTGCCAGCTTGATATGTGTCATTTTGCAACTTCCCTAAGCAACAGGGGTCACTGTGCATAAAGAAAGGAATCTGACAGTCACAGGAGCTAATAAAGACTCATCGTGGTCTGACAACTCACGGGCTTGCTTATGGAGAGGGGCACTGGCAGGAAGGAAACTTGGGTTTGGTCAAATGTCAGCATGCCTTTTAGATGTTTTTAATCTAAAATTTATTTAATACTCCATTCATAGGCATCCCTTAAAGGGGTTCAAAGCAAGAGTCCTAGGTTCAGGCCTAAATAGACAGGAAGATACTAACTCCAGCCAAAAGTGCTAAACAAAACTCATTGCTGGTTGCAAGAGCTTTCTGCAATGTAGGAGAGAATTTAAAACTCTTTAGGAGACTTAAAAACCCAATTTTGTGAGCTGGTATGAAAAGTGTTCTCTTACACCAGCTACTACTTGCTCACATCACTATCAAAGAACTATTCAGGATGACAGCAACCTCAGGAAATCTCTAGTTCAGCCTCCTGCTCAAGCACAGTCTGGTCAGAGGTCAGACCATGTTGCTCCACACTTTACGCAGTTTGAGTCTTGAAAAGTGACACAGATGAAGCCTGCGCACCTCTGGGCAGTCTTTGCCTCTGCTTGACTGTGCTCACAGTGAAATAGTTTTTCCTTGAATTCAGGTTAAACATCTCGTTACAACTTACACCCATGTCGTTGCTCCTACCGCTATGTACCATGGTGAGGAACCTGCATTTATGGCAACATATCTGCAGGTACTGGAAGGTAGCTATTAAATCCTCTGGATTCTGTGAACTGAACAAGCCCAGTTACCCACCCCACAAGGAAACATCTCCTTTTAATACCCTAACTATATTAGTGGCCCCTCCAGGGAGCTCACTCCAGTTCGTCAGAATGTTTCCTAGATCTGGGGGTCCACAACCGGATGCAATAGTACTCCCAGTGTGGGCTAACAAGTGTGGAGGGGGATAATCACTTCCCTCCTGCCCCTGGCTATGCTACTGTTAATACAGCCCAGATGGGGTTGGCCTCCTTTGCTGTCCAGGCACATACTCCCTGTGAAGCAAGATGAAGAGTGTGACTATAAGCACTGAAGCTTGACCTCAAAAACAGGTTCGTGATCTGCCCAGGAGGGGTATTATTGATCATTTTGTTAGGAGATGCACAAAACTGACTGAAAAATGAAAGCAGTTTTTATCATGGTCCTCTCTGTATATTGAAACTTCTATATGCAGTTTATTGCCCAAAGATGTCTTTTAATATAAAACCAAACCACAACTTTGTCCTCCCCTGCTATCAGGTACTGTAATGTTGATTTAGTCAGATAACTAGCAACTATAAAATATTAAGAAATGGGAAATTCAAAGCTAGAGGTGCCCCCCTGGAAGGTACACTACACCAGTCACAAGTCACTGGGCTCAACATGGTCAGTGTGTACAATTCTACAACCTGTGATAAACTGTACTTCAGAAAGGATCAACTGGCCTCGTCTGAAACCTTGTAAATATATAAATTACAAAACAGCCATGGAATGTACTTGTATATCTTACAACAGAGGAAGTTCACAATCTTACCTAAAAAACACAGAACTGAAAGCTTGTATTCTACTGTATCTTGAAGAACATTGTAATAAAGAGCATTTAAATAACAGAAGTCAAAGAATCACAGTGCAAACCTGAATTACATTACTTATGCTTGCAGAACACCAATATTTCACACCTTCCAATTATGTTAGTTCCATAATTTAGATTTAAGCTCTGAAAGCTGCTCAAAGTAAAAAGTACGTTAGATTTATGAATCTTTTCCAAGATTATTTATATTAACAATATCTGCCCATTCCTAGCACACTACTTAGGATCAAATGCTTCATAATATGGCTCGTTTCCTCCACATCTCTCCCTGCTCTCTCCCCACCCCCCTTTCCTTTTTTAAAAGATGGAATCCAGGAAAATGTTAAAAATTATTTTTTAGGTATTCTTATCAGGTATACTTTCAAATGTTTATCTTTTATATAGTTAAAACATATGCATGGGTATTTGAAATTATATTACAGCCCAAAGTAAACTCTCTAAATCTAGACAGATAACGTTTTTGTTCTAATACAGGAATTTTACCCTAAAGAGACAAATGCACAGCTCCTACTGATTTTAATGCACATTATATACATGTCGCTGAGGGCATAAGATATTTAGCTCCTACAGTGCAAAGTATTTGATTTTTCACATCAATTCATCACAAACCTGAGTGGAGGTCTTGGTGTGCATCAAATAATTTTTGAAATCTTTCCTCTGCTTTCAAAGCCCGGATAGTCCAAAGCCCCTGGAGGGATGATGACAAGTGGGAGAACACTGGACTTCGAGCTACAAAGGGAAATGAGAGTTAACTTAACAGTAGCTGAAGGACAGCATTTAATTCTTTTTGTACCACACTAATCTTTAATCCTACCACTTTATATTTAACCATACAAACTACTCTACTGCATCTTTTTAGAATAAATATGCAATATCTTTAACTAATGTCCTCTTACTCAATTAGAATCAGTCGGACAGCCAGGCAGATTAATTTATACAAAAAATGTCTTCCATTTTTAACAATAGCTGTCACTGAAGAAATTCTTTGAGCTTTACTAATGACATTAGGCACCCATGTTTGTTATTTATAATGCTTAATATTCCATATCATAGTCAAGCCAAAGACAGGCACGGGAGTCAGATAGGGTCAGAAATACCATTAGTATAAGCATGCAAGGTCCCAAAGACCAGCAGCTTAGCATGTTTTTAACTAGCTTTATTTACAGATAGTTAACTGACATACTCTAGATTTATCATTATGCAAAACAGGAGTTAAGCATGTAATTGACTAGTTGAGAACCAAGGCAATAAGGAAGTTATTTGCATAGCAAAAGAAAAAAAAATCTTTGATGGACTGTCTATAAAATACCAGCATTTCGCATAATAATAAGTAGGGTTCAAACTACCATTAAGTCCCACCAAACTACATACTTGTGGATTCTAGACGTTTAATATCTCTTGAAGTGTCTAAGAAATATCGTCGAAGAAAAATGAAAAGAATAAATAGTGGAATTAAGGGGATGAGTATCCAAGGAATCACTGCCACAGCCACAGCCACCACACCAAAAATCTGTAGGAGAGTCTGGAGCACAACAGAAACAAAATAAAAAACTCTTTGCCAGAAGAATTTAATTTAGAACAAGTATAAAACTATTTAACACTATTGAAACACTTAAATATTTAAACATAACTACCACATTTAAGAGCGGATGCATTGTATAACATATGAGCAACATCTATTTTTAAGCAACTTGGAAAATTCACAGTAACATCTAAATTGACTGGTTTTGCAGTTTATGGTTTTCCTCCACATTATTTGCTCTTTAAAATATGTCTTTACAAAGCTGACTGAAAATTAGTGTCTTTCTTTGTAGACTATTTTGTGACTGCTGTAATAAAGTAATAAATGATCAATGTAATGCACAACTAATCTTTAATGGACTCTAGTTATTTGGTGGAAAAAGGATATGTTTTTTCACTCCTGCTAAGAAGAAACTGGTGATAAACTGACTTTCAACTTGAGTTGAAAGACTTGACACTTGGAAGAGAGACTTTCAAGACAGGCTTGCAATGGTTCCTAAACACAACATTGTCCCATTTAGAAAGAAAACCCAGGATAGGAGAAAGCACGCTTTCTCTTCTCAAAGGATTGCATTATGAAATGCTATATACAAGAAGAAAATGTTACACACTGCAAGAAGTGTCATAAAAGGCTTGTGTATAAAAGAATGTAATGGAACAGGTGAGGTAAACTTGACTTTACTCTTAGAAAACTAGATATAATGAGGAAAACTCTGTTGCTTAGGACAAAGGATCCTGGCCCAACTTTCTGAATTAAATCCTCCATTTCCTTCAGACCCCTTCACACCTTCCATCAAACTTTCAGTTTGAATACACAGTCAAAACTATCCTCTGCATACAAACTTCTTTCAGAACCCAGCTGTGCATGCATAAATGTATGGCAGGAGTCCTGGTATACTATGAGGATGTGCCCATTTGTTCCTTAAAAAGGAGGAAAAGAAACCCCAACCCACATAAAAATAAACCCATACAGTACCAAAACCAGACAACTGAAATCCTAGCTCAAGATTGAATTCCTGTATTTTTCTCATTAACATATTCCTTAGAAATGACAATATTTCCTAAATATTTTTCATTTTATGGACTATACAGCAGCCACCTTTTTCATCACCCCAACAATGTAAAGTGGATTCCAGCTAAACTTTGTGGCTGCCTGATTTTTACATTCTGAAAAAGCATTAGTGACCACTGTTTGCCAGAAATGCATGTCTTGCAGCAAAAATGTTTCCGTCCCTTTAACTCTTCCAACTCAGTGCACACATAAGCAACACATCAGCTAAGGTAGGTACCAGAGAGCTGCCTGGGTTTTCAAACACTTTGAGTGGAAGTGTCTATGAAACATTGTACTACCTGCTGCATCTGGTAGGGTACTAAGGCCAAAAGCAAGTGCAACCTTTACCCCTAAATTTGTTATTTTTTCCTCCAGGGTTCTCTGACTTTACCCTAACTTGACCTGACCAAAGAGCAAGCCCACACACACATTATGTGTGCACGAGTCAGCTCTAGGCTTAGAGGTCTTAGCTCATGAAAGAAGATTTATCAGTGTAATAGCCCCCTGTCTCACAGATCCTGAAAGCACATTTTAGCGTCTCGTAACTCTTAAGGAGAAATGCTATAAGGTAGGTATGGTAAAGGAGGTCTGGAGGAAGTTGCATTACCACTACATTGCTCATCTGTGGGTTCAGATGTTGATAGCATCATGTTGTTTGACCTTCTAGAAACACACAGCAGATAGCAAACATTTTACCTAGATTTCATCAGGAGGAGGTAAGGTGGCAATGAGAGTGCATGGTGTTTCACCTGGATCAATTATGCACATGGCTATGTCAGCATAAAGCAAAACAAAGCACCCTGGGCGCCTCACCAGCACTGCCATCAGCCCTTCTCTACTTCTCTGGTATTCTTTAGAACCCAGTAAACATAGCTCCTTTTTATCGTGGGGTGAGGAGAAAGGACGTAAAGATTCCTGACCTCCTACAAATTTTCTCCTGTCTAGATCTCCACTTTCCTCAGTAATGCTCATTACCTCTGCCAAGCCTGCCAGCCATCCACATGCTGGCTAGTTTCTAAAGGTCCTTTCACCTCCATCCTTATCAGCAGGGACTGAAGTCCATTCCTTCCTTCCTGTTCCAAACTCACTCCCGAATCTCCTTTATACACCTGCTGCCTTCTCCCTCTGCCACTTGCTAGACAGTCACAAGAAAACTCTTTCTGAAGTACACATACTCCTCATAACACCAGCCATAAATCTGAAGTCAAATGTTGAGGAGACCTGCTTCAAGGAAAAGAATTCTAAGGAAAACTAACGCTTTTTAATAATAAATAAAAAGAAGCCAAACTGAAGTTTTAATGATGATAATCTACAATACATTGCAAAGTGCCAGTGGGGGTGGGAGTGGGCGTAAAACCATAAAGATCCAGCTCGTGTAAACAAAGCCTTGCTACAGTAGAAATACAGGGAAGGAAAGGATGGTTAGGATGACTAAAGTAAAAATCTGACACCGCCTTTGGAAGGAATTTTAGATGCGCCTGCACCACCTTATCATTATAAAAATTTATGATAGGGTGGATCAGTCATGTGTGTTGGGTTTTTTTTGAAAACCAAACTTGCATATAAATTAACTCTTAATGAAGTAGTCTGAAAGCCAGACACAACCATTTGCAGACTGTAATCATGCAGTCACTGCGTGAGGTAAGGCAAAGGTTCTAGCTCCTGAGTTTCACAAGAGACAACCAACCTTTACAGCTGGAGACTGTCCCAACTTCCACCAGATTCACTATGTGCAAGCTGCACATAGATAATCAGCATGCTGACAATAATGATAGCACAAGTGTCTGGTGTCTCTCCTCTCTGGACACAAACAGCAAGAAACATTCAGGACTGGGTATCTAGACTTCTCATGGCAGAATCAGCTTACAGTGGGAAGTTGCATCAAAAGTCCAAGATTTTCCTACATAAAAGAAATATGGTCTACAAACCCAACACCTTTTAATGTATTTCCTAATTTTAGCACCCAAAATGTAATNGTAAAAAAAAACAGTCAAACTGAAAAAAAAAAAAAAAAGAAGAAAAGCAATCAAATCAAAAACACAGGAGCTGATGAATTACAATTTACAGCTATCTGCACAGTATTTGAAACAAGGCCACCTTGCATGAAGGAGAACAGATATACTAGCTACCAAGACCACAAAGACCTGGATAGTTTCAGGAAAAGACCACTGCTTCCAAATGGAGACATAGTGTACAATGTCCACCTTCAAACTTGCTTGCATTTCCCTGGAGAAAGATGAATCTCCCACACACAGCCTGCACACAGTCTGTCCCTAGAGTACAGAAAAGCACATGTTGTTTCTGTTGGGAGTTATCCTCTTGCTCACAAGAGTCCTGAGAGATTTCCCTTGTGATTTGGTCAGTCAGTCCATTTACTGTGGCTGTTTTTCCCTTAAAAATCCTCTCTTTTACTGCAGCAGGCATACCCAACTATAACCCTCTGGGGAAATGAATGCTCTGATCAGCACGTTCACTTATGAAACATGCCTTCCCTTTATCATCTGATGACCTACTTCTCCATTATTCTTACAGGTGCTGAGAGTGGTATTCTGCAGTTTCTATCTCAAACTGGTCTTGATCTAGGAATAACAGGTATTTCTGCACAACCACAGAACAGAAAAACATGGTATAGGACCTACTACTATAGGAACCACACTATTCTGCATTTACAGCTGTTGACCTGGCAGGATCTCTAATCAATGAGAGGAGCACAGGGGATGGGATTCGAGACTTGGAAACCTCATTCTGGGAGTCTAGATGTGGCCTACATAGTGAAACTCCTGTCCTAGTTTAGAAGTTTAAAAAGTGATGAATAGAATAGTAAAATTGCTTCAATTGGAAAAGACAGTAAGATCATAGAGCCCAATCCTTAATGCAGCACTGCCAAGTCCACCACTACACCATGTCCTTAAGCATCATACACCACGTCTGTGCATCTTTTAAACACATCCAAGGATGGTAACTTCATTTGACCTTTAAGTGCATACCTAATGACCCTATGGTTGAATATTTTGCTATAATCCACTAACTGTATTTACTTGATGCCCTCTGACTAGAGCAAGGTAAACATCTGAAGCCCATCAAACCTAAATTTTGACGACCAAATCTACAGTCAAATCCCATGAAAGAACTGCAGTGTTCCAGGACTGGTTTTACCAATACTTAAGCAGAAGCCAAGTACACCTACTCAGCCGCAATTCCAAAATGCTACTCCCTGGGCCCCAGTATACACTCCCAAGGATTATTAGCCCACGGAACTGCCACAAAGCCATAAAAAATTAATGATAGCAAAGGCACATGTCCTCGATTTCAGTCTGAACATTCACTGCAATAACTTTGGGCACTCTCAGTCAGGCTGTGCTGTCTGAAGAAAAGCAAGGTCAAAAAACGACAAAACCCCACTCTGTTGATACTTGCTTGGCATCATCCTTCTTCCTCCTTCTCCCCTACCCCTGACTGAAATTATTTCCTTGTTGACTCTGCCAAATAACTGCATGCACAATCAATCCCTAATCCAGTTCTGACATTTTCTTTATCCTTGAATGCCTTTTTTTTTTTTCCTTCAAACAGACTTTTTCAAACCAGACTGTCTGGACTGACTGACCTGCATCTCTGTTAAAGAAAAACTGCACAGGTGGCTGGTTACACTGGGACACCAGAAGACAAGTTTCCCTGGGAAGATGACATTGCAATGAGAAAATCAGAATGAGAAACACTTTACTCAGGCCAGCTCCACCCAGAACCACAGTGCAGATTTTCTGCATTTTTCCCCTTTATCACAAAAAGGCACAGGAAACATTCAAAGAGAAAATAGCATCTAAACAATTCTACTTCATTTTACTCACTTAAAGCAGCTGAGTTGAGGTGAGTAGTCTTGTCTTCAAACTACTTATTAAATAAAATGTATGGGTTTTGTCTTGGAACAGGTTAAAAATAAGTATATATGGTTTATACTATTGCTTGCATCAAACTGTCAGGAACACATTTGTCTTCAGCAAAAATGCAATGAAGATTTATGAGTACAGGAGAACACACGGGATATACAACATTTAAGCAGCATCTCTGACAATGTCCTTTTCCGAAGCAACCAGGGACAGCAATCTTTGACAGGAATGACACTTCTCAATGAGTACTGATTCAGCTTTAGGAAAATGTGCATCCATGAGAAAATTTGGAATTTTAATACCATGACAATCAATGCACTGAAAGTGGGAAAAAAAAGACACAGGTGGAGAAAAAATAAAAATTATAATTTCAGATAAATTGAACGAAGAAAGTAACAACTAAATACTGCCAGCTCTAAAAGCTTCAAAAAGAGCAAGTTCATCTTATCTCCTGAGAGGCACTCTCTTCTCATCTAAATCCTGCTGTTTGCAATTAGTCGACAAGGGGTTACCTAACTAAATCAATATGTCACTGCAAATGGGCTGAATACTTCTGCCAGATACACCACAGAAATGTATTCAGAATTTCCAATCACATCCTTAATGCTAGCACCTCCTATTTGTCCTCGTCTCACCAAGACAGTCCTTCTGGATCGCTGTTTTTCCAAGTGAACAAGCATATACTGAGCTCCTCAGGGCAAATGTTTTCTATGCCACCAACATGCTCATTCATTTGACTTGGCATGCATTTTGTCATTAAGTGAGAAGCCTAAATGTTTGTTTGAGGTCACGGCAAACTGTGTGCAATTGTTCTTTAACAAGTGACTTTATAATAGAAAGGGTATTTTCTTTAATACATTGGCACTGCCACCACTCTCATATTCAAACAGCATCCTACCATCAGTAATCTCTTACTTACCCTACAAGAAAGGATAGGAATAGATTCTCTGGGCACCCTGGGCCAAGAAGCTTAACTGTCTTATGCAGAACTTGATTGTAACAGCAGTTTTCAAACATCACAGTCCATACATTGTCTGAGACTTCCAGATATGCTGCTTTAGAAACAGACACATAACCAAGCTCTGAACTTGGTGATTCTGACAGACCCTTGAAATACTCATCCATTAAAACCTCGCACTACATTGTACAACGTATAGAAGTTATCTTCTTTCTGATAATAAATTAACTTCATTCATGTAAGAAGTTTTTTTGCCAGGGCTCTTTGGCCACAGTACTAAGTTACTTCCAGCTAATACAGGTTTTCCATGGAAAAGCAAGTTTTTATCAGAGCCAAAGCTGTGGCCTCTACTTAGGCACACAGCTCTTGCTTATCCCCACTGTACATGGAAACCAATACTGTCATACACAAAATGACAGCACCAATAGTCATTCTCGTAAATGGCTGGGGACAATATATTTTTGTATTTATAAGCAGTAAAATCTTGAGCAGGATCTTTGATTTTCTGAAGTGTTAGTGGTTTATTGCACCTTATGCCCCCTAAGCACATCTGCACAGAAGTGTTCTCAGTGATCTGGGCAGCAAGTCACAACTTTGCAATGAGGAGCTATAGAAAAGTGAGAGGTCTTCTTCCTGAAGCCATGGGAGTTAGTTATAACTTTACTGTGATCTCCCTGTATGAATAATATAAAGAGTTAATATGTTTTGCTGTTCAACAGTGCTGTTTGTCACTTCTCCTGTGAGTAAGACTTGGCTATATTCTTATACTGTTCTTTTCCCAAGGGACGAAAAGTGCACACACAAGAACTATTCACATAAACTACAATGGTCTTTGTACCATGAAAATATGTTTTATGTTCTTGTGGAACATCTCAGATACTGAGCACGATTTTACATGGTAGCTTGAGGAAACAGCATTAATCAGTGAGTGTAGAACATACACACACACATGCTTTGTTTTCTTGACAGCTCTTGCCAGAACCTGCCTGAAACACTACAGAAAAATGTCTGGCATCACCCAGCACTCCCAGAGTTACTTACTCCTCAGGTAGCAGAAAGCATCTCTTTTCCATCATATTAATTTTGAGGGGCTGTGCCTCCAATATCCACCACCATTGCCAAGGGTGGTCGCTTTGTTGGCTGTTGCACTTGCTTCAAGATTTCCAGAACAATGCATTTTTTGCATCTCCTCTATCAGTTCCTTGTCAAATATCTGATGTTTTTAAATCAAAATAAGGAAAGGCTTGACAATTTCTGCTCCCCTTCTACCTCATAGAAGTAATTTCCATAATGTTTCCCCAGTTATATGAGCCCAAGACAACTCCAGTGAGCACAGAGCCTTATGAAACCAAAATATTTGATTCAACAATGGGTATTTTTCTCCTTAGTACTGCTACAAGTGCTGTATTTCCCACTTTCTTTATTCTTATGTTAAGCACTTTACCAGCAGAGGCTGATTCACTGATATTTGTCTCAGTTTTATCCCAATTAAAAATCTTCTGAAAGCAGCTTTTCTTTCAGTGATAATAATGGAAAACATATAGATAGAATGAGAACAAAAAAAAAAAAAATCAACAA
>VWYP01020777.1:433642-583872 GCA_013400435.1 Pycnonotus jocosus
AAAGATATCTTAACTGAAACACCTAACTTAACCTTTGGTTTATTCTCAATTCTTCTACCTCACATCTAATCACAGAGTTCTGTTCCAGCCATGTAGTCAAACACACCTATAAACATGTTCTCATAAAAGAAACTTATTTTTAATTCCTAAACCTTGTAGATATAGCAGTAGCTTCCACAAAACACAGTCAGCTGCACTACCATGAGATGTCTCATATGCTGTTAAAATTCATAAAAAGAAAAAAAATTACTGCCTTGTAGTGAGGACTGCTTCTCTTGCCTTCAATCTCTCAAGACGAGTGTGTTATGTTTTGGTCACTTCAAACCAAAGAATGAAAAGATGGTAGAAAACTTTAAACATAATGCAAGTTGCTAATTTGGGAGATATTGCAAAGCAATGGTTTTGTAAAGTCTAACCAACCAGATTTTCAAAAGAATACACAAGGTCCATGATGCATTTTGTGTTTGCCACATATCTTTCATCTTTGCTTTAACGAGAAAGTGTAGAGACTATCCACTGTCTTGAAGAGAGTCTTTATTCTCCTTAACTCAATAGAAGAGGTAAAAAATTAAACACTTTCTGTTCAAAGATTTCATTTCCATCCAGTACAGCTGTCTAGACTAATAATGCACATTATGGCTGTAGTGCAGTGTATAAATCTTATTACATACTCCAAAAAGAATATTATCAATTTTTAGCATTGCTTAAAAATCTGTATTTTGTATAATTACAAAATTTTTGGAACAAGTAGGTGGCACTTAATTATTTATTTATCAGTATTTAAACTGGCTCATACTGTAGTTTTTGAGTGTCCAATCACACTGAATTTATTTGTGCTGAAATTATGCACTCACTTGCCAATACAGTAAAAGGGTGGAATGCTTCACAATGATCCTAGCAATAACTCTGAAAAACGACCACTTCTTCAATGCAAATCTGCTCAAGAAAAGCTTCTGCACACAAAGTAAGATGAACCAGTTACTGCATTGTTTATTAAGTTTCACTTGATTCCTCCTGACAACCATTTAAACAATGAATGTTGGGAAATGTCCCTCAAAGAATCAACAATAATGGCTGGGATCAGAGCTTTTATATCCAGTTAATACTGTTTTTAGAAAGGAGAAAATATTTCTTCCTGAAGGGATTATAAGAAGTGTTACAAAAGACACCTGCAAACAAAACAAGTGACAAAAGATCTCTATCATAATTGATAACAGTTATCCTTTGTGAAAATCTCTGCTTCATCAGAAGTAAATCTATCTTTGCTCTTGAATTTCAAAAGCATCCAGTAAGAAAGAAGCCTGCCGATCAAGAAGAGTAAATTTTAGATATCTTGCCAAGAAGAAAGTGGTTTTTTTCTTATGGATAGCAGTGCATCATTAATCAACAGTAAGATCCTAAATTTTCTTTTCTGATGCCAAAGAGAGCAGGCAAGCTTTGAAACACAGTGTCTTTTTAACAATGTACTGGACTTGTAAAGTCGACTTTATTTTTTTGGAAAGTAAAAAATTTTCACTTTAAAACCAAACTCCAGAATTTGACAAATAATTCAACAGCTAATTTAAACAAACCACATAAATTAATCAAGATGAAGGACAATATCTACCAAGTGTGGTTTACAGTAGGAGTTTGAAAGAAGAAATCAACCCCATCTAGAGAAGCAGCCTTCTCTCTTTTATTCCAGACCAGTTCAGTTTGGGAAAGCACACACTGCCTAAATGATCTAGACATTGGTCAATAACTAGGTTTTCCAATGTGTTGGTAGATGATTCAGTCCTCTGTACCATGTGCCATGCACACAACACAGACACTCTCTCAGCTTTCAGCTTTCTTTAGAAGCAGATCAGTTTGCTCTGTCAAAAGTAAGACTGTGCAGTTCTCAAGACAGTTTGCTTCAGGGTCTGCTCCCAAAAGGAAGTATGGACATGATCACACCAATTGTGGCTCCCTCTGCTTTTGCAGACTTCTGTAAAATTTTCCCAGCAAATTCTGCATCCTCAGACAACCCCACATGCCTTTAAACCACATGCCAGGGCATGCAAAACACCCACTCAGTTTCTTGCAATAAAACCACCATGCAAGTGGTCTTGCAACACAACTCTCACATTATTATTATTGTAAATGCACAGAACTAAGAAAAAACTGTTAATCATTTTATCTCAGGATCACAGGACCCAGAGGATGCTCTGGCCATGAGCAGTACATAGTATGAACACACAGAGAGCAGTCTGCTGTAAAGGGGACACACTAATGCACACCTAAACAAATCCCTCTGGCCCAATGGACACCATGCAGGACAGATGGGTTTGACTTTGTGGATGCAAACTGTATGCTAAGGGAAGAGGATAAGGACTGCAGGACAAACTGAGCTTCCAGTCAAAAAGAAGGCACACATGTATAGTCTCAAGAGAGCTGAAATAAAGTAATATATTCTGTCTAATAAGACAGTTAACAAGATTGAAGAAGTCTTGGAATCTGTACAGACAGTAAAAAATGAATAGTTTTTATAGAAAAACCATATTGCACTTTTAAGAAGAATTTAAATTAATTTTTATTACATTAAGTGGCCATGAATTAAAAATCCTAATATTCACTGTAATCAACTTCTAATTCACAAAAAAACCCTAATTGCTGTAACTGATAGGTTAAATACACCACGTTCCTTTCTTCCCCAAAATGACACTTTAAAGTGGCACTGTAAAAATCTGAAAAACAAAACATACACCTCAATTTCAGCTACTTCACTAAACTACAAAATATGCTTTATCTTAATAGTTGCTTTTACTCCTTGGAATATTTTTTTTTCCTATTTTCAAGAGTTCAGCAAGAACAACACGATTAAACTGCTCAACTTGAAATGTCTTTGGTTTATTTTTAAGTAAGTCAAAACAGGGTTTAGATGCTGAATAAGTTATCTTTAAGAGATGAACCAAAGCTAGCAATGGCACCTAAGAAACATTTCTGACCTCAGCATGACAGGTGTGATCCACTAAGTGGATCCAGATAATAATCCACTAAGTCTTTTTTTATCTAGCCTCCACAATTCTATGTATTCTGTGATTCATGTTATTTTCACACAGTGTGATCATTCTTCTTCAGATTTATCCTCCTGCAATTTTTTACGAGAAAGATTAATAGCAACTGCAACAGAAAAATTACCTTGATGTCACATATAATCCTTTATCATTTCATCATCATCGAAATCTCAGTGCTTTGTCCATCTTTCTTTTCTGCAGCAACTTATTTCACTTGTTTCTATTAAGGCTATTATATTCACCCTATTACTACTAATCTTTTCTTTGTAAATAGCCACACCTATTTTAATCCGAAATGGTGTGGTAAGCATTTGATTCTTTGTGGAAGTAGACACGTAATTAGGTTAATCTGTGCTATCTTTTCAAGTGAGCTGATTGTTTCTTTACTATGGACATATTTCTTATAACAGCAATAACCTTGCCAGATTGCTTGGAGGCAAATCAGGAGCAATTTACCAAGCATGTAGCTACTATGAGCTGAAATCTTGACATAATAGCAAGCTGTGTGTAGCCACTCCTACCTGCCAGTTATTACTCATGCTAGCTTTTTACTGACACGTTAAATTTCAGCCGCACCTTCCTTTCACAAACAACTACTTTCATTCAACTCAGCTACATCTGTGACAAATAGCTGACCTTCAGCAAAGCATACAGGAATCTAAATGCAGAATGCAGTGCACAAGTCTTGGACAGAAGCAACTGAATTACCTGCACAAAGTCCAAGAAAGTCAGTGGAAGCAAGTCATCCAAGTGGCCAATATCTTTGGAGAAACGATTTAAGATTCTTCCTACAGAAACATGGTTGAGAAAAAAAAACAAAAGAGAAGTAAATATAATTCCTGAAAAGAACCATGTTTTTCCATTTCAAAAGCAATTAAAAGGAAACAGTTGGACTCTAAAAATAAAAAGACAATTTTGGAAACCCCCATGAAGGGAATCTTCTACAACTACTGCAATATATTTTGAAGAAGAATAATTTTTTTACAAATGCCTTCTACCCAAATATAAAACCTTAAACAGCTAGGAAAAAAATGCAAATGGGCTTTAAGATAATATTTCAACAGAATTTAACAGGTGAAACACACATGCTTTGTATGCTTAACATGTGCAGGTAAAGGTTTACAGTTCAGACAACTTAATGCAAGTTTCATCAAGCAACGTCAGCCAGAATATGCTCCTATCCTTGACTGAAACTCACTAGTGCATGCATGTCTCAGATCATAGCTGATCTAACTGATCTTTTTTAGCATTTCTGTTCTCACCCCTCAACATTATACTTGGATTCAAATTGCAGGCATTTGTAAAATAAAATCTGAGATAGATTTGCATTCATGCAGCCTTACATTTATACTTATTCAAAACCTTGACAATACTGATCTTTATTAAAGCTAATAAAACGATTTTTAATCTGCTGTCAGTGAAGCATTTACATTTCTCTATTTTCCCAAGTTCTACTTGAGTGAAAAAAATCAGTTATATCAAGACTTCTTTAATAATTAAAGTCACAGCACTGCCACCCATAAGTGGATTAGTATCTTTCTCTATTAATCACTATCTCTACTCACCAGGAAAGAAACTAAACCAGGGGTGGGAATCTGGCCATTTCTAAGGTGTGTGATGCCCATACATGCATTCACATTGCTTTGTTATCTGCATATATCTTGATTCAATTATACTTTTAACTGGTACAAACATATTCACTGCACTGGCAACAAAAGACTTTTTTTTCTCCTTTTCAAAGGAGCTCATTAAACTGAAAGCAAGTTTAAAGTTTCCACACAGTGCGCTGGCAACGTAATTTAGAGATAAGAGATACTGAAGCAACATCTGTAGCAACCATCAAGCTGGTTTTCTGCTCACAGCCCTTTTTCATTAATTTATTTTTTAAGGGAATTTCTGCTCCACACCAAACAATACAGAAAACATCCTCTCCTCACATCTGGGATATGACTCTGAAGAGAGATACTGGTAGCAAAGAGTTTGTTCTGCAGTCCTTCATTACCCAAGGCAGTTACCTCAGGCAGCCAACAGCACAATTCATCCTGGTTTTAGGCTTTGCACAGAGAGAGGAAGGGTATACAGCAGCACAAGACTCAGAAAAATCTCTTTTATCTTTTTCTACTGGGAATAGCATGTGGGGATGTTCCCTTTCATTTATATCAGGGTAGATACATCAGAAGGAAGACAGAAGGTAGATTATCAGAAGGAAGTCCAAGGCAATTTTTAAAAAAACTTCCTTTTTCCCATAATTTTTTACATGGAGATTTGTCACAGAAGAGTGATCAAGCACATGCTGCATACACACTGTCATTAAGGCCTCTTAATATCCTTAAATATCGCATTCTAAGTTATTTTCAAATGAACCAAGACTTCACTGGCAAAAAGAAAATCATTCAAAGAGGTTAAATGCTTCCTGTTGATAGAGCTTTCTTTAGCGGTGTGTCCAGGGAGGGCAGACAAGGGAAACTGGGTGGAATAACAGATTGGGCTCAGGGTATTAGAAATCTGTTCACAGCTTTGTCACTTGTCTTCTTGATGACTTAAGTTTTAGCTTTCATATATTCCAGATTCTGTATTGCATTGGTATATAGCTCTGAACTTCATACAAAGTGTTAGCAAGTTCTTTTCACAGGGCAGTTAGACAAAACAATCCTTTTCCAGCTTGAGAAACAAGGACACCATTGCAGCTTCAGGCCCAAGAAGAACAAACAACAGCGAGTTGAGGAGAGCAAACTGGGAGGATGGGACTTCACAACCTGAAGCTGTAATTAGACAATTAACCCCAATATGTAAATGGACCAAAACTTATAAAAGTGTGAAAATGTGTGATCCGTTGTCCATGGTGAGTGTAGCCTTGGCCAGGCTCTTGCACTGCCCAAGGGGTATCCTTTGAAGGCCTTTTTAATAAATACTTTATTCCTTTAACTCTGCCTAGCCTCTGTTCTAGGTAGCCTCTCAAGACATCATTCTGAGTGACTTCACTTTAATTTACAGAAGAAGGAGCACAGCAAGGCGAGGTGACAGCCCCTCCATGAAAAGCTGTGAGACTCACCAATATGACAAGCTGTACACAAGGGCAAAGGATTATTCCCACAGCGAGCAAACCCCACCTTAGTTCAGCCTAAGAATCACCCTTTGCCTTTTAACCCCAAGTTTTATCTGTAGTGGTTTCAGATTTATACAAGAAGCCATTGCGCAAAGACCATCCCACGTGGTGCTGCCAGGAGGCAGCAAGGTCACTCAGGCTGGCTACCTTTCCATGGCCACAGCAAGGTCAGCCCAGGGCTGGCACCTCCAGCAGCCGAGCAATGCCAGCACATCAAGAGTGACTGTGGCCCTCCTCCTCTTCCACTGAAGTTCTCTGAGCAACGTGGTCATGACAGAAAACTTAGCTGATCCAGGCTGTCTCCAATAATCCCTGGTTTCGCTGTCTCTTCCACGTTACCACTAACCACTTCAGTTCCCAGAAGTAATCACACCACTAATTAATTGCCAAAATGGTATTTTTTTGCAACTGCCTTATGAAATTGTTAAGTATAACAATGTTTCTACAGCCTCTGTTTTGACAAGTTCTGTGAGCTGCCACTAGTAAAGTGGAAATTAATCTGATGTTATCAATAAAACATGAAAACATCTTTTAATCTGCCTAATCCTCTTCAAAATGTAAATACAGTAATTCTGTAAAATGACACTGACTAAAATTTGAGTGAGCAAAAAAATGGTATTTGAAAAAGACAATCCTTGAAAACTGGAACCCTTCACAGTCCACCTAATACAATTAAACAGTGGCAACATGAATCAGTTGCTTCCCAAATAAATATTAAAGTGAATATCTGATAGCAGAGCTTTATTGTTTTTGAATTTTTCATATTACTGAAAAATTAGTCTAATTAGTGTTTGCACATAGAAAATCTGGAAAATGACATCTTAAGTCATTAAGACCAGGAAAATCTTCTGCTTATTGCTAAGAGGTCTGTATCTCCCTCCTCCACTGTTTATCTGGTGACCATTAATGCTTTTCTACATCTAAAGGCAAGCAACAAACCCGCAAGCCTCAGCCTTATTTCTGTCACTGCTCTTTTTCAATTCTATTACCTCAGAGACAGCAGAAGAGAAAATACAAGTCTGGAGATGCATTTCAGATCCTGTTCACATGGATGTAACTGAACTGGCATTTTATACAGCATGCCCTACACAGAGGGAAGCTACAGTAACCCACTGAAGCAAGCAAGTTCCTTCACCATGCAGCAGGGGCAGCAATGCACCTCCAAGCAGAAGTGTTATGCTTTGGAAATATCCACAAGATGCCCCACAGCCATTACAGTATTGCATTCAGAGCAATTGCTTCACTTATACGGATGCCTACAAGTACAAGAGATCTATTTCACAAGGTATGAAGAAACAACTGTTTCCACTTACTGAAAGCACAGTAAATCAGTGACTTGCTTATGCATTATTAAACATGCAAGAGAAAACATTCCAGATTTAAAAGTTAAAGTACCTGTTTGGAGTCAGGACTCAAAATGCTTACAGTTATCATTACAGCTTCTACCAGAATCTGCAAACCTAACTTCTGAGAATGGGTCTTTAGACTGTGGAAACTGTTGCACTTGCTATTCAAGAAGGGCAGGAGCTGCACAACTTACCTGCCCCCTCACCCTGAAAATTATGTTTTCTCTCCAAAACCTTTAAATCCTTCTCTCCTAAACTTACAGACTATCAACGTTACCTTGCCACCATAGTTCATATTTCCAAAAACCCCAAACTCTTTAGGTAAGCATCTCTGAGATACATATACATGCCAAGAAACAATTCTTAGATCAGTCCATCATATCCAATTAACAAAAATATTTAAGCTCCCTTAATACCTACATCCTTTACTTATCCCAGCAAGAGGCTACAAAAGCAAAAAGCAAAAAGAATATAAAACTAAAACTTTAACATCTAAAACTTTTAAGTCAAATTTCACCAAACCACTAACAAAAAAAGAAGTCTTTTAAGAAATCAAGGATTAATTATGTCAGTGTTACAATATTATCCAAACTGGTGAATAGTATCTGCTATTTCAATCACTCAGGCTTCCACATGGTGTGTAGTGTTAACAGCAAGCTGCAAAAGAGGACGTGCTCTCTTCAGCAGTCTTATGTTTGTTTTTACATCAAATAACTTAATCAGAATACACACTGTTGTTAGATTTCTTCCGAAGTAATTAAATAACTATTCAATGCCAATTAATCACTGTTAAATAAGGGTCTGTCACCAAAGTGCTATGTACACATTTCAGACTATTTAATGGTCAAATACTTGGCAGTATCAAAGTTAAACAATGATTCATTAAACCTCCTCCCCTACACAATAGTTAGGCTAAACTTGAAGTGAAAGAATCAAAACTCTTTTGTCCTCCGTGAAAAAGACATCAAACCTCAGTATGTGATATTCTTTTCTTCCTTGCTCTGTAAACTGCTTTAATTGCACTAATAGGAATGTGTTCAGGTGCTACAAATCCACTTTGCTTCTGCAGGTGCCTACTGATACTTTGGAATAGATATTCAAACCTATCATACAAATAATGAAAACACTTGACTGTGCCACACCTTTTTAAAATGTTTATACATACTTTATCATGAAAGAAATATAATCCAAACTGAATCAACACTCAAGATGTAAACATCAGAAAAGGATTTTTCTTTTTAAACAAGAAACTAGGATCCTCCACTGGATCAGCCAAATGCCATCCACAGTATTCAATGTTGTGCAACGTGAATTCCAACGACCCTGAGAGCAAGAGTACATTATTTCTAAATGTATTTGGCACTTCTGGTATACTTTGTTGGCCAGGGCATTCACTGAAACACTTCTGTGTAACACAATAGAGTAGGCATATTGGTTTTCTATACCTTGCAATGAGTTTACAAAACCTTTATACCCACTTGCATCATCACACATTGAAGAAATACTTTGTCGCTACTTCTCTACTCCATTGATTTGCCTCTTTGGAAAAGAAGAAGGATTTAAGAAAAGGGCCTTCTACAGATGGAAAGATTTTGCCACTTGTTTGTGCATGTGTGTGCATGGGTGCACACTTTTGGAATGTTTTTCCCCTCAGAGATCAGGCTAATCCTCAGTGCAGGCAATTTTAATTGCATCACACTTTTTATTTCAATATGCAAATGTTATATTAATAAATACTGCTTTGCATAGTAACCTAAACTCCTCCATAGAAATTGGCCCAAATATCCCTATCTATGTACTGCATTTACCAGAGGAAAAAAAATACTCAAAATCTCTTAAGCTACTGTAAAACAGTGAAGCCAGAACACCCTCACTGCCCAGCCTCCAATGGAGAAAATGTTACATTCTCTTCGCTCCTTGCTGCAAACTCACAGAAACCTGTCTAAAGGCAAGCTGCAGTGCTAAGAATAGATTCAAGAAGGTACTCAGTCATTTATGTGTAACTAAACATAAACAAACCCAACTAGGATTGCAAACTTGCTTGAATGTACGTCATGCCAAGGAGATGCTCAATTGGGCTGGGACAGACAACCTTTGGATAGATCCATGCCAGACAATCCCAATGCACACACTGTGCAGCCTCTGACTTTGCAGAGTGAGCAGAAGCCCCTCGTGTCCCCCACCCTCCTGACACCACGGCTGGGTGCCACCGCTGCCTGCAATAGCCACGGCGCAGCCTGGGCTTCCTGACCCCAAAGAGAGGAATCCTGCACTCCAATAGTCCCAATTACAGCTTGGAACGCCAAAGCCCTTTTAAATGGACACCTGGTAGCAAAATAATGCTCTCAAGAGTATGTGTGGCAATAAAGGCACACTCAAAAAGTAGGAGTAGAAGAAACAGCTGTGCAGAACCAGGTACATTTAAACACCCATCCACTGAACTGCATTGAACGCGCTTCCCATTCTGTCCATGGTACAAATTGGCAGCTCCCCACATCTTGCTGCTAAGCTGTGGCATTCAGCAGCTGATAAGCCTTTACCCATGCTCAGTTCACACACACGAACACACACACCCTGAAAAAAAAACCCAAACAAGTGCCGCAACTACAAGCAGCCTGCCATTTCATCAAAGCAATGACAAAGTGGATTGTCCATACTAAATGTTGGCAGGAAGCAGACATTACATCAACCTTGTAAAATACAACTATGAAATCAACAAAATAATTAAAGATGGATTACCGACTTTGAAAGGAATTGTAAGTTTGTGAAATATTTCTTCAGAAAGAAATCTGGAAATGCATCTCCTGCATAGCTGTCAATTACTGATCTACTCTGGCTTTTCTTCCATATTTCTACAAAGAAACGTCAAAAGGTCTGTTATCTTTTTTTAATATATGTTTAGCGCCACATGTCCACACCAACTGCCATATACAGCATTGCTGTCTTCCCCACAGGCATCCTATAAATATAAATAAGAAATTCTACCCCATTTTTTTTCTCTAGCAGCCTGAAACTGATAGGAATATTATCACTTTCTTAGACATTTGCAAATAGGCACAGTGGTGCTGGGCCGAAATATGCTGAGATCATAATATCCATTTATCTAAACTGCCAGCATGTAATGAATTCAGGTGGGAAGCCTTCTATCCAAATTAATTTACTACTTGAAAAGGACTTTTTACACAAATGCTGTCAAACAAGAAAACAGTTAGGAAACCAGAAGAAAACGCAAACACTGTGTTTGATCTTATTTTTAAGTGTAGGATTTAAAGGAAGAAGAATAACTATGATAAAGATAAGAATGGAAAACAGGCTTCTTTGGAAATGAATTTTTATTTTTACTGCTGATGGAGACATCTGCATAACCTAGTATGAATACATTGATGCTAACTGTACAGTTGTTTCTGGAGCTTTCTAGTCCATACATACTACTGATTGGAATTACCCTGCTGTGGCAAACCAAAATAGGTCAATGTTTTATACAATTTTTAAAATCTCTCTGGTAATTTATGTGGTACAGTTGATTTGTCCTTTTTCCTGGGTGTACTCAGAAGAGCACATGTATTAACATCTGTTATCACCAGCCAAAGTCTCCTCACATAAGACACAATGTAGAAATTTTATCTAAGGTCTCCATTAAAAATAGAAGCACACAAAGGAAAAAATCTCTTGATTGTGTGGAGGAAGGGAGGGAATTGCAACCTTCCTTCTTTAGAAATTAGAAAATTGCTTTCTTGGTAAAACTCAAAATACCTTCTGCATCCTAACTGCCTTTCCCATTTTATCTCATTACTCATTAACCAAATTGGCTACAATTCCAGATGTAACAGCATTTACAAAACAGAATTTAACTTTGGTGCTGTATTATACTCGCTAACAAAGTGATCCCTTTTAAAAAAGAATGCTAGAGCTGGGATAATATACTCATCAGCAATTTTCTAATTATTGATCCCTGCAATCATACCCTGTAATTGATTGTGAAAGGAAGATTCAAAATATTTAAAAGTACAAATTTCTGGCAATATATGGAAGTTTTATGCTAGAACTTGACTACAAAACTACATCTCTGTTTCATAATTAGAATGAAAATGGAAGCAGACACCTGTAACACCACCCCACCCCCCAATCCCTGGAGTAATATCAAACTTCTGATACATAATCCTGTGACAAAAATTGCCAAAACAAAGTTCCAACCATTCTAGAAGTTAAGCTCTGGATATGCTCTCTGTTTCATTTTAAATCCATCCACTGAAGCTATTTTAAATTATCCACAGTTTAATAAAAAAATTCTACATTTAAACAAACTGAAACAAAAAACCCCCCCACAACCTAAAATGACATCACCAAATCTAATGAATGCCAAAATACAGCAAAACTTAATTTTGGCTTTATGCTTCAACATAAGCAACATGACTTTTCGATCCCGTTTTTAAGGGACACAGTCCAACTGTGGAAAAAAAAAGTAAAAAAAAAAAGTAAAAAAAGGTATTTCTATAGAGGGGCGAACAGGAGAGTTACAACTGGCCTCCTTACCCTTTCAGAAGGGAAAAAACCTTTTAAAATGGTAACCATTTGCAACTTCCTATCAACTGGCCTTTAAAAAGATGTCAAGTTATACACTACTGACAAAATTCTCCATTGATTTATACCACCTTCTTTTTCTTTTTCAGATAAAAAATTACCTACTTCAACTTCTCACCAAAATGCAAAGCATCTGTATAAGAGAAACTTGAAACATTATATACAAAATGTAGTCTTATACTGACTTTCTACTAGCAAGATTATGGAACTTATTCTTCACTAAAATTTTTAACCACAAATGCACCCACTTCTCTTGCGTAGTCTAGTTCTCTCTGCTACAAATCCAATTTGGGCTGAAAATACACCCCAAGTGCTGTTTTGCTGGAGGAAGAGCTTACAAAAAATTAAACAGAATACTACAAATCAGGATGGACCTAAATATCTGAAGAGTACTTTGTTACTGGAATACTTGCATGAGAGGAGAAAAACAGTTATCAGAGCTATTTTCATATTTGGGAGCTATATATAAATACGTATCAATGCAAGAATTAAAATAAAAATGGAAATATATGTCACCTTCCTGGTACGGTTTTTCCAACAACAAAAAGGAATTTTCCCATGCTATTTATACTATCAAGACTTGATTCAGAATAGGCTTTAAATATTGCATTTCAGAAAATATTGGAGTGGGTCTCACATAGCTTTTGCAAATCTGCTCATATTTGTTGCTTTGCTTACCATTCTACTTTCTAAAGATCATTCTCATAATAAGAATCTTAATTTCCAATGTTTCAATGTTTTTCTCTTCCTCTCTCCCTTTTTTTAATTGGTGTTGAAGCTAGAGGGGCTCAATCATCACTGCAGTCTAAAATGTCAATGAAGAAATAGGACATTACTGAATATAAAGCATTTGACTCCTGAAATCTTAGTTGAAACTGCTATCTGGTTATCACTGCTATATGGTTATCATTCCAAAAACAAATAATACATTATATTTTACCAGTCATATATTCAGATTCCCATTCATCTCGTTCCCTTTTTTGGAACGATGAAAGAGAATTCTATAGGGACTATTTCTTCTGTTTAAAAGTCTATAGGGTCTGAATTCTACAGAGGCTGTCTTGGAACAGCCAAGACTTCTGGTCTCTACCTAGCCCACTCATTCTGAGGATAAAGGCTCTGGACAGGCCAAACAGCAGAGGCATTTCACATCTTTATCTGACTCTGTAAACCTTTCTCTTTTGCTTGATCATTGATTTTGTTTGATCATTCATTTTTCTTTAGCTTCAGTTTCCTTTTCTTTCTCTCTTCTTCTGGAATACATGACTCTTCGGAAAGGAGGGATTCTCTTAAAAATTCATTCATTAAATACACATGTAATGATTCCTGAAATACATTTTCCTTTTTAACTACCCCCTACTACAAAAAAAAAGTCACTGGTAAAAAATTTATTAAAAAAACACATGGGTTTGTCGATCTACAATGCACAATGGATGACACTGGATAATTTTCAATGGATTTTTTTCCTGCCTCACCTGGAATGTCATTACTACAGAACTTAAAGAGATATTCTGGTATAGCTATCAGAGAGCTCACTTAGTCTGCTGTGCAAATAATCAAAGCACTCTCTTGGAAAATTTCCTTTGTGTTAAAGAAGACACACCCCACACCCTCATGCCTCAAGAAAATAAGTATTTTGCTTCAATTTGGGACTTTTTAAATCACATGTTGGAGGAAAGTCACAGAACATTTGGTAACAAATATATTCCCAACTTAGGAACCATTCACAAAATAAGATCTTGGGAAACCCGTCATCCTATTTATAAAGGTACAGCCAAGCCCAGGGGTCAGGACTTACAAAAGGGGCAAAGGTGGGCACAGATCCAGGGGAATGTGTTATTTTCAGCAGTCATAGGGAATACACTGAAGGTGGGTCACCACCTCTCCAGCAGCATGTTAATTCCCTATTACAGGCACTTCTGCTGTAGATCTCCTTCAGTCCCTGCTCTTGAAGCTACTCACCCTTTGGAAAACTCAGCACAAAGTATGGCACCAGAAGAAGGTAAATGGGTGCATGCTGAAGGATACAGCAATCAGCATGGCCTCGAGGAACTACAGCTGGAATGAACTCCTTTGGGTTTTTTGAGGGACCTAATTTAGGGCACAGAATAGATCCTTTCCAGTGGAGCAAGCTTTAGGGTGTAAGGAGGGATGACTTCACCTAATCTTCTGTTTTGTGACTGCCACCAAATTCCACTAGCAAATCTTGCCTGAGAAACAACCAAAACCCTTTTGTTTCAGAAAAGCTGAAGGCAACTACAACTCAAGAGTTTTATACCAGAAGTTATGTCCAAGAGAATATGCATACAGTCTGACAATGCATTTCCTTGGACCACTGGCTTCTGGGGAAAAAAATGTCACTATAAAGTAAACTTCTTTACAGCCTAAACTACAATTAACAGCACTAAGTGAAATCAAATGAGAAAAAAAAAAACCAAATACGACCTCTTCTCTACTGTATTATTTTATTTTTACATCAAAAGAAAAACATTTCAATAATTACATTATTAAATGCTAAGCATTTTTGAAACTTATACTCCACTGCCTTTGACTCTACTGTACTCCTCTACTGGGCAACTATTAGAAAGTATCATCTCAGAAGCAAAAAAGGAAAAATATACTAGAAATAAGCAGCTACAAATGAGAAGTAGCTGCTGATCACACTAAAACATTAGTCGTGCATATATCAAAACCAAAGAGCCTTTAATGTTTATATATATAAATACACCTAAAATAAATCCCCACAGATTTTTTTGACAGCTGAATGCTAGAGGTTGAATTAAAACCACATGCTTACATATATGTTGCTTAAAATTAAAGAAAAAAATCCTATAATTTCCTCTTTTTCATGGCTTTTAAATAATAAGAAACTTAGAACGATAAATATTTTAACAGCAACATTTCTTCACTTCTCTATGAACACAGAAAAAAATTCACACACATCAAGGAGAAGAAAAATTACTTGACTGAACCATCATTCAAGCAGAAGTGAATACAATTTACAAACCCTTTTGGTTTTGTTCAGTTCAAAGACAGACTCCACTGTGAAGCTCTGATTTACAGCAGTATGAACTCCTAAATAAATACACAGGCTAAAACAGAAGAGTGCTGCTCGCAACAAGGGACTCCTGAGAATGTTGCCATTCGTTGTTTGCATGTCAGAAACACCCAGAAGAGGATTAATGTATCTGGAAGGGGAGGCAGAGCCTCACTAGGATGCAGGCTGGACCATCATGCAGCCAGCAGCATGCCCTGCCCTGAAGAGTTTGTTGTGCCAGTTAAGAGAAAACAACAGAATTGACTACAGAAGGAGTAACGAGCCAGGGGAAGATGGAGCAGTAAGCTGGAACAGAAAGTTGCAGGACAAGATGTGTTTTAAAGTACAGGAACACAAAGGGGTCACGGAATTAATGAGTTTCCCCCACCCATATGTTTAACTGCTGTCAGTGTACTGTGGTTACAATGCTACTGGTGCATCTTAAGAGATGACTTTAAGATGGAAAAGTGCCAGCTTGTGGATGAACTTCAGTGCACAGTGAGCAGGAAGTTACAAAGATGTAAGCATGAAAGATAAAAAAGCAAAATGATGAGGGAGGGAGTTAAAAACACTGGAATGTGCCAACTGCTCCCATTTACCAGGTGCAGAAATAGTAAAAGCTTTGAATGGGGAGAAGGCTAATGCACAAACCAAGGCATACTCCTTCCTACAAAACCTGATAGACTCCCTCACAGTATATTGGGGCTGTAAGATTAAGAAAAAGTTTTCCCTCCATCTGGCCCTGGGGAGCAGCTGCAAGACAGAATTGTCAAGAGACAAGCTGACAGCCATAGTCACAGACTTCACCAAACCTGGGGTGTTTGGATATTGAGAGAGCTTTGTGTACATACTAACTTGAATTTTTGCCCTGCTTGCATGTGTCCTCTCCATCACCCTCAGCTTCACTCACTGCATATCCATTTCCCATTTCCTCTTCTCTCTCTTCCTTCAACATTGGTTCTTCCATTCTCCTTCCCCATGGCACGGCACAAGCTCTAGGTACAAATGTCATCCCATGCACAACCAAGGCACGAAGCCCAACACAGCGAGACACAGGCTAGGAAGCGTGGAAGAGCTGGGGACAAAGCAACTGAGAACAGAAGGTGCACACAAGGTGATTGCAACACTTAACACCAGAGAAGTGCTTGAACTGATGTTTTGGAAATGCTGAGTGACAAACAGAGCCAGATAGGGGAATAACACATGAGCAAGGCAACACATGAGTAAAGGCAACAGAAAGGGTGTTTTACACTGAAAAACAGGGGGAATACAGCAAGGGAGAGATCAGGTTCTGAAATAGTTCCCAAACTAGAACTGTGAAAGTCAAAAGCCACTCACCTGAAGGAAGATGGCAAAGTGCAAAGGCGTGCTGCATAACCACAGGCACTGGACACATACAGACTATTCACAAGGTTATACTCTGACAGATGAGGGAAGATTTACATCTATTGAAAGAGATGTCTTTAGAAAACAATCCAGCAGATTCTAGTTACTTCTTCCTTTAAACTGCTCTTACAGGAGCATATTTCACTCTGCTAACTATAGAACTGCAGGGGAAACAGATGGTTGTGTCTCATTAGTCTTTAGAGTATACTCTGATTAGTTTGCTTAATTTCATTCACACAGGGTCTTAAGATTTCACAAGGCCAATTAAGACTTCAGGTAAAGGAATTATCAGTAATAGTTTTCTTTCTTCTTTCAAAATATGTCTGTCATTGGATTTTAACAGGTCGCTTACTTATGCATTGATTTGCTTTTCCTGACATCCATTTTCACCACAATTTGATTTTGTTGCTTTTTTAAACCAGCAGCTTTTCTGCTGAAAATACATCAGATACATTAGGATGAAACAAGTTCCAGGACTGTAACAAACAGGACAACTAGAGGAGCCATGTAAAGACTATGACAAAAATACCTATCACTCAAGTATCCATATCCATATTTATGTATTCACAAACTACTATAAAATCCTCTCATGGACCTGAAGCACAAGTTATATTTTGTAATATGCATTTAAAATTTTGCAAATAATCACTGATCATAATCTGACCCCAGACATTTTGGGAAAAGGTCTTTCAAAACAACAGCTTTGCCATTATTCTGCATTGAAAAAGACACCAGATTTCTGATAAGGCATGAATAAAATGGAAAAATACACATATAATAATGAAAGGAAATGAGAAAAGTATCTTGTATTTTTGTTTCCCTCTTCCCAAAACAGCATGAGCACAGAACTTGATTCTGGATCAATCTGCAGATACATCGTTAAAACGCACGAAACAAAACTATACCTCCAAGCAAAAGAACCACAAAAGGCCAAACTGTGTTAATAAAACAACCACTATTAAAATTACAGAGTATTAATTAGTAACAACTTAGCATACTGGTTTATTTAATTAGAACATTTGGTGAACTAATGTTGGCTCTGATAGTTTTCAAACTGTAGCTTAACTTTAGAATGCATATGAAAAGCATTCAATAAACTTTTCACCACAGCTGAATGGTATTTACAAAACCTCTTAATTTTCTGAATGTCTATTTTGTCCTTGCCTGACTCTAGAGAAGTCCTCAAAAAGCAGTTCACATTCCTAATATGAACATTCAATTCCTAAAGTTCTTAGCGGTCAGCTATAGAGTGGGCATGCCTTCAGGAAGAGCTCACGAACAAGTTTAAGTCTTTGGATCACCCTAAAACATTTCAGGACCTTCTGGATAATTGGGGGTTTGTTTCTTTGTTTCTTTTGGTTTTCTGAGAATGGAAACTGAAAATGTCTCTTGACATCAAGGTTTTGTAACCTTTCATAATCCAGTGTTTTTCTGCAAAACTGTCATATTATAAGTATACAAAATGCTGGGCTTATGAAACAAAAGTCTCTAGCACAGCACATGGTATGTTCTACCTTCCAGAAAGTTCCTTACTTCAACAGGTACCATGCTCATAACTGCAGAAGTTTGTCCACAACAGACCACTTGGCATGATTAGGACCTAAATTAAGCCAAGACATCACAAGCTACCTGAACTAGAAATCCAAATAAATTTGAAAAAACATCGGAAGTATGTTGTAAAACTGTATCTCTCAAGTGTTACTACTTGCATGGGTTACATTCTTTCCTCCTCAGTGCTTCCAACACCCAAAGGACCATTACGTTCAGAAAAGAGATCCTAGAACTGAAAAGTTCTGGCATCAGACAATTTAAACTAGCTGTGAATCCCCTTGAGGAGGTATGAATCATCTCTGAGGCTTAAATTAGATTATCAACTAAGTGAAGCAGCACGGTAAATCTGCAATAAAAGATGAATGCCTACAGGAAAATAATTTTTGCCCCTAGTGGCAGATGCTTGAACTCTAAAGGATCTGAGACTAAGCTCTTTGTCTAAGCCTTCCTGACAGAAAACAACTGAAATAATGTTTTTGGTTGGTCCAACTTTGCTCCACATGCCACATGAAAACATTATCTAAACCCTGTAAATGAAAGTATATTGTCACTTCTAAACCAATTGAGGATCAAACAATTTACAGAAACCAAGACTTATTTTGCTGACAATTAAGCTCTATCACCAAGACTCGAGATTCAATGAAATTTGACAATTGTGAAGAAAAAGGCTTTTGTCTGACTAAGTTTGAAGCATTTGGAAGAATCAACAGAAAATCAGAAGACCAAATTAGATCGAAAAGCCTTTGAGGATAAAATTCACTAATTAAAGCAACTGCCTTCCTTGCTCTGTTTCCTCTCTGAATTGCTTTGGTATCACAGCAGAAAGGCACACAGCAAGAGGAAAAATTGGTCTAAGGAGCAAATGCTACACTCATCACACTTCTTCTTACACCAACAGCATTCTCTGTCCATCCTGCAGGTCAAGTTCCCTTATGAAGAACCAACACCCCTTTAAAGATGAGATGAAAGTATAAACCTCTGCTTTGCACCAAATCTGAGAGGTATGAAAGGTCTTCAAACCCTTTTTCTTCCATGCTGAATTTTTTTTCTCATCATATTTACTTCATAGTAATTCAGAGTAAACCCAAAGCTACCAAAGTGCTGCAGGTGACTAGCTGGAAGGGCATTTTTGCATCTCCACTTCAGGAAGTCAAAGAATGAATGTATCCTTCTGTTTTGCCAAGATCCATAAAATCAAAGAAACATAGAATGGGTTCTGGGTTGGAAGGGACCTTAAAGACCATCTAGTTCCAAACCCCCTTCAGTGGCAAGGACATCTTCCACAGGATGAGGTTGCTCAGAGCCCCATCCAACGTGGCTTGAAGGGTAAGGCATCAACAGGCGTGTCTGGACAACCTGTGCCAGTGCCTCACTACCCTCACTCACAGCAAGAATTTTTTCTTAATATCTCATCTAAATGTACTGTCTTTTAGTTGTATTAACTTGTTCTCTTTCTGCCCATTTAATTGAACAATATGTATGATTTCTATTCAAAACATTTCCCATTTTAAAATTAATAATTTTAAAATTAATTAACATGCCCATTTTAAAATTAATAACAAGTACTCAACAAGCATTTTAACATCTTGCATCTCATGAGAAGTACAAACAACAGAGGCAGAGCAGGGAGGTATTAACAAATTAAGCAGCGCTCACAGCACTAAATTTTAAGCTAAAAACATCTCAGATCATTTCAGAAACCTGTGATTTTGCATTCCACTAAACATTTGTGTCTCTATTAAAAGTACATAATAATACTGCTTTGGTACATGGCTAAGATGGGACAAAAACTAATTAAATCCTATTTTTCCACAGGAATGTTTCTATTTTTTTGAAGCAAACAAACACTTCTGGAAAGCGTCAGATTGGACATTTCCACTCTTGAACACTCAGCAGGTGAACAAAATCATCTGTATAAGCCCTCATAATCTTAGAGAAACACTTATTTCTGAACAATCATTTCTAAACACTGTCCTTAAGCCTTCGGTAGTAGCTGAGCAACATTGGTTATTAAATTGAGGTGCTGCAGAGTTTATTTTTTCTTATCTGAATTTAAAAAAATATGTTGTGATTGTTTTCTTCCATTTTTTCTCTTGGGGATTTTTGAGGGTTTAAATATAAACAGCATTCAGTGAATGGCTTTGAATTCAATATTAACTCATACTTGTAGCTTAATTATGAAAAAAGATCATTGTCACTACGTATTTGGAATATTAAAACTCGTCAGCTTTATAAAAACCTCAAGGCACTTTTTCTCTCAAATTTGGCTTTATTTTGAAAGCACTCCTTAGATAAGATTTCTTAATATTAGAATAAGTCTAGCATAACTAGTTTTCTGTTGAAAATACTAATGAAAAAATATCTCTATATTGTTAGTTTAACAGAAAAAAAAGATGGACACTTCTAAAGCTAAAACTATCTATATTTCACAGTTCTGAGCCTTTAAATTTGCAGAGGTTTCTGCAGATATCTCTTGTCTCAAAGGAGCAACAAACAATAATTATTTTTTGCCAATGGTAAGGGAACATTAGCTGACTAAAGGTAAGAACTACCAACTCTCTCTTAAATAATTTCAACAATTTTTTTGTCAGGAAATACCAGAAATATTCTGGAAAGCTAACTGCAATTGTTTACTTTTGGCTGGTTGTTGAGACAGGAGAGAGGAGAACTGTTCCTCTAAAAGGAGACTGGTGAATTAATGAAGGGAGAAAGGGAAGAAGTATTATACCAACATCAAGGAAAGCATATGGGACTTTACATATACATATATATTTTTAAAAAAGAAATATTAAAAATATGCTTCATTTCTTTCTCTTAACCTAAGTGGTACTTTCCAAATCTTAGATACCCATAATTAAGCACAGGGACAGACACCACGTCTTCTCCAAAGATCAGCATGACAGAGTCTAAATCACAAAAAAAAAAAAAAAAAAAAAAAAAAAGTACTCTAGAAGAACAGAGGAACAAGATAGTGTAAAGTTTACAGCTTTAAATAATCACATTGAAAAAGGAGAGAGCAGGGAAAAACCCAACACTGAGCAAATGCCCCTGGCATCTGATCACTTATTGTGCTCCTGGCATGTCCTAGAAAGGATGGGGCAGGGACAGTATTCCTGTATGAGAAATGAATTATGACATCTTAAGAACAGATGTAGGAATTTTGCCTAAAATGTAGACTAAACTATTTATTTTGGGTTGTGAGCATTTGAACTCATGTACATGAAATTACGCTGAGAAATGAACACACACAGGGACAAAGAAACATGTATTCCCAATGAAGGGAAGTTTACCACAAAGCAGCGTTTTTTTCTTGCCTACACATGAATTAGCAATATTCTGCATTGTATCATTTACATATTAAACAGACATTAACTTCATTGAGAAAAAAGAGGTTTACCACACACACAGAAATCTCATCACATCGATAGAAAGAAAACTGAGGAAGAGTTAGACCATCTCTCTTCCATCTATTGCTACTTTTAACTGCTAGCAAGAATGTCCAAATTCCAAATCTTCACCTTCTCAGATTTCCAAGCACCATCAGATTATTCTGCACTCTCTGCCCCAACACTAATTCAAGCTAGTGAAGACTTCTGCTTGAAAGAGGGCAGGAAAGGTAGCATTCCTGAACACAGAAAGCAGAGGATGAATTCAGTACGCAGTGGATGAAAACTGACCAGAACCATGTCAGTGGACAAAAAACTGTTCAACTGAAAAGTTAAACTCTCAACTCCCTTTGAATTTTCAGATGTCATAAATGTTGCACAAGTAGCCCATGATAAAAGCTCAAGTTTGAGAAATATTAGTGACCTTTATGCTCTTTATTTAACTGGTAAATAAGGAAGGATGAGGGGATCCTACAACTAGAAGACAAAACAGGTCAAAAGTCATTTGAAAGCTTTTTTATAACAATGCAAAGACAAACACAAAAGCAAATCCACCTCCTGAGCACAAAAGGCACCCTACTCTGAACCAAACAGCTGAGAATGAAGACTGCCACCTTTCTGCCATACAGCAGCTTGCTTTGCCTGCTGGCTCTGCAAATAAAACTTCCTACCCAGTATTAGGTGAGTAACAGCTAAGGCAGCCCCAGCCTGCCCAGACTTCACAGAAACCTCCTCAATCCACAACCTCCCTTTGGGACTATCACAACTTAATATTCTGCTCAAGCCAAAATCAAAAGCTATGGCAACTAAGTATGCAAATAAGAATCACCTAGGAAAATGTTCAACAAGAGCCCAAAATTAAATGAACACAGAAACAAACCCCCAACAAAAATGAATGTGCAGTTTCCAGTTTCAAGCTACCTGCCCCAAGGCTGGTATAGCCACAAGCAATAATTATTGTCCATTACATACTACCACTCTAATTATAGGACTACTGTCCAGTAACTAATAAAACAAACAAAAAATTTTGTTCATATGCTTGATGCTATTTTAGAACACTTGGAAAAGCTCTCTTAAGGCTGGTAGCTATCAACATATATAGCTTGTAATAATGTTGCCCTCTCCAAATGTAAAATTATCTTCCATAAAATGACATCAAAAATCAAAACCTGAAGGAGGTTCTGCATATGTATTCACCTGAATACATAACAAAAAGCCTCAGACAAAGTATCTAATGATTTTGATGAAGGAAAAATAACTTATCTGGGGAAGACAGGGTGGAAGACAGCAAGGAATGCTGCATTGCACTATCTGTAAGTAACTTTAAGTTTGTATTTTTTAAACCAAATAACACACTGAAGTCAAGTTCGATTCAATACCTCTGCTTCTGCTGTTATTTCTATTCTTCGAGCTTTAGTCTGGATTGCCAAAACGGGCAGATTCACATACAACAGCCATTCTTTTCTACACTAAAATTTTAATTTTGGATCGAGAAGTGCCTTTTGTTTCCAAACACTCTACAAGATCACCACAGGCACAAACTAATCTTCACTTGTTGCACAATCTGCAAGATGCTGGCAATTTGGGGAAAAAAAACCCAAAAAAACAAAAACCTCAACTAATAATTTCACCCAGATGCTGCAGTGCAGATTACCTAGGATCATCTGGGAGAAAGAATTCTGCGCAGTATAAAGCGGAACAGTGCTAATGAAATGAGTTTGCACTGTGATAGTGTTTGTTCCTTTCTAATTCCCAGCTACTCAGATTAAACAAAAAGAAACAATAACAAACCCAAAACACCCCATCAAAGCAGGCTGGTTTTTCTGCAAGCACCACAGTGGTCTAACTGTGTCTGTGTGTCCACAAGGGACAGCAGTGGAAGGTTAAGGCACAGCCAAGAGCCCAGGAGAGCCTGAGGTGCACGGCTGCCACCGGGGTTGGGAGAGCGACATATTCAAAGCTCACGTTGAACCAGAGTGGGAGAAGAGCTGGACTGCCTTTCCCACATTCCATATACATGGTCTCACCACCTGGCTGTTCATCATCCCTGCCCAGCTCTTCTCCAAAGTAATTTGTTTTTGGAAATGCTTATGCCTTGTTCCAAGGTTGAATGAAGTGAGTTTTGATAGGTTTTTCCTCATTTCTCAGAAATGATCATTTCCCATGTGAAACAGGCATCCATGAACAGCAAGAGAGGACATTCTATCCATGTGCCACCTCCACTATCCATAGCAGTCGTAGCAGCATTCCACAATTTATAAACAGATTAAAAACAGCAAAGAAGGTACATATTCAAAACAGTTATTATCAAAACAAACAAACTAAAAAAAATCCTCCATTTTGGATTATTTCTAAAAGCTTATTTGTAGCTGCATCACCTCAGTTGGGTCCTCTTTTAAAGCCCCTTGCAGTTTTCCATCAATATTACAGCAGTCTCTCTCTCTGTTTTCAAGTGTCTCCAACCAACACTGAGTTGCCACAAATGACTCATTGCCACAAATCTCCCCAAAACAACATGTCATCTATGCAAGACTAAAACAAAGTTTCATTTTCATTTTCCAGCTACACTTGCAGGAAAGGGATGTCTCTGAACAGCTTCCGTGCAGTCTTCTAAAGCCAGTATTTTTAATTAGGCTTCTCTGTCTTGCTCAACATTCCATGCCTCTTTTTTTGCTCGGCTGAGGTGGGGTGAGAGCAGCTCTCTCTGCAGCTGCTTCAGTAAATGAAAACACTAGACTTTGCAGTATCTGGGCAGGTCAGCATATGGTCAGAAATGAGTTTCACAGCAGGCTGTTTTCCCCACCAGGGGATCTTAATGTGAAGAAGATAGAAAATCCCCACGAAGGGATGCGGAATCTTGTGCCGGGGAAGCAGGAGGCTGCACTTGGAAGTGGCTGTCAGTACAAGCTTCACGCTATTTCCCTATCAAATAATGTCTCATCCCCTCCTACAAACAGCTTTTCCGTAAAGCTTTTAATTTTATCTCCCATATCAGGCATAAACAGGGTGAGCTGTGACTCGGTGAACTGAAAATGCAATGGGCTTGTCTCATCCGTTTATGGCCAAGTTTCATTCAATCGTTATTGCAGAAAAGAATAGGATAGAGTTGAATCGAGTTACCCTAATAGATAATAAATGTAAACATAACACCAGAGTGCCATTTACTGACTTTACAGACTACTCCTATAGCAATCAACTTTGTAAGGCTCTTGACAGAATCATAGTGCTGATAAAACACATGGCAGCATAAGACTATTTAAACTCTTAACAAAGCCATGATAATACTAACAGTAAATGAGCAACTCCCATAAAATATCATTTAATAATCACACCCTGATAAGATTTAAAGTACATATCACCATTGTTATATGAAAAGAACTTTAAAGGGTTTTTTCTTTAACACATGTAGCAACCTAACAGGTTTTAATTACCACACCTACTTCAGTGACGAGCTGTTCCACTCAAACACCCAAACATAATATTTACAACGTTGTGTGGTTGTTAAGGATCTTGATGATTGATGGAACCCATTGTGTTGCCATCTTAATAACAACAAATGCAAGTGATTACCAACACGGAAGAGAGAATCTGTGTTTTTATTTTACAACAAAAGGCTGTCCTATAGGCACTTCTTTTCAACGTAAACTAACAAACCTGTGCACATGTGAATGCACTTTAGAGCTTGGCACAGAGAGTTGAAAACAAAGCCTCTGCTGCTTTAAGGACAATGTATTTTTTTGTGTTAGCTTAAGAGAACGTGAAAGCTGTCAAAAGAGCTGGTACAGTTTTTCACAACCCTGCAGAATTTGTCTTGACCACAAGGATGTATCTGAAAACTGCATCAGAAGGATAGGACAGATCTTGTTTCTATTAAAAAAAAAAAAGAAGAAAAAAAGAAACAAAAAAGAAGAAAGCAATTGAGTCATTGAGTCAAACAGGAATACAATACATTTCCTGGCACTGCCACTGAATATTTATATCACTGACGAACGAGACTACAAACGAAGTATCTTAACATGGAGCTTTGCCTTGTTAACTGCATGATATGCCAAAACACCACCTACTGTAAATCACACCGTTTAAGACCAGTATTTCTTGTTTAAACATGCTACTTGTTCAGCAGAATCACTTGTGTGAACAAGCATACATTCATGTACACTAACTAGAGCAGTTTCACTATCCATCTGATAAAGTATAATTTAACAACCTCATTATCAGCATTGTAATTTTCAGACTGCTGAAATACTATATTCGTTGCAAATATTATATGGTTGAAACACTTTAACAACATTGCCCATTTGACACTTCTGTCAGATAAAATGCAGACAGTCATTTGTGCACTGACGAACATGCTTTTAATCCTATAAAGAAACTTTCTCTGTAAAATTATAAGCGTTTCAGCACTTGATTTATGAACACGATAATTAAAACCTTATGCCTTAAAGAAAAACAAACTCTTCATTATAACAACAGCTTTCTTTCACATTTTAATCTTTTTATATTTGGAGTTTGCTTTCATGTGCTGCTATTAGCTATCAGTTCAGCGTGTCATTTCTGGCTGCCAAAACCAAAAAAGAATATTTCTCTCTATAACCTAGTCAAATCTCAAAGTCTAGGTAAGCACCCAAAGAGATCAATGTTTATTTAATGCTTCCACAAAGCATCTGTGGGGGGGAAAAAATCTGTTAATTTAACAGGTCAAGGATAACCATCATACAGTTCAGTGCTTCCCATCTCTAAGAAGGCCAGAAATGCTGTAAAGTCTGCCAAAATATTTCTTTTTCTCCTATAACTGTGACAACCAAGAGTTTGGGGAGATACAATTCAGGGAAAAAAAAAAAAACAACTGCACTTGTGTAGTGATTCTGGTTTGATTTAAATTTCAGACAGATTCTCTAGAAGGGGAAGAGACTTCTATTTTATCTGAACAAATTAATGCATATCATCCATTCCTTCTTAAAGCACCCATCAGCAGAGCAGCAGCAGGTTTCAGCTTCCTAAACTCAATGCAATTCAAAATTACACAGAATTTACACTAAAGCTACCATAACTGAAAATGATGCAGTTACACATTAGCATCACTTCTCTAATCTCTGCCCCTAAATCCCAGAAAAGAACAATTCATTTACAAGCTAGGCAAGTAATCTTGAATCAAATCCTGAAGCTTGTCAAAAGTAGGATCCTCTGAACTATTCAGTAAGAAACTAATTTCAAAAGAGGCAAGTCCCAAATCAAGTCTTTGCTGCTGAAGCCCAGGTCCCTTTCACCTAGCTTTAAAACAAATTTGTTTTGAAATGTTACAAACATCCTGAAAAAGAAATTAAAAGGAATAATGGCTAAAGGAGGTCTCCCTGGTTGGACTCTTCTGACTCTAGAGGGTTATCTGACTTTTTGGCCACTATTTCCAAAATGAAAAAAGTTCCTGAACTCAGCACAACATGAAGCTGAAAAACTTATTGTGTAAAAAATCAGGAGAAAATACTATTCTTGGAGATAATAAAGACAACTGAATGGAATCACATTACTATTGCTCAGCAGAGAGGCTGAAAATTCACTCCTCAAATATCATCCCTAAAAACTTAACAGATGAATTTTGTTATCCTTCTAAGAAGCTGCTGTAATGCTCGACTGGGATAAAACAGATCATGCTGCCCTCTTGTGCTAGACGTGCACAGAAATCAACCCTTTTTTATGCCTGCAAGTGACACGTGAAGAGCAACATATAAAGCATTTACTATGAAATAGAAAATATCCACATCTTCCTGCTTTACAGATACTTTGACATTCATGTCATTCCCTCACTGGGATATGGGTAGAAGAGCAAAGGAAGTTTCCAGAGAGCCAAATTCTACACTCAAAAAAAAAAAGAGTTTTGCGAACAAATGCAGACAAGTCAGATGTGATAAAACCAAAAATACTAACACTTCAACTACCCATCAAGCTTTCATGATAGCTGTGTAAGTGATGCAGTAGTGATACCTGCTGATAAATTTGAATTTCAGTCATAAATAAATGGCAATTTTTTCTGAATGCTGGGTAAGACAACACACTTTGGTCACTTAGGATTACCAGCAGGGTTAGGCTAAATGCTTAAGAAGGAAAGAGAGAGACAGTCATTTATTAATAAGGTTCTTCAGATGCAAAACATGCAGTAATGTTTAACTAATTTTAGACCTATGCAAAATTACAGAAAGGTGAAATCTGTGTACATCCAAATATTTTTGGGAAGGGAGACAGGAGAGGAGTCCTTTTACTCCTTTTCTCTCTCTGCTGTGAAATCCAGGTTCCAGAAATACATTGACATTCTTCTATCATCTGGGTAAAATGCTAGTTACTATTCCCTTTACAACCTTCCCCTCCCCATATATAGCTAATGCAATCTGTAAAGAGAGATCTTGGGCTTGTGCCTAAACTGATTCACAAAGCATAATTTTTTTAGAAATAAGTCATCTCATTTATTCCCCAAGACTGATTGGATCTACACTGTTGGGAGCTGACAGACATGTCATGATTCACCACGCATTTCCATTTCCTAATGTCAACTCTCTGATGCTCCTCATTACTCTGTTTCCCCAATAAGAACTACCAAGAGCTTGGGATGTCTATTTAAAGTTTCCTTCCTCAACTCTGGAACACAGATCACCATGTGTTCAAAATACTAGCCGTGGCATTTTTTAATTACTGATTATTTTTTGATAAATAAGCCAGCAAAATTCAGTTCAGCAATTGCTTCTGTTGATGTCTTAGAGACCTCACACTAATACTGAGAACATGCTGGATGCTTAAATGACAGATCTGACATTGCAATATCAGCTTTGCTAATATGGGACACAATAACTAATAGTTTGGCTTAGCTATTACAATCACAACCCTAGAAAAAGGCACATTTAACAATTTCAGTTTCTTTTTAATATGTCTTTCATAGGCATATTAAAAAAAAAAGATAGGGGAAAAAATACATCCCACCTCAATGCAAGAAATAGCATGTGAAGTTCTAAAAGATAAATAAACAGTAAAAAACCCATGTAAATCAGACAATGAAATACAGATATTACAAACAGATTTCAGAACTGCTACATGCTGCAATTCTGAACAAGAATATTGTCTCTTGTGTCACCTTTTCTCTTCTCTTTTTTCCTTTTTCATATAATACAGAGATCAGAACAGCAGTACTTTTGCATGCCACCCTGACCAAAAGAAAGATGAAGGGAAAGAAATATATCCACCCTGAAGTTCATCCTCTATTATAAAATATCTGTTGATTAATAGAAACACACATCTAAGTCACAACAGTGTGTGAATACCAGCGACAGGCAGGTTTCATGAATGTCAGTTTTACAATGCACTGCTAATTAGAGCTTCACAGTTACAAAGCAAACTGGTGTTAATCTAAACTGTTGCTGATTTTTTTCTCTCTAGTTCTTAGTTTGTTTCTATGAGCCAGATTTATGGTCATTCTTACAAGATCATTATGTATTCTCTCAAAAATAAAGTTACTGCATTTGCTGCACACACACACACGAGAGAGAGAAGAGGAAAATCCCTGACACATCAGCACTAGGATTTCTTCTCATGTATGTGCTCTCACTAGCTCTCCACTATCCCATTTCCTGAGCTTCCCTTCTAATCCTTTGCAGTGGCCTTGAATTTACACTTCCACACACTCACAATACAAGCAGTCCATGTAAAACAGCCCTAAACTTCTGCAGTTGTAGGGGTGGGTTGTTTTTTTTATTGTACACATTTCATTCATCATATCATGGGCATGAACCTTTTCTACACATGAGTATCTATTTCCTGAAGATATTCTTTCTCTGGAAAGAATATTTCCTTTGTCTGAAACAATAAAAGCCATCCCTATGTATCCTTACAATTAAATGCCTCCTGGTGCTATGAGAACAAGCCCATGTCCATTTTTTTCCAAGGGAGTGAAGATCATCAGGTTTCTGTTTCTCATGTAGAAGAGAAACCTTTGGCTAGTCAACCAGTACCACCCACTTCCCCACTCTCTTCACTCTGCTCCAGTTTCTCCTTTCTTTTGAAGGACATGAGGATCTGGATCAGAGTTTTACAAAATGCATTCATACACATTCAGCATACAGGAGATACCCTGTGAAAGTGCATCACAACAGCAGTGCAAACACAGGTCAATGTACAACAACAATGCTACAGCTAATTCATTGTTCTGTAAGCTGCATTTAAAGATGAACCAGGAAGAAGCAGTCTGAGCTTGAAACTAAAAAGGATTACACTGATAAATTTAAACTGCTTAAGTAAAAATTTAGATTTTGAGAGTCTAAGTAAAAGAAGCAAAAGAACCCATTGAAAGTGCAAAAATACCATCAAATTGTAATTGTCCAGAAATGGTAAAATTTGTGCAATCAAGGAGATACATTAAATACTGAGGGTTTTTTTCTATTAATAAACTTACCTATAGGATTTCTATCAAAAAACAAGACAGGAGCTTTCAAAATGGACTGAAACATTTTGTTGTGCAAATTCTGACTAGAATTGACAAGAACTTGAAACACCAGTAGACTTCTTATTATGCCAAACAGTATTGTAGCCACTGTTAAACCTGAAATGAAAAAAAAAACAAAACAAAACCAAACACATGAACAGAGCCTCCAAAAAGATATGGATCTTTCAGAAGAAGAAAAAGTTTAAAAAAAACTGCACTAAAACCAAATTCTCTGGACTCCTGCATACAGCAAGAATCCAAACTTAAGCCTAAGAGGACTCAGACTGAGTGCAGAACACAGGTACATTTGTCACTAGCTTCAGTCACTATCACAGAATCAATTTATTCAATTTCTCTTTTTCTGTTTGAAAGAATTGGTACTTCATAGAAATGTAGGAAATATCTGTTAACCCATGAGATAAATGTGTATTAAAACTTTCTGCATAACAGCACTACTACAAAATTAATTTCACAGTGCCATGTATAATTGTGGCTTGCAGAGGTCACAGTGAAGATGCAACACTTGTCACCAGGTATTAAACAAGTATATATATACATGGCTGTTTAGAGACAACCTGAATCAGCCCAAACCACTCATGCCATTCTTCCCCTTGGAAAACACACCAAGTCATTTAAATTACATGTCTTTCACACTTTGTGAGATGCACTCCTTACGCCACATGAAATAGTCCTTCTAGGGAACTGGTCTGTAGACTCTTTATCTCTCTTCTGGGCACAACTCTGCTTACAAGACAAAGGTGCTACAGGGCAAAAAACTGAAAGAAATAATGAGATTGCTGTTGCTCTGTTTGCTGTTCATAATCTCCAATCTGGCTGCCCTAATTCCCTATCAATAAGGGTGAACAGTGAAGGTCTAAACCTTACATTTAGCAGAGCTTCCAAGCTCCACGTGATCTGCTTCAGAAAATCAGCATAGCTACCTCAGGTCTTGAGGACATGCTGAAATTAGACCCCAACTTTCAGCAGGGAAACCTTGCCTATTCTAAGGGCAGGTTAAAACACACAATTCAGGAACAGCTACAGTAACAGTGAGAAAGAGGGAGGTTTTAAATTCTGTGATATGGTTAAGCTATCTCATCCTGCTTCCTTCTGTATCCTCCCAGGGAACAAAAAAAGGTATTAGCACTATTTCATTTGCCTGCCTGCAGTTAATTGCTTACATTCTGTGAGGTGCTGCTCTTAAGAAAAAAGATGGTGGTTGGGATGAGAGTTTTGTTTGCCTTGTCCCAGCTGCTGTACTCCAGGCCAGGTAGGAAGAAGACAATTTTTCCAAGAGTAACTGCATATACCTGAACAGGAAAGCAGGAGCCCGTGGCACAGCCCATTCCTAACAGCAGTCTGTGGGAGCAACAGGAGGAGAGGGACTACATCCTGGGAACCCCACATTTCTGTACAACTTTAGTCAGGCCTGGAAGCAGCTGGAAGCTGTTGGTATGACCCTCCCAGAACAAAACACCTGAACAGACCTAATGGCTGGGGAGAAGGAACAAGACATGCTTCCAAGTCCTTCACCTGGTCTGTCTGCTTTCCCTGTTCATGAGCTCAGAACCTCAGTACGAGAGAGACAAGGGCCCTTGGCATGTTCTCCTTATAAAGAGCTGTGCAATTGGTACCTCATTTCTGGCCAACAGTGTTCCCTACTAAACAGCAATTTTACTCTTCAGAATCTTTTTTTTCACAGAAGCAATAAGTACTAAGAAGGAACTACTACAGTGGGGTTTTTTTTGTTTTTCCAAACATTGAGAATCAGAAATAAAAATGTTCAATTGTTTTATACTGTTTAAGAGATTACAGAAATATATAGATTGAATTATTATGTATTTCATATGAAATGTATTAAGTTTTCATAATTTTGTCAACTTCACAAACAATTTTGTGTAGATAAGTCAATGCTTTCTGTTCAACCATTGCAAATATCTCACTAAGCCGTCTAAATGTTCCAATACAAAGGTAGTTTTTGTTGTTCTGCTATCTAGAGCAAAATATTCCTTAAAGGATAAAATTTTCACTAATGTGGTTTAGGCTATCTGGTCAGAGAAAGTGAAATTTGCCACATTTAATCACACTGTGCAGTCCACTGGAACAGTTCACAAAATAAGACATTACAGAGAGAAAATAAGAGCCAAGTTTATCTGGCTCCTAAATTGTTCCACAATGTTTTCTGTCAGCCACTTACATCACGTGGATTCCAGAAAACAAACCAAACAAAAAATCCTGAACCTATTCTCTCACCCATGGAGATGTTTCTGAATACATCCAATGCATATTTGCCATTCCACCTGTTTTCTCACACCAATCATTTACATCTCCATGAAGAAATTACCATGCCATACAAAACCATACGTCACTAGGAGTGTTAAACAGCAGAATCTGAGAGCATGCACATGATTTTTCTGTGGCAATTTTTACTACATCTCAGAGCAGTTTTTCAAGATGTTTGGATGCCTGAATGCAAGGATCAACGCCCTTTTCTGAATATTCACAAACATAATGCTACTTATTGAAATATATTGAAATGTTTTTTAACAACCTGCTTTGCATACTCATCTAGGATGCCTTTTAAAAACTTGTTATTTTGCTATGGCACTTCAGAAGAAATGTAGCCATGCCAAGTTTTAGAACAGCACAGACCGAAGATCCATTTCTAATCCCTCCTGCCATCCAAATAATGACTGAAGATTTAGCTCAATAACTTACTAACATAGAGACAATAACCACAACCTTAATGTGACTGACTTTTCAAATATTCAGTTCCTGATTTACTTTCCAAAATCCAGGCAAAGCAATTAAAGACTCTGCATTCAACTTGTTTCTTCTGTCAGCTTTATTTTATTTTATTTTATTTATTGCAATCTATTTAATCAGAAAGCAACACTCAGGCTTCTAATCTGTTAAGATATTGCTCAGTTACTGCTAGAAATCACATTTCCCCACACATTGCTTTGCACTCCTCAAAACTCTCTATCCGATAATAAATAGTTCTTAGACACACACACACGTGTATGTGCAATTACCTGCATAAATTCCCAAATAAAAGTTAAGGTCTAGATGTTCAGCCTCCTTTGTTCCATTATTTCCATTTGTTGTGAGATTTTTTTGATGATTTGCCCTGTGGAAATGCACACAGAAGATAACCATCATCAAATAAGTGTGTTTACCTGTTTCTAGATTCAACTCTGTTGAAATCTTTAGTTCAAAAGCTCTCATGTATCGATATTGTCATGCACCACAACATGAACAGATGCAATTACAGTCTACATTTAGCATAAAGTTTAAGGTTTTTTCCCCCACAAAAGAAGTAGAAATCAGAGGAAGATCTGAACTGTTCTAGAGCAGGTTCCATTCCTTTTCAAATAAACAAGCAGCACTTGACTGAAAAGGCAGAAACAACTGGCCAATTATTATCATCAACTTACCAGTAAGAAAGCCACCAATCCTGGAGCACATAGGCCACCTTGAGCAAGAGAGGCAAATACAAGAATCATCTTACAAAATTTAAAAAAAAATTAGAAAATTAAATTTCCTTGCCATTCTTTCAAGCTCTCTGGGAAAACATCACATATTCACAAAAGTATGCCATCCAGTCTTTCAAGACCAGCAGCAATTTGCCAAGCACATTAGAAGGTGCTCTACAAAGAAAGAAGTTACCTTAAATTACCTTACATGTTAGCAACTAAAGGAAAGCAATACACTTTAGCAAACAAAATACAGTAGCTCTTCCTAATGTATGTTAATTGAACATTAAAGAACTCATTTTCTCAGTTCCTATATTTGCTACAAGAGATATTCTAATATGCTTTTTGATTAACAAACTTTCTGATGTTACCAGTCCAGAAATTTGTGTTTACAGGAGATAATTACCAGAAACAGGGCTGAAGGAGGATGAGAGAGGAAAGGGAGGGAAAAACTCCTTCTGCCACCTTCCTTCTGTGACAGGAGGTGACTATGAACGCGTAACAGGGTTATTATCTCAAAATACACTTCTGCTCATGTGAATTTGAAGTTGTGGGCAGTCTACTACAGAGATTTGATCTTGCTCAGCTATCTTTCCAACAGACTCAACTCAAGGACAAGCAAGAAGACATTAAAATATATAGACTACTTTTTTACAGCCAAGAAAAATAATTTCCATGAAATGAATTTGAGCTTTTTCAGCAAGAAATAGAGAAAAAGGCAATAAGCTATCTTCACTTCACTCACCACTGCTTTCAGTAAGTTTGTAAATAAATTTCCTTGTTTAAAAAATCTTTTACATACCTGCTACAGTCTGCATCATACAAAATATTTGCCTATGCTCTTCCTCACTTTCTCGTTCTGGTAAACAGTGACCCTCCATCTAAACTTCTTGCATAATCTGCACTTACCAACAGGTGAGCTGTTCTTTGAACACTTATGTCAGATTGTCCTCCCACACCCAGTAAATCTCTTTACCTTCCTCAACTGAAAACATTCTGACTGTTTAGGTTTGTTAAACTTCGCTTTTATACACCTTACAATTTTCTTCTCTTTCTAAACAAAGTACACTGGCTTATAATTTTTGTGCCATGTTGTCATCAAAATAACTACTTCAGTGAGGTATTATAATTGTTGAAATAAGGATCAATGCAAGACCTCTCAATGCTGGACCAAAAATTCCATGCTGACACTTGGGCACACTACAAAATTATTAAAGAACACCCAAACATTTTAGATTAAACATTACAGCAAGTATTCACTATATTTAAAAAAAAAAAAAAAAAAGTGGAAGAGGGGAGGGAACCTCACAAACCCAAAATACATTCAGTATTATTTGTGGCTTCCAACAACTTACCTGTGCCAAAATATTAAATACTAAGAGTACAAAAATCACTAAGTAGTTTGCTCCTGCAGTGAAATATTTTCTGTAAACTTTAAAGCTTATTTTTCCCTCATGGCGACTCTCCTCTGGTACTGCAGCCAGTGCATTTTCACCCTGAAAGAAAAAATCCACAGATAAACCCCATCAACCTCATAGTTACAGATTCAGACTAAGCCACTTGAAAGTCATGGTTCAGAATTAGCAAACAATTAAACAAGGAGATAAAGTGATTATGCATATAAAAACTTTAAATATCGAACTATAGCTCTGACAAAAAAAATTAGTCTCAGTGCACTAATACTGAAAAATCTACTCTGTAAAGCAACACTTCAAGAATTTTATTTGGCATTGCATAACCAAATATAATACAACTTCATATATAGACAGAAATACTTACTCTGACCACTATTCAGGTTCTTCTTTTCTTATAGACTACCTTCACTCATAATGGCTCCAGAAATTAAGGTCTTTACTTGGGGAAGATTCTGTTTTCAGAATGCAAATGTGGGCAACCTTTCCTTTCCAGAAAAGCATTTAAGGTAAATGCTATCCTACAAGTACGTACCAAAATCAACTAACATATACCCAAGACTTACAAACTCCAAAAAGTTCTAATCATCTCTTTGTAAATATCAACAAAGCATCTGTTAATAGGGAAAACAAGCAAAATGACAAACGAGAAGTCATACTAAGCAAACAATAGATGGGGGACACTGAAAAACAGAGAAGGTAAAAATGACACAGGCACAAGGAAGGTAAAAGAACTATACAAACTAATAAAATCAGGATTAAAAAAAAAAAATTTACAGTATATGCACTATAAAAACTAGTGTCAGTTCAGTGGATATGTAACAGTTGATTTTGTTGCCACAAGACATGGCTGTACAAGAGCAGTGGAATCAAGAGACCTGACAGACATGAAAATAGAAATCCAACCTATTCATCCATAAAAGGTGAGAAGCCTATCTTGGCTTTTTGTTTCTCCAGCCACCCCACCTTCCCACTTCTCCTCATCCAACAATCTTAATGCTGCTAAGAAGACTGGTATACCTCCACAAATTTAAGAGAATTTAAGACTTTAATGGAGTTGCCATTGGGGCATTAATAATTTAAGTTTACTGCTTTGGATTCCTCAAAAAGGTAATTAAAAGTCCGTAGCTCTTTTTTCTTTTTTTTTAATCTCTCAGCTTTTCATCATGGCAAAGAAACACAAATAGCATATATCCTCAGCACAAAGGTGATAATCATCAGGGACCTACAGTGCTTGTTCCATGGATGCAGGGCTAGCACATGCTTAGCAGGGTTACAGGGTTACATCATCCTGTTTGATGTGAATGCAAACACACCAGCAGAAGGCAACCTCTGGTACAGAAACCTTAGGGTTGCTTTTGCACTGGGCAGGCCAAGAGATAAGGAGGCACCTGGAAGTCACACTGGCACCACAGAAAGCCTTCTGTTTTCACCAACAACAGGGCTGCAGAGAGCAAGGCAGTGGTGTCCCAGGATTACCCCCGCAGGGCCAGCTCAAGATCATGTGGGTATGTATGTGGGTATGTATGTACACATCCTGATGCCAGCCATGCAAACACAGACTTTGCATAAAGCCACAGCTTCTACATGCACTTCCCAGAGCTCAGAATTTCAGGGAAAGCATTCATTTCAGTTCAACACTGCACAAACACAGTGAACCCACCCAATATAGTGGGACTTTAGAGCAGTGCTGTCAGAGGACAGGCTGAAAGAACCACAGTGTGGTGGCTCTGGACACATACAAGCAACGCTCCCAGCACCCACCAGAGCTGCACAGGCTGACTCTGCAGGGTTTGAACAGCACCATGCTGAGCTGTGAGCTGCCAGCCAAGCACAGCTGGGCAGGTCCTCCACAGGCGAGCTCTCACCTGATAACCCAATTCAGTAAACCCTGAAATCCCAATGCTGCAGGGAAAGCCCATATGAACATTTAAGTTAAAAACCAGCTAGACAAGATCAAGGCACTTCGATCCTCTGAGCACTCACAGGTGGTTGTTCCACGGTTCCATCTTTCTGTGAGGGGACGGACGAATCCTGGGACAAGGCAGAGGACTCCGAGAAGGTTCGGTTCCGCGCTGACTTCAGGTTGGGGGTTCCTGGAACTGACTGCTGTTCTACCACCTCCTCATCTTTTTTCAAAAGGGAAGCAAAGTCGATGCCAGATCTCAGGAACTCTGCATAGGTACCTTTCCCCACCATTTTACCCTACAATCAATATAAACTTTTAGTACCTTCATTATACACTTTCCACAAAGGACAATTTTTCTGACTGTCCTCTGGGGTTCTGCAGTTGCTGGGCACACATCCCACTGCAGCAACTGAGCTGAAGCCTCTGTGAGTTCCTCACTTAGAGGAGCAGAAACAAGCTCTTTAGGCTCTGACCAGTCACCTTGTAGCAGCTAACAGGGCCAACAAACAAACAGGATGAGAACAGCCCCAGTTACAGCCTGGGGAGAATCACCTCCCTGGAGAAGCTGTGGGAGACAGCAAAGCCATGCAGCTTTAGGACAACTTGTTAAACCACAGACACAACCATCAGTCTTTTTATATTGCTCCATCCCAGGGGTAAACAGCATCTTCATTTTCTGATCCTCACAGAACCTCACAAGGAGCAACACTGACCATGTCCACATTTCAGCTCTACCACAAACTCATTTCTCAAGAGCTACTGTAACTTTTAAAGCAATCTGAATGGAAAGAAAAAGAGGGATACTGTCTTTTTTTGCACCACCACGATGCATCAAAAGTAATTTCAAATATTTCACTACCCAGCCTTAAAAAAAACAGGGAAAAAAAAAGCCCCAGCTGCAGTCCTTGCATTTCCCCTCTGCCTCTGAGTATTTGGTACAATGAGGATGGGAAGGAACCAGCTGTACCGAAGGCATGCTCATCTGAGACTATTTCTCAGCCTTAATTTAAAATGGATTTGCTGCAAAATTAACACAGTTCTTAATTCACACAGAACTGTAAGAAACAAGAACAAAAGCAAAACGTTAACACAGGCTCATAGCATATTACATTTGAAGCAAGGGAAGGCTAAAACTTTATTTCAAAACCAGACAAAGTGTTTGAAGAAATAAGTATTACTAATTCAAGATTACTTATATGCACAATAAAATTCAGAAAAAGATTTTTCAGGGAAGGTATTCCAAGAAAACTCAACTTATTAATAACTGTAAAACTTGAAAATCATACATAATCATAAGTAGACATAAAATATATTTACAAACTAAAAAATCTTTTTTTCCCCTTTCTTAGATTAAAAAGGATAATTACAAAGTATAAGTATAGACATTGAAATCACTTACATCCTTTAAAATTAGAATCTGTTTTGCAGCACGGAGATATTGCAGCTGGTGAGTGACCAAAACAGAAATCTTCTGATGTAAGGCCTGACAAATACATCTGCAAAGAGATGGAAAAATTAATTAAATTAAACGTCCTAAAAGATCTTAAATTTTTCTGGAAAACCTATTCAATTACTCAGTTTTTAAAATAAGAAGATGACTATGCTTACTAGATTTACAAAAACTATATACAACATTAACAAACATGTTCCTTATTTAGCTTTTTAAGTTTTCAAGGTAGGGAAAAGAAATATAATTATTTCTGGTCTGGGAAAAAAGAGGAGGCAATAAGACATTTCATTAAAATTGTCTTAAAACATTCTTGTAAAAAAATGTACACATCATAATCTGAATTGCATAGAGAGTATTTTATAAAAATTACACTAAAGGAAAGAGAAAGAAGGGCAAGATACTGTGGAAAATTATGGAGAAATACAGCTAGTAAGTAACTTCTTTGAGAGAAGTTTTCAGACCAGCTGCACACTGAGCCACAGAGACTTCTGGAGAATTAAACAGTACTACTGATTTAAGAAAAAAACACCCCAAAACATTCCAAAATTGTCCATTAAGTGTTTCTTTTTCTGACTAGTTCACTAAGGCTTAGTTTCATCATCCATCTACTTCTAGAAGTACTGCTCTGTATAACTGAAGAACAACAACAGGTGAAAGCCCAACTCTAAGTGAATACACACAATCTGATAGTGTGTCCCTTTCTCACTGATGATGCAAAGAAGCCACAAAAAGCTCTCTCAGCAGTGGATATAACTGGTCCAAGCGTTCAGACATCTGCTGGAGCCTGCCCAGCACTGGCACAATCTTTTTATCTGCCTTTTAACACCCCACATAGTTCACCTTCCCTGGGATTGTCCACTAGTCTCAAGAGGCACACTCTGTTAGATTGTGAGCACACTTAATGCATGACAGAACAAACTGCTGCACAAACTCCACTCACCACTGTCACATTTATTAAATACACAAGCACACACAGATATGCATACACTCACATGAGATCCAGACAAAGAACACCCAAAGGTTCTTCAGCAAAGTGAATAAAGGGACTGTGAAAGCTGCATCCTCTTCCCCAACTAAGAATCAATTTAAACATAAAAATGTTGCTGGCAGAAGTTAAATGGGTTTTTCTCCATGTTTAAGCTAAACAGAAATTTCAACATCCTTGAAAATGTATTCCAGGGACAAGCTACCCTTGCCATTACAAAATTTTTCTCTGAAGTTCAAGTTTACGTCCTTTGGTGCAATTTCAATCCACTACATCCCCAAGGGCTCCTAGACCAGTTCATTCCTGTGTACAAAGTCCCTTCATACTTAAAGGCCTCCTCCAGACATAGAACAAAAACAAATAAAAGTAATAAAGAAGTCTCCCAAATGGACTTTTCTTTTAAGCTGAAGATAGGTTTCTTTCTTTTATGCCTCCCTGTCCTGGACACCTGAATGTTCCTGACCACCTATACTGCAGTATGAAGCTGGTCCATACATTTTTTGAAGGGCACGAAATTGAAACATTATTTAGCTGAGCCCTTACATGTACAAAACATAATTGGAGTATTATTTTCCTTGTACTGCCACATATACTACTGGTCATAAACCTCAGGGCGCCATTTCCTTAACAAGAGCATGACATTGCTGAGTCATGCTGGGTTTGTGATCCACTACACTCTACACCTCCTTTTCCATATAACTACCACACTACTGATCCCTGCTCATTGTACATTCATGGACTCATCACTCTGCACTTCTCCCTGCTGCATGCGCCTACTAATTTACATCCCATAGCCAAAACTTCACAAATACCTGCCTTTAGCACTGCTAGGTTTTCTAGCACCTGAAAATGTACCATCAATGACCTTCAAACATCATCAGAAATATCAGAATCAGGGCAGACCTTTCCAGAAATTACACCCTTCTGATTCAACAAAAATAAGCAAAGAGTGTTTTAAGGTAACAAACTTAAGTAACAGGATATTATAATCCATTTTAAAACCTCACTGCACTTTGACAGCAAACTGCTACACAATTAAAAAATAATTAGCTTGAGCTTTGATAGTGCAGAGCATGAAGCAGGAGACACTGAGAAGGGGACCTACAACAACACAGTGCTCCTCTGCGCAAAGCCAGACTCTTCACACTTTGTGCATACAAATCCTTATTTGTTTTTCCTTCCCTATCAGGTCTGCTTTTCTTTGAGACAAGTTTTTCTTTTTAAAGTTTTTATCTCCAAGAACCAGCTTTCTTTCACCTCTGCAAAATGTCTCTTCTTTAATGATTCTACTTTCTTCCTTACCATTCTTTCTCTCTCTCCGTTTTGGAAGCTCACATGCAAGTTTAACTTTAGTTAATACTTACATTCATTTCAATGAAAATAACCAATGAGAGGAAATTAAAGCATATGCAGGAAGTGCTCACAGGCATAAAGTGTTTGCTATATTCATTTACTTCCTATATTTGTTTTCCTCTCCCGTCCATTTAAATTTAAGTAGTTTAGGGAGAACAATCCCCCAGTTAGTTTTGCACATTTCAAAGTCTGCAAAATTAAAAAAAAAAAGTGTGCCATGCTTGCCAGAGACAAAAGCTCCACACACCCTACACAGTCTACTCCCTTGTCTATTTCTACTCTGCTGCTTCTGTTTCTATGCCTACCTTGACAATCATTTATCTTCATCTCATGACAAGTCTCAGTCATGCATAAATACGACTGGTCCACAAAATCCATTAACCTGTTCCAGGCACCAGGTACCACCGCATGGCTGGAGAAAGTCTATAAGCAAATATTGAGAGATGCTTCCTCTGGCAGACATTTCCAGCTTCCAGAGTACATGTATTAGGAACTTTCTGAGCCAGAGATCCTGGTGTTCAAGTAGATCTTTGTGAACTTTTTCTATGTGAATTCTGTCTGATACTAGGAATGATGTGCATACCACTCCCAAGAACCATCATAACTTTAGGTCTGATTTTAAAAGATTCCTAAACTGTCCTGCAACTCTGTCTACTCTCACAAGCACAGAGGAGAAAGAGAAAGAAATCAGACTGATCATCAACTGAGACTGGTACAGAACTCCTGTCGCTGGAAAAGATACAAGGGAAGGAACAATGCCTAGAGAAAGGCACGCCCCAATAGACTGATGAAATATAAATCTCACTCTTAAAAAATGTGTTTTGAGTCAATACTGCTGGTGGGACACAACTTAATTTCTATCTAAAGGTGACCTGAAACCATATCATCTACAGCAATATGTAGATAAACAGGGAGAGTAGGAATCAATTGCAGATCCAAGTGCAATTGAATGATTTTCTCAGAAATCCCAGTCTGCTCCAAACTTCACCATACAAAGAAATGTGCTAGGGGATCTGTGATGGCTGCCCCTCATTTTGAAACTAGAGGTCCCAAAATAGGTCCCAAAATATCATATTTCTTGGAAGTTAATTAAAAGCTATTTTCATTTAAATAAATATAAAATAAAGGCATCTTTTCATATCCACATACAAATACGTAAAATATCATATAACTATACTGGCAACCCCCCACTGGAAAAAGGCTGAAGTATGCCTACTATTAACTATCAAGGGAACTCACAGGAAAAAAGATGACAAATAACACAAAAATAGGAAATCTTCAGTTTATACCTTCCCAGGTCCCAAGGAATCTGATCAGGAAAGAGCAATTAATTGAAAAACTGTCTTTATCTACTCCATCCTCCACAGAACAACTTGTCTGTATCACAAAGAAATTCTTAAGAGCCACAGTCCCTTATTAATATCATGGTCTGTTTTCCCCCTTGGAGCTGTGTTACTTGCATTCTTTCTCACTTGAAAAGTACTTATATATTTTAAACTGCTTAACTGCAGCAGCTAAATAGAACACAAAAAAAAAGCAGCAAATGCAATGAACCAGCCATCCACATGCCATAGCTTTGGGGAATTACTAGGAACATACCTATCTTTGATGGAAACACATAGACTAGACACTTGTAAAAAAATAAACTTTAACATAAAATTACAAGAAAGAAAGAAAGAGCTAGTGAACTGAACAATATCCACTTCAGATTCTCATTAAAAAATCCCCTGTTTCTTCCATCTCATCCATTGTTTTAAGCCTCGTGGTTTGGACTCCTGGGGGGCAGCCTGCATGAAGTGGTGTTTTGGACATTCCTCAGCACCATGTTCTAAGAAACCATTCTTGCCCAAGTGCTGTCTTCTCCGCATTTTTAGCACTATTCAGGAAGCTCTAAAATACATGCCTTGCCTCATTTTTCAAAGCAACTTACTGAACACAATGCTCTCCCCACTACCCCCAGTACCTTTACAGATTCCATGAAGGCCTCAGAAGACAATTTCTGTTTGTAAAAAAACCCTCCCTTAAAATCTTGTGCAGGGAGGCACTGGTTGGTTTTCCTTCCCACTACTACTCCACCCAGTCCATTTTCTAAAAAATGCTTTCATTCTATTTTGTGCTTTGCTCAATCTGATCTGGAGTTGCAGAGAAAAAAATGAAAGTACAGAAACAACCCCAGCTACTTGTCTGAGTTTCAAATTCCCTGAGATAACCTCCTTATTCCTCCTCATCTTCACACACTTATCAGCAAAACACATGCTGTGTTCACACTGCAACGGCTTCTATCTCCTTTATGGCTTTGCACATGCAAAAATCCAACTTCCAGGTTTGCAGTAGAATGTAGACACTGCCAGTGTCACAGGTCACATGAAAAGTAGAGTAAGCTGAAGAGACAGCCTGACCTCCCTCACAAGGCATCACGGTACTTTCTTGTCTCCCTCTTCATGAAGAGATCTTAAGACTTCAGGGAGAGACAGGTTAGCAGCTCAGGTGGCTGCACTTTCAGAACTCAGGCACTGATACAGTCAGATTCTGGAGCTGCAGAGAGAACTTGTGCAGAAACAGAAAAGCAGCAGCTGAAGCCTAGAAAGCTTCAACAGGCATTAAAGGAATCTGACAGCGTATGTGAACTATAGCGGTGATGAGCTCCATCTATCAGTCGTGACAGCTGAAAAATGAATGTGAAACCTACACACCATAAAACTCCTACTCCATACTAGCTGACAGAAACAAACAAAATAGCCTTTTGAAGACATTAAAAAAATAAAGCAAAATGTTAATGGGTTGGTTCAGATTTGAAACTGCAAGCATCAACAGGATGCACAACTTTCAAATTTAGATACTAAAAGTCTCCCTATATGGGGAAAATAAAACATGCATGCCACTGCTACTCAGTGCAATTTCTATGATCATTTCTGCAAAATTACTGCAAGTTTTTATGATTATCTAGAGGTGGACAGGAGAGAACAATAGTAAAACCAAATTAATTCATGTAGTTGGAGTGTGGAATTCAAAGGATGCAAGTGTGCTAAACAAAACGCATTTATTGAAGACCTCAACCAAAGACCACTGAATTCCATCAACAGAAGCTTTTCCTTCTAGTAAATTTTAGGTTATGTCTTTTAACACAGAGAGAGAGCTGCAAGCTGTGAAAAAGTAAGGACAAAACATTGGCTGGCACTAACCAAATTATTCTGATACTCACCTCTGTGCCTTAGATTAGACAGTTTCAGAGAGATAGAGAAGAAGAAACTCACTGAAAAGGAAACCTGACTTTTAATGAACACTCTCCTGTTTCTTTGAAAGTGAGGGAAGGTCCAGTATCTCTCTCTTACATAGTAAATTTGTACATTCTCTTTCCCTCTATTTCTGCTCTCTGCAGTCTATTCTGCAGGCCACATGCCCTGTTTCATCTGCCCAAGAGAAATTTCAAGAACCAAAATGAAAAATTATTCAAGAATCTAAGACAGTTCTGTCCTCTCCTTTAGCCAGTTGAATTAAGTGCTTATTACCAGCAAGTGAAGTTGTAGCAAACTAAAAAGAGATTTAAAATCCCACCCTATTTTATTCTTCACTCAGTACTAATATTCATAAACCTCATTATTCATAAACCCCAATACTTATGTATGAAACTCAATATTTTCCTTAAGAAAATGGCATATAGTGCCTTAAGAGTATTTCTATTTATAATATAATCAAAACAGATTTTTACAGGGCTTTTAAAAATAAAGAACAAAATCAACAAGACACAGAGAGGAAGAAAAAAACCCCTGTATCTTTCAATTACATAAAATAGGGGAAAAACAAATCAGAAAGTGAACACACTAAGTTTTGTGAAGAAATCCATCTCCCTAGAAATGCTTTCTCAAGTTTTTTGATAAGGAATTATAATATAACAGTTGCATTTTAAATTAAAATAGAGCAATAACATACTTTTCAAACAAATGTCTTCCAACTTCAGCATCTACTGCACTCAGTGGATCATCCAAAAGATAGATGTCTGCATCTTGATACACAGCTCTAAAAGGTTTAAAGAAATGTCAGTATCACAAAGTCTTACAATAAAGTTTACTTTAATCACTGGAGTCTGACAATTCATAAATTTTAGAAACAGCAAAAAGCACTAGCCTGGCCAGGTTCACACGGGCCTTCTGTCCTCCACTCAGAGTAGCTCCACGATCTCCTATTACTGTTAGGTCACCATTTGCCAATAATTCCAAGTCCTGTGAACATGAAAAAACAGATAAAAACATTTTCTTAAAAATCATTTTAACTTCAAAGACTGGCTAAGCTGTTTCAACATAACATTGCTTATTTGAAAAGTACTAACATAACATATTAAAATACAAGGTTTCATACTAAATGTAATATCTTTATGACTCTATACTTTCAGTAAAAGGTAATTGAAAAAGCAGAAAAATCCAGACAAGATCCTAAAGTTCACTTTTTCTACAGATGTGTCAGAGGAAAGTGCACTACCATCCTCAGTCTTACAAGGAATATTTACTAGCGATTCAGAGAATCAAATAAAATACTAAAAAGTCTAATAGTAAATTTTTTAGTTTCTATTAGAACAAAATTACCTGTCACAAAAAATAAACACTGAACTAACTATTACTGGTAAATTATCTTGCCAATATCCCTAAAAACGGCACTGTTTTCATTCTTACTGCAACATATTCAGGAAAAATAACTACAACATTCATCACACAGATTTGGTTAATTTGGGACCTCAGGATTGTGGAGAAGACAACAAAATTATACAGTCTTCCATGTCATATTATTGTATTTCCTATTCAGGAAATACAGAAGTTTTACATTAAGCTACAAAATATATTCTGAAAGCTTATTCACAGCTTTTATAAGACACATAAATTTGCAAGAAAACTACGAAAGCAAATCTGCCATCAATATGAAGTGGGGATCTTTTTAATGCTGTTTGCTGTCTTTTAAAGTCATTAAAACCTTAAGTTTAGACAACGGCATGACTGAATATCAGCAGGAGATACTAAAACTCTATCTGCCAAGTGTAAAAACCTTGCAAAAAACCTTCATTACAGCAACCATCTGCTTTTCACCTGTGTCGCTGCTGACACAAATATCATAACATGCTGCACAAAACCTTTTTAGCTGCCAAGCAAAATGTCTGTTTCTTGACAAATCTGGCTTAATCCTCTTCTATATCTCATGTCACAAACTCCTTTGCACACAAACCTTTCAAATATATTTTTTCATAGCACTACTTGGGTTCAGCAAGTTCTCCAGTACATAGCCCTAAGGTTCTTTTGATAACTGTTGGTAATGCATAATACACAGCAAACACAACATTTATTTCAAAGGAAAGCATATAGGACAGTTGCAAAACGAAAGTCACAAGGAGTGCTAGCTTGACCATTTGTTTTCTGCCTCTTATTGCACTTGCACACACCCCTACCATAACACCAGTGAAAAGGGCTAAAATGTAATTATGAAACAAAATAATAGGGAACAGCCTTTCCCAAATTTGTCAGTGCTCCATGCATGCTATACCTCCCCCTAGTGGAAGTTTTGTGAATCAGAAGAGGATGCCTTACACAAGGATGGCAAAAAATAATTACATATTTCTGGTGAGCAACAGGAGTTATTTCACATGCTATTTGTAACAATCAATTCCATATACTGTACATTGCAGCACGTAACACAGGTCTGAAAGAACACTAAAATAAAAATAACAATCATGCAAAGAAAATACACAAAGAGAAAGCCTTACCTTTTTAAGAGCACACACTTTTAAAACGTTTTCATATTTTTCCTTCTCATATTCCTTGTCAAATAGTATATTACTTCTTACAGTGCCAGAAAACACCCAAGGCTGCTGTGAAACATAGGCAATTCTTCCAGTAACATTTATCGAACCTTTGTCTTTAGGCAGTTCACCAAGCACGGCACTTAAGAGCGAAGACTGGAAAAGATTTAAAAAAAGAAAAAGTAAAAATTAAAAAGTTTGGTTGCATTAAAGACATCACAGAGATTGAGCTATGTTTACTGGCACAATGGCCTATTTCACCTTGTGTCTCAAACTACTGCTAACAGTAGAAAAGCACTAGCACCCTTTTCATGCAGTCTTGAAGGAACACAAAGTATGCTTAGCTCCACATCACCACCTCCCCACCCAGAAGGCCATTGGCCTCTCTTGAATGCCAGTATCCTGATGGGGAATGTGTGATTATACACATAAAGGAACCATGTATTTTCAGGTTTCTAGTTTTCACACTTGGTAGACACAAAAGCCTCAAGAAATGGTGTCAATATTAAGACTTACTTTTCCAGCTCCTACAGGACCAATCACAGCCAATAACTCCCCTCGTCTGACAGTAAACGAAATCTGTTGAAGTGCTGGGGTTTCTGAACTCTGGGGATTTGAGAAAAAGTCAGGATTTCTCAGTAATGAAATATAAACCATCAAAAATAAATATTCAGAAACAGAAAACAATATGCATACATCACTATAAACTACCAGTCCACGTGCCCACCATATCTTGAGGCATATGGTTTTTGCCTCCTCAGTAATTCACAAACACTTTTGAAAGACTCTCCTCCTTCACCACGAACATGCAACACAACATTCAAAGAATAAGGAGGCCAAAGGCAGCAGAGGCAGGGCTTCCTCAGAGCCCGTGTATCTGGGTGGCAGCCTCGGAAACACGAGCTCTGTGTAGGCCACCACACCGGCATTCCCAGTCCCAGCACAACATGCTCAGCAACTGGAGCACACAGACAAGTGGAGGGCTGAGGCTCTCAGAGCCCCAGGAAAGCCAGGGCTGTGTTTGCTCCAGTCAAGTAAAACCAAAGTAAAACCAGAAGAAAGGCTGTTTGATTTTACACAACTTCACCTTGTGTACTGGATATTCCTACCGTAGGGCTGTCTGTTTAATATTCCTTTCTAATACGCCTATCCTTTATTTATGGATGAGTTTATTTCCCAACATATTTTGCACCTCTTCTATCAAGGTTGCAAAAATGCCTACTTGTGGAAAGCAAGGATGCTCATGTCTTTAACAGCTATGCTAAATAGCAATTTCTAAGGACCTGATGCAGCTCCCTCTCATTAAAGCAAAACACCTTTGTACCACAATCTTGCCTTTACATGCATCTTCACCCACACTATGCATGACTGACACTAAAATGCAAACAGAAAAATATATGCATGAAAAAAAACTCAAACAAGTACCTCCACTAAAGGACCAAACAAAAACACAGCCTTAAGCTCCAAAAACAGAAGAGCAAGTTTAAGAATACCTTAAAATCTCTGGCCACCTTTTGAAGTCCAAGGCTGAAAAGGCCACCACCCTAACTCCACACAAAGGACACAAGACAAAAAAAGTTACGGGACTGCAAAAGGAGGAAGCCTGCAGTTCACTTCAAACTATTTGGGAAGAAACAGAAAGCCGGTATCCATCCACATCTACGATGGCTGGGATAGATAGCACACACATGCTCACTCGTGCCAGGAGAAATCCCTGGCAGGCAGCCCCGCTGCCAGAGCTCTGCAGGGCTCGCATGAGAGCCTCAGGCTGAGAGAAGCCGAACTCGGGCTCCTTGTGCAGCTCTGCCGAACCACTCCGGCTGCCATTGAGAATTTCCACAAGGTGGCACCAGGGACTGCTTTCCTTTCCTCTGCACAACCCCACCACCCGCCCCAACCAGCATCCGACCCCGAAACTGACTGCTGTCCGCAGTACACAGCTCAGGGGCTCACCTAGTGCTAAGGTCAGCCAAAAATTTTCTTTTTTTTAACACAGAGTTTGTAGGAAGACAAAATAGCTCTTACTTTCTCTTACTTGATTTCAACGTCTATATGTAAAAAATAAAGCTTTCAGACACACAGGCCCCTCTTCAGACCTCTTGAGGTTGTGCTTCTGTATTCACAGAAATGCAAAGACATTTCCACCCACATCAACCATTTAAAAAAATATATAATGTAAGTGCCAAAAAGCATTAAGAATTTTTTTTTTGAAGTTTTTAAACTATTGCTGCCATACTATACATTAAAACAGTACTGGAAGTTATAGAGCCTACACAAAAGTAGTAATTCAAGCAAACAGCATGGCCACGCGCACCTAAGGGGCACGATATTTTTGCAAAATAGCATTCCTTATAATTAAAGACAATTTGTCCTGAATGCATCACATCTATTTTTAGACACTAAACTGAGGCACTTAAAATAGAGCACAGACTAATATTGCAGCTAAGTTCACCTGACAGCTCATTATCGTGACTGTCCCAGCTCCCCTGTGCCCTGTCAACTTTCCTCCTTCTGCCTAACCTTGCAGGCATTGTTCATGGGACTCAGCTATCAGAAAACCAATCTCAATAAAAGTGATTCATTTTCTACTGCGTTATCCCTCTGAACTGCTCCACCACAAGGTCATACAAACCAGTATTAACAACCAGCAAAAGGGAGGCAAAAGGGAGAATTCAAGGACAAGAGGACGCAAGAATGATCCCTTCAAGGGCAGCAACTCCTTAGGTGAGCTTGGGTGGACCTTACATATTCTCCAGACGAAAGAGTTCTGTCCACCTAAGGGACACAGAAATCACAGAAGTACTATACTACTTAGGTTTCTCATGTAAGGACTAAAATTACATGGGATAAATTTGGCCTCTGTTCAAATGCAGAGACTGTAAATGTGAAGTTGAACCAACAGACGGGTCTGTAAATTCCAGGAACATGAGTAAAAAGCTGTACTGAAGAATCTCTAGTTCCATGCTGTTATCAGACTAGCCTGTGGTACTCAAGATAATACTTGCCTAAGTAAAACAAGAGTGTGACCAGGAAATAATTGGTTTTATCTTTTGAGAAACTGTAGTACACCATGTTAGGCTGCTTTGCGAGAAGTGTAGTTAATAATCCTTTTTTTAAATCACGTGATTTTGGATTCATAGGCTGCTTCTTGGTTGTTTTTTTTAGTATCCCTTTTGGCATGCAATCTCTAAAAAAAATTTTAAAAAATTATCATCCCTCTGTAGGGTATCTGTACAGACATCCAAAGTGTCTTGAGAAACCTAGTCAGAGTAGCAAGCTAAGCCTGCTACTTGACAAAGGACAACATATTTTTATTATTCCTTTCATAACTCACCTCTCTCAGAACTTATCACTTTTTTTGAATTAGCAAGTCTACAAAATTATTTTGCATCATTTTAAGAATTTATAATAGAAACTTTCTGAGCAGATCTTAACAGTTCTGCGAAAACTGTTCTTCTCATATGCAGACTGCAATTAAATACCAAAACGAAAGTTACATTAACAGTTTTGCAAATGGCTTGTTGGTTTGGAGTTTGGGGTTTTTTTAACTTAAAGGAAACCAGTAATTCCAGTCATGCTACCCTGCTTTATGCAATATAAACAAGTCATGGGGAAAAAAAAAGAGTGTTTTATGGGCAGCTTACGCAACCATTTCCTATAAATTGTTAATGGTGTTACCAAAGTCAGTTTGAGAAGAAAACAAAGATTAAGCAATACACTACATTTTCCATTACAATAAATTCACAATCAAGTCTTTCATACCGATTAATTTTTAAAAACTTGCTCAATGTCTCAGAAATATTGACGTCACAGAGAAGTCTGAGAAAGTAAAGCAGAATAAAATAGTTTTCTTTTGCAGCTTGAGTAGCTGCAGGTAGGTAGACTCTCATACGTTTTCACACCTGATCTTCCTTGGGACACAGTAGAGATAGGGGAATAGGGTTTAGAAAGAGAAATATGTGATGTCTTTTGCATCACATTTTTATGCAAAAGTCATTTTTAGAGCTTCCAGCACTTGTAATGGAGACTGATTTCTCTCTTGTGTGAGGATATTGGCAGGTTGCAATAGCACCAACAATTCATCACAAATTGCTGCTTACCATAGCAATTAAGGTTTCAAAACTGAAACAGTCAACCTTTGCCTTTCTTACATAAAAGAGATATATAATACATTTATCATGTTTATTGTCCCCTTTTCTAGCCTTTTTGGTGAGTTTGGTGCATTTTAAGCAGAAAAAATGTGCAGCTGAACAGTCTCAAAATACAGAGCAACAAATATGTGCTGAGTCGTCCCTAAAGCTTTCAAATCTGTTGTGAGAAGTATAATATTGTACTGGTTCTAGACTAATGAACTGATCAAGCATCAGAAAAAGCAACAGAAATCAAGCAACAGAAAAAAACCCCACACAATAAGGCCCACCTTGCTGCGCTGTCTGTCCTTAATTCCAATTTCAGTACCTCAGCCAGAATATAGTGCTGCTTAATAAAAAGAGATATTTTCCCCGAGAAACACCAAGTTTTTAATTTAGTATAGTATTAAGAAACAGCTATTTTTAAGATGCACGTGATAGTGTTTTCAGTACTATTCTACAGAGTTAGCTTAATATACTGAAAGGTTTCTCAAAACACAAAGGACAGAATACAAGTATCAGCACACTATACATATACACACTGCATTTTAGACTTCAAATGCCAGCAGCATCAATATACTTAATATGAAAGTAGATTTACCTTATCCCAATAGCAAGTCAAATCTTGAACATGAAGAATGGTATTTTCATTACTGCCATGCAGTTGTGGCTTGAAGTGTGAGACCTCATCAAGTATCAGAAAGTTCTGCAATAAAAGAAAAGCAGAGGATATTGCTTAGAGTGAGACTGAGAACGACAAAGGAACCCAAACATGTTTTTGAAAGCAGCATACAGAAGATTAACTGTGGGGTTGGAAAAAACAACCACGATCAAAGAATTACAGGAATGGTGTGGCCAGCAGGAGCAGGGAGGTCATTCTTCGCCTGTACTCAGCACTGGTGAGGCCACACCTTGAGTATTGTGTCCAGTTCTGGGCCCCTCAGTTTAGGAAGGACGTTGAGAGGCTTGAACGTGTCCAGAGAAGGGCAACAAAGCTGGTGAAGGGCTTGGAAAACAAGCCATATGAAGAACGACTGAGAGAGCTGGGATTGTTTAGCCTGGAAAAAAGGAGACTCAGAGGTGACCTTATCACTCTCTACAACTTCCTGAAGGGTGGCCGTAGACAGCTGGGGGTCGGTCTCTTTCTCCAGGCAGCAACTGGGAGAACGAGAGGACACAGTTTCAAGCTGCATCAAGGGAAATATAGGTTGGATATTAGGAAGAGGTTTTTCACTGAGAGTGATTAAACACTGGAATAGTCTGCCTGGGGAGGTGGTGGAGTCACCGTCCCTGGATGTGTTTAAAAAGAGACTGGATGTGGCACTCGATGCCATGATCTAGTTGAGGTGTTAGGGCTGGGTTGGACATGATGATCTTGAAGGTCTCTTCCAACCTACATATTCTGTGATTCTGTGATTTCCAAAGCAATGCGCAACTACAACAGTGTACCTCTAACTAGCTACCTCTCCCTGCCAAAAAACCTCCAGAAGGGCAGATTTAATAGGAAAGGACTCTAACAATCACCTGCTCAATAAAGAATTCCAGAAGGAAATGGATCTTAAGAACCCATCCTGTCTTTTCCTTGAATCACTAACAACTTTTAAAATTGTTTAACTCCCTGTTTCCATGCAGAAGAGGTGAAACCCTCACAGCAATACCTTCTCACTCCACCGCTTTGATGGCAAAGGCTTATGTTCTTTCACTGGAAGAATAACGAGGACCCAGTAAGCAGCTGTCCACTGTATTTATTAAGCATCCTTCAAGTGACCAGTAGAAGGCAGAACACTATCTGAATGTTTCCTCATTTTAAAGTCCAGGATATTAACAAAAAAAGAAACCTACTTACATCTGCATAACTGGCTCATTGCACTTTCACTAGCACACTTCTAGTCTATATTACATCCCAGCCAGCAAACTTTTCCTTCAATTTGTATAAGCATGCACTTTATACCATAGTCACACTTCTACCACACCTTGCCTGATGCTAGATTAGGGGCTATTTCCACAGAAAACTTTCAAGGATAACAGCTACCACAGTTTCACTACAAAACCCAAAATATTCTTTTATCCTTTGACTCACAGAGTCTAAGGACCTTAAATAGGCAGCAGCAGACAATATTTCAGGAAGAGAAGGAACACCTTGACCGTAGAAGCCAAGACAAGTTAACAAGTACTTAGCTAAGAGTTTGCAGATGTGAGATGGCTGCTGAAGACTTAGAGAGCAGTAACTAAGAGGAAGCAGGAGGAGGATGTCAGGAGCCTTGGGAGGGCAGGGAGATTACTGCTAGGCTTTTACAGGCACAGAGGTACTGCTCAGACTCCAGCTGGTGAGCATTGTTACGGAGTGCAGTGAGAAGCCAACCATCTTACCACAGCGGTCCACAGCGTACAATGCACTCTTGTTCTGTTAGCACCAGACATGACCACTACCAACGCTCGTTCCTACTGAATTTGCATCCTCACTCCAGCACCGAAAGCAGCCACAAGACAGAAGCTGGGGCTCACACCTCTCCTCCATGGATGACAGGGTACTGCAGTGTGAAATATGAATCCTGTAGCTCCCATGTGCCTGCCTTGTTCTTCCAATCCCAATCCCAATCCCAGCATGCTAGCATATCAGTACACACGTTCCTCTTACTTCAGAAATATTTGCAACACCTCTTTGCCATGCACACTTTTCTCCTACATCTCAGCCTTGCCCTACAGCACATGTTATGTTTTTTGTACGCAACAACATGGTCAGTCTCCAAAACAGGTTATTCCATTACAAATCCCGAACTGCAAAACCACAGTAAGGCTGCACTTGTCAGTGACGTTAAAACAAAGGCAGAGTAAGAGAAGGAATCCAGTCAGTAACACTACCTTGATTCGCCGGATGCTGATCAGAGACTCGGACACCCTCTCCACAGCCGAAGGGAAGAACAGGGTCACTGTGAGTCTCACTGCCCCGTACAGGGACACTGCCACAAACACCCTCCTCGCAGAGATAACTCTGCCAAGTAGGACACAGGCCATGAAAGTCATGAACACTGTTATTTTACTTGCCACAAAGAACGAGGCTAAGTTCAGTCCTCGAAGGTAGGAGCTTTTCATAACCATGGCAACCTCCTTCCTAAAAATGCAAAACATAAACAAATCACGTCAATCTCTCCCATTACTGCTACCCTCAGAGATGAGGGAAACCCCCTCTCAGGATTTTACTTTCATATCCTTTCTCCTCCCCTTGAGTTGCACCACCCCAACTCATATGCAAACAACTGTGAAGAAAACATGTTATATGGTAAATAACAAAATAAAACCACAGACAAACAAATAACAACAACAAAAAACCACCCAACCCAAAACAAAACAAAAAACCCAACCAGAATTTAAGAGGCTTGGAAATTCAGAGGAGAAATTAATCATATTTAGTATCTTAATAGCTATAGCAAAAAATTATTTTTCAGAGTCAGAAAACTAATGTACTATTTTTTTTTCTCTAGTCAATCTAGTATTCTAATTCAGATTCTAATCTGCTTCAAATATTTTTGGGCTGCATGTAATAGCAGAGAGGAAAAAAAACCTGTACAAAGGCCAAGCACCCATAAACTCCTTGTCCTTCCAATATCAAAATCCAGTAGAGTTCAGTCACAAAACTCATGACAAGACCAACATATACTCTGCAGTCAAAAAAACCAGGGCAATTTCCAGAAGATCAAGAGTTTGCCCATGGCCCAAGTATCTGCCATTAGTCAGCTGCTGCTCCTCAAGCTATATCACAGGATTTAGAGTATTTCCTTTCATCTCAGTCTAAATCCTTCCCAATTTGCTCCCGGCTTCTTTTGCTATAGGAATTCTGGTTCATAAATTAAGAAAATACTAATCTGTGAGGCCAATTCTGCTAGGCACTGCCCAAGCTAAATAATGATTGAAGTACTGCACAGACACATAAGTCTCCCTCCAGCAACTGAAAAGCTGCTGATGTGTTTTTTCTCAAATTCCATTTCAGTTAAATTGCAGCTTCCACTTCTAAATGACTCAACAAGTCCAATCCTCAAAATGTTACTGCACTATCATCTACTACAATGTGGATGCTATCAGGCTTACCTCCTTATTAATGTAACTGTTTTTCTTTATCATGAGAGCCACAACAACTTACTCCGTCCCCATATATTCTACTTTTTGTCAACTTAATACTATCAAATACAAAATCCCAAAATAATTCCCAATTTCTCTCTCCACATATACTGGCAATTCTTAGGGAAAATCTTAATAATTTTGATCGCCTTCCACTTGGAACTATACATTAAGATTGGAAATTCAAGTTGCAATTATACAATTTGAAGTAAATTAAGTAACCACTTAATGAAGAAAAGGATGCAGGATGCACTACTGGAAAACTAGTTAAGCAACTTTCCCACTATACTTGCCAAATTGGCTGAACTGACAGACTTTTAAAGAGTTTCAAAGACTCATTTTTTTAAGCTTAAGGGTTCACAATCTCTGATCTCCTCCCGAGTACCGAGAAGGAACATTTGTATGTAAACTATTTGAGTTGGGTCTAATTCAATTACTTCTACAACCTTGGACTAAACTCTTTTCCCACCCTTTAATAATCCTTAATAATCCTCTCATCATCTGTGGATAACCAGCAAGGTTTTTGTGCCATTCTCCATAAATACCCGATAAATTACAGCCCGCCTGCAGGCTGCATATCATATATTACACTGTTTTGGGGCACAAACTTACATAAAGAGAAACTAATACAGACAGACACAAGAAAAAAGAGCAATGGAGGAGTTCAGATGGCATCTTACCCACTGTCAAGGGCCAATGTGCAAATACTAGACAATCAAGCATCTGGCTAAATCTAAGATTTTTAATTACAGTCTTCCAGAACACAGTTCAAGAAAGGAAAGAGGGCTCAAGATGTGTTCTGGAAGATCTTATTTCTTTCCAACATTTAAAAGGAAGCCTCTACTCCTAATGAGGTGTTGTACTTGGAAATCTAGAATTTAGTGATGTGAATACACTCACAGAGGAAGCTTTCAATAAAGAAATATTCTCGCTGGCTCCATGCAAGACAGTAAAGCTTCCTTAAATCAGTCATGATTCAATCAGCACAGAATCCTATGATCTAACAGATGAAACAAAAATTACTTGCATGGGAAGAAACATCTCAGGGAACATTTGCAAGTTTGCAAGCCTGCACATGGATGTAAAGGGAAAAAAAATTCCTTCTACGAAAAGAACTTCCAAAATATTTAAAACTAAAAAGTCAGATAATCCGCAGCAGGTTAACAACATTCTGTTTATATGTTGGAGAGGGACATGACACACAAGTCAGTTTATAAGAAGTATGCACTCGATCTCCTACAGTTAACATTTAGCACTGAATACTGTTACAGTGTCAAGTAAAAGGGCAAATACTGACTGAAAATCAGATTTATTAATATGTTTCAATCTGATTCAAAGAACCTCTGAAATGAAATGTCTTAGGATACCGAACTCAGCTGGCCTTGCCAGTTGAATAACAAGGAAATTTCCAATCTGCTTTCTCCCTTCTACCTTTTCCAGGTGGCTTGAGTAATAAAATGCACAAAAGGAGAATGAAATTGCTGCATTACAACTGCTACATCTTATTAGTTGTTCATTTTGAACACAATGGTTAGAGGAAGCATAAAAAAGCCTGAATTATTGAAATTTGGAGGATTTTTAATTTTTTTATTCCCTTAGAATGTATCTTCATTCCTCCACTCTTGCTATACAAATTTTTTTTAAAAAAAGCTCAAAAAGTGTAAGCAAACTGCATTCTAAAGCACAAAATAAAGCACTTATTCACATGTAAAAAATGGAAAATGACATTGGTCACACATCAAGCTGTATCTTTCCAGGATTACCTTCTTAAACCATGCACAAGTTCTGCAAATGATTTTTCCCAAGCATACATCTTTATTATCTTCATACCGCTTATCACTTCATTCATGGTCCTAATTCTGACATCTGTTAAGGCAGCTGTCTTGCTTCTGAAAAGAGGACAAAGGAAAAATTTTCAGATTCCCTAAAGAAGACAATTTATGATCACATAACATATTTATGAAGCTTTTGCTTTTATCTGTAAAGACGATTCACAAAGCTGTAATTGCATTAAAGAGTTTTCCTGAAGACCAGTATTTTAAAGCTGACACACAGCAGACAGACTTGGTATGTTTGTATTCCTGATTCTCAGGAACTGAGAGCTGATTCAATGTTCAGAACTGTATGTCAGTTTGTGCAAACATGCGGTATTCCTTAAACAATGTGTCTGTTGTTTATTGCATTTAGAACTAAACAAAAATCAGAAAATTACTTTAAAAACTTTAAAAAATTACTTGAAAAGATTTCAAAATGCAAAACAACTACCCTTGTCATAAAGTCCTCTTGATTTTGTTGAAGAAACTGGCCTCATTTGCGACTTTTTAGGATTAACTGTAGTTGAAGCAGAGATTACTTAGTATATGAGCTATAATTCATTAGGTAATCTAGATATGGTTTCTTTAAAAAAAAATAAATGCTATTTAAGCATTAATTGTAATTAACACTAATTTAAATATATCTGTTTTAGTACCACGCTGTTTTTGCACTATGGAAAAAATGGAAAATATATATCATTAAATAATAAAGTCACAGTCTTAATTAGGAAAAAAGCACTGAAAGTTAGAAGGCACATAATGAATGCATAAATAATGCTAATAGATCCTACTGTAATTCTGAATTCATTCAGGTAGACAAACACTTTGCACATGGAGAGCTATGGTAGACCTTATTTTGATAAAGCATACCTTTACCTGCTAAATTACTTCTTTTTGCATATACCAATGAAAGTTAAGATTCAGATATCATTAAAAAAAGTTCAAATCTTTTTAGAAGGGATGACTGGGCTTTCTCAGCTTAACCTGTCCCCTGTAAGATTTCTCCGTTACACTGGAAGAAATCACCATAATTAAAGAATGCAAGTTAAAAGAATCTCAAGCACCTACTCGTAATTTTAAAAAACTTCTCAGCACCAGCATTCCATAAATGTTAGGATGGCTGAAGCAGGGTATTAAAAAATATTTACACAAGGGAACTGACAAAAGGCATTTAGAAAGTTGGCCCTACTGCAATCACAGATTCTTAATAACACTGAGGAAAATAACTTCGCCTAAACCAACCACACGGACATAGAATGAGATTATCTTTGCTTCTACATCTTATCCTTTTTCAAAAAGAAACAGTAACAGAAAAACAACTCCTTAAAGACCATAATAGCTCATCACTTCTTCCCCATACACACACCACCACCGGAAAAGGCAAAATTAGCCATGTGTTGCTCATGTCTGTGGAGCAGCAAACCATCCTCACCTACAATCCTGAAAGGCACCTAACTTCCATTCCAGTCTTGGTCTCCACATAATAGAAAGTTGAAGATGGTAGAAAATAATAAAGTTAACAGAGGTTTCTTTTTTAAAAAATGGTGTGAATCAAAAAAGGCTGTAGTTCTCATAAACCAGTTTTTCAGTTTTCCTGCTGAAATGTCATCACAGTAACCATCCTGTTTCAAATTGCTTCAAAATGCTCAAGAGGTTGGAGGAGTGGTCTTTTTAAAATTTTTTTTAAGTTACATTTCCCTACTTTGCAATAAGCATATTTTGTACAACTTTCTCTAAGACTTTCTGGCCTTATACCAGAAGCCACAGGCTCCGTGATATTGTATAATGGCTTCAAGTATACAGACATCCAGGGCATTGATGTTAATTACCACAGAGAAAAACATGTCCCTGGTTTTAAAAATACTCAGTTCAGAGTATAAACACATCAGTCCAATACATGCTCACATAGCATGTCAAGAGTGCAATAAGAAAGGACCTGAAATTTTTCTGCCTGAGAAGACCCTTCTATGATACTAAAAACCATTCTAAATTAAGAAAGCTACAAAATTCCTTTTTGCTTTCACAAGGCATATTTGGTGGGTTTTAATTGTCTGACAAAGCAGTTAGACACAGTTTTTATCTTCAAGAAAAAGGACTTTAAATAACAATACTACAGTTGCATGACTGAGCAGTGAAAGCGTTGAGCTCTTGAGAATAAATTACATATAAAATGGTCTTCAGTCCAATAATTGATCTGTTTCTCAAAAAACATACTATGTCACATGTATTCTGCAAAACTTCTCATACTTGTGCAAGTAACAGCAATCCTGCAGAGTCCAGTGGATAGCATTCCACAGGATAGCCAATCCGTACCTGCAAACCCCCAGAGCGCTGAGGCCAATGGCTGCGTGATGAACTGGTGTGCATGCGTGTTTACACGACTGAATCACAAGAACAACGCTGAATAATCACACAAATTAACTGCCACACCAAGTATGTTCGGATTTTAGCAAAAGCTTTAATCCTTAAATTACTTCTTTACAGGCCGCCTTCCTAAAATCCACGCACATTCCCAGCAACTGCCATGTGAACACACTCATGATTACAGATCTAAAGCCTATTCCAGCTTTACCATTAACTCCTTCTGTTCATTGCATATTTCTGTTCACAATGGAAAAGATCTGTGCACATGGAGACAAGCAGAAGCCTTTCTGGTTAACAAATTCTTTCCCTTGCACTGCATCTAAACAAGTGGCTGTTACTGAATGGCTAAAAAACCCCAAATACTGTTACATTGCCACTGATTAATTTTTAAAATACACATCTTCAAGAAGGAGATTTTTGTCACACTATTGTCTGACCCTGGACAAGTCTGTTAATCTCTTTGTGCCTCAGTTTCCCATCTGTAAAACACGGATATTAAAGCCTGCCACCGTATAAAGCACTAGCTAAGCACTAGGTATTTTAATTATTGACTCAAACCTCAAAAATGTAGAACTAATGAAAAACAACAATGAAGCAGCTTGATTCTTATGCACCATATGGCACATGCAGTGAAAATACACATCTATGTAAGTGTTCTTATGGTAAGAAAATACACATATATGGTAAGTGTTCTACAAACAGGCTTTATCATAAAAAGAAAAGCCCTTAGAATTTGACAGAGAACTCTGAATGGATCATTATTTGAGAAATAGTCCTTGAACACCATTTGAGAAGCAGCACACATATGTAAGGACTGAAGACTACCACACTGGTTACAAATGAAGAAGTCTACAAGTTATTTTCATTTTGTAATTCTCATCTCTCTCTTCATAACTGGCCATGCAATAGCAATGCCAGGCTCAGTATTTCTAGAAAACTTGTCTTGAAAAACAACTTGAAAAAAAAAAAACAGTAACTCTACTTAAAGAAATTTTATTTATCCAAAGAGCTAAAAGGAACCCATGCAACAAAAGATGCAAAGAAAGATGCCTAACACACCTAAGCATATGTGTACAGAGTAAAAGAACACAAAAATATTTCCAATTAGATGTAAAAGCCTTTTATAAAGTCATAATGTTAAGTCAAGCGTGGCTAATTACACAAGAAACAGAAAAGTTGGACACTAGAATTTGCCTCAACAATCCCATTAGAGACAAGTCTCGCTGGGGATTTTTAGGACAAAGTTACAGAAAAACAAATTAAATCGTCTGGTAATGAAAAATTACTCCAAATTCGTATCCTCACAGCCTAGAACCTTGCAGCTGAAAACCTCATAGGTGGCATCAAAACAACCATGATAAATTTTACTTCCATTCTCTCTCAGTTCCTTCTTCTTTTTTCTCTCTGCATCTTAGTCATGGAGGAGAGAGAGCAAGATCTTTGAACAAGAAACTTCCATAGCTTTCTGCTGCAACTCCTGTATCACCTCAGTAAGTCAGAGAGAAAGGCTGACTACATCCCCTTTGGAGTAATCCCAAGAATCTTTGGACTCCCCTAGAACCACTGCAGGAAGGCAAAGCTCAAGTTTCACAATTCTGTGCCACCATCTACACCAAGGTAGCTACAGAAATAGTCAGACTCTTTTAATGTACTGGACAGCTAATGAGTAGCAGATATTTTCAGCATGTTTGGAAGACAGACCACTTCAAGTCCATAATCTGGAATTCAGACACCTCACATTAGCAACTATAAAAAAAACATTAGCAAAGATAAAAGACAATGCAAAAAATATCACCAGACACAAGCTGATACTCTGCCTCCACCCAATATGCACATTTTAAAACCTAGCACTGAAAATAGCTACAACCCAAAACATGTAGCCTTACCTGAGGGAAGAAAAAAGCCTCCCAATGCAAGTCTGCACAGGAAGAAGAATAATCAAAACTGCCATTCCTGCAAGACACGATGGGCCAATTTCCCTCCAGAGAAGTACTGTTACTGCTACAGCCTGAAGTGGTCCGGCCCACAAGAAGTGCAAGAAAATTGTTACCTAAACAAAGAGTTAAGAATCAAAAATTAGCTTTTGATCTTAGCTAACAAATCAAGCCCCTGGTAACATTTAGGAAGTACTTCTCCTCATGGCAAGGCCAGATTGGATGGGGCTATGAGCAACCTGCTAGTGGAAGGTGTCCCTGCCCATGGTGGGGGGCTGGAACTAGATGGTCTTTAAGGTCCCTTCCAACACAAAACATTCTACACTTAACAAACAACTAGAAAAAATGTTCATTAGAAACATTTAAACACCAGTTTTAAACATAACTTTCTTAACTCCAACCCCACAATTTCTTCAGCCCTTTGGAAAGATCTGTAAAATACTTCTTACTTGATCAAATTTGTTCACATCATTTGACAGCAGGTTTACTATTTGACCAGTGGTAGTTTGCGCCATAGCTACGTTACTGAGACGAAGTGCCTAAAAAAGTCAGAACAGTCTCAAATTACCACAGCTTACAGAGCACAGTACACCTATACACACAAGACTCAATACAAAAATACAGTACCAGGGCTAAAGCTGAAGACACGTCTCAGCTTTTGCCTAAGAGCATCGGGGCCTTAGATAAAATGAGGGTTAGAATAAATATCCTAAACAAAGTCCCAAAGAAAAGAGTATTAAAACAAACAAACAAAAAAAAAAAGGTCAAGGGAAGGACTGTGAGAATAACAATGCCCTAGCTATCTTGATGTCTGAACTGATTAAAAATAGGAAAATACCAACATAGCAAGTTACTAAGCTAAAGAGCTGTAACTTTCCATGTGCATTGTTCTCCCCCTCACTATGAGTGTCTGTACAAAACAGGAACAGAGAACTCCACCTGAAGGCCAAATTAAAGTCAGAACAGTGTCTGGCCAATTGCAAGAATTCTGGTTTGAACATGTTATCTGACAGAAGGTAAAAATCCTTCAAGTTATTAATTTTAGACTATCTTTGCAAATCAGAGTGTTCCTTTACAAATCACTAACTCTTGAAAAATCGCAATATTTCTTAATTATATAAAATTAAGTTTAGCACATGCTATGAAAAACAAGAGTAAATATCCAGTATTTTTTACATTAATAAAAAAGTTAGTCAGTAGAAATTAGTGTTTACAAAATCTCCCCCCCCAAAAAAAATCACATCTGAAAATAGGCAGTCTGAACCTTACTGCAAAGATCCAAACTGAAATTGTTCAAAAACACCAATAACCCACCCTGCTTCCTTCTACACCTGCTAGAAAAAAACCACAGGTTTGCAGCACAAGTTAAAAAAAATATACAATGTATGTTACATGTTTTTCTATACAGAAACAGTTCACTCCTCAAAACCATCTCACATTTTTAGGCAGCGCACATCACTTTTCCCTCCCCAAACACTATTTTCTTTTTGACCAATAATCAAAACCAGTTGTGGAACCACACAAGCATGTGAGCCAACAGCAAGGTGCTCATCTATGACTGATTTGTCTTCTCAGGGAAGAGGCAGCCATTCCCATCACCTGTGGCAATGCAGTTTTAGTGTTTCCTTGCTTCCTTCTTGCTTTTGATTCTTTTTTAGGTGAAATAAGCCTTTCATTTCTCTGGCTGAATAGATCTGCCTTGACCACAAAGTAGCAGTTTTACTCTCATAACCAATTTCTACCAAAAAGTCCTGGTTTGGTACTTTCCTCTTCCTACTACATCTGACACATAGCCCCATAAGAGCTGAGGAAAACTAACTCCATCCCAGCTAAGGTCAGTACACTGACCTCAAAGAGCTTCTAAAAGCTAAATCTTAAAAAAACCCTCAAATGCCAGTTTCCCAAAAGTAGCCTTTGATTTCAAAACAAAGATTCTGAGTCATCATGAGACAGATTTCATTTTCATTTTTTTCTGAGTTTTCTACGTGCATCACTAATTCTTCTTGCTGGCAACAAAACTTCTTAAGAGATTGAGTACAGGGTTCTTGCAAATTAGATTTGAACTTTCCAGGAAATGAAAAAGGGTCTAAAACTTAAGAATTATGAACAGTTAAAGTTCTCTATTAAGAATGCTTTTATCCAATCTATTTATCCTTACAAATACAAGATTTTATTTTCTACAACAATTAACAAACTCTACTAAAGTGCTCTACCAAGTTTCTTTCAAATGCCTATATGAGGTTAAAGAGAAAGTATGACCCTATTTATAAGCAGCACATAATGAAGACAAATTATTAGAAAGGTTTGTCAATGTTCTGCTGTTACCTCAACCCTTACCCTCAGAAGTAAACATGAGGGCAGATTAATTTTCCATTTAATCCCATCTCTAGAAATAAGGGTGCATATTATAAATATTTCTTTTCCAAGCTTCTAAGCCAATATCAACTCAGCAACAAACACCATCACTGTATATATTTTTCATTAATTTCATTTTGATAATCAGTTTGGTAAATTAATACCTTAGAGAGATGTTTATGTACAAGAAAGCATTGTGCCATGCTAGAGTCAAGTTCCCAGAGGATCCTTTCCAAAGTATCAAAAGAGGAAGAGAATAAATGCGTGTATGAAAAGTAAACAGCTCTCAAAATGGGGACATTTTTACTCTCCTCACTTTACTGCTTTGTCCAAAAACTTCACATGACCTACAGCAGTAGGACAAGTGTTTGTGTTAAGTTGATGGTACCTATGTTTAATGGTTAAAATAAAGTGGATTTCTTTACATTCCAAATAAACTGTACAGTCCTGATTCTTCAACTAAACTTCTTTGCTGAGGTCTGAAACTGCAGGTCACCATTCCAGCAGCACCGAAGATAGACAGGGCATTTTCCCTTCCAGCATTCTCAGCAGAAATTTCCTGCTTTGAAGCAGACAAACTCATGGTTTGGGTATTTCCAACAGCTTCAGAAGAGTGAAGCAGACATTTACAACCGGGTTGCTTGCTGCCCAGAGCACGTCAAGGACAGCATTTCATCCTTGGTGTTGCTCAGCTCCTTCCCGTACGTAAAACTCAACTTCTCTTGCTCCACTTTCCCTCTGACAGCAGTCCCAGCTCCATCTGTAGGGCAAATCAGCTATTTCTTGATCAGGACACAGAAACAGCAAAGAACCATGGCTCACTGAACATACATCCCTTCTCACATTTCACTGGTTTTAGTGGAGGGCCACAGTACTCCCACAGTAAAATCAGTAAACGATAATAATGTGTAACTCCCTGCCTTTAGGATTCCACTTGATTTCGAACTGTGCCTCCCCTGTCTGCTACTCTCTCTCTTCCTCCTCAAACAGGAGGGATACTAAAAAAGGTGAAGATGCCAAGCATCCCTGTCTGCCTGGAGGGGGAAGTAGCAGTTCCACAGAACTGCTGCCACTCCCAGAGGGAACACCTGATGGATGCCCCAAGGGAGGGGAGCAGCCTCCGATCTGCAAAGGAGGCAACCTACTAGCTCTACAGCACTGATGGAATAAAATATAAATAAATCCCACAATTAACTGCAACAGCGGTGAGGGGAAACCTGGACAGCAAGGCAAATCCCAGGAGATTGAGAGTGCTGCAGCAGATGGTGACATCCAAGCACTACGTCCTCCCCTGGGATCAAACTGCAAGGCTCAGTAGCTGCCAGCATTCCCTGGGAGCTCTGTCCCTCTCCTATTCTAAGCTCCAGATTACAGCTCCAGCACACTTCCAAGAGCAGTGGGAGGGCCTCCTCTCCAACAGCAGCAGGAGGCAAAAAAAGCAACTGCTCCAAGATTTTAGGGCTATTTAACTCACCACCTTCACCAGGCAGGCCTGAAGCTGTTATTCAGACACCTCAGCACCAAAGAGAAAGCAAAGCCACACGTACACATCCAAGGCCTGACATGTTCCACATGCATCAGGTCTCTACAAATGAGTAACTTCATTGGAATTGCAAGCATGATCATATTAAATAACTGCATTTTTAAACTCCCCTAACAGGACAGCAGCCAAATACAAAATAAAGCTGTGAATAGGTTTGCTTACCTTCCGATAAATCATGTGACACATAGCTACCCTCAGCTTCATGCCAGCCCGCTGTACATGATAGAAGTATAAGTGGTGCATTATAGCCAGAATAAGCGTGCACACAGACAGAGCACCTGCGTACCCATAGGCAGAATTCAAAGCTACCTCATTTGAGGAATCATAGTTTTCAAAAAAATCAATAATTTCTCCCAAAAAAATCGGTTGAACTATTTTGAGGGTTTCCTGAAAGAGAAAGAAGGGGGAAAAGTATCAGTAATTTCATATCACACCATGCTAACCAAGTCTGTAAACAGGAAAAAAAGAGACAAGTACTGCCACAAGTCATAGCCCTTATTATTTTGTCTTTATTGTGCTCTAAAATGTCAAGCTAATTTTTATCAACATTTAATCCAAAAGAAACATGTTCCACATTAAAATTTAGCTGGAACTTCAAAGAGAACTCTCTCAATTACCAAAAAAACCCTTTGATGTTATAAAAATTGCACGAGTATGTATTACACTTCCATTTTTTAAAATGCCATGTGTCCTTTAGAGCCATCTACAGAGAGCAAGAAAACCTCTTTCTATTGGGCACCCCACTCAGATACCACATAAAATACAGATAAGCCTTAGAAAGCAAGTCAATGGTTTGCAATGTCTCAAAAATAATGCACTGAAACGAGCTCTCTGTGCCAATTCCATAATCCTGCAGTTATGAACTCAGTTTTTCAGTCTCTACAGGGCTTTAGCTCTGTTTTACCTTTCTAAGAACATTACCAGGTTCTCCCCAGCAGTCCACAATGAAGTCACCAGTACGTCATGCAATCCAAGAGGACAAGTTTCACACCACTGTTAGCCAAGAAGTAGATCCTGTGACATTTTACACCACTTACCTCAATCATTGTGAAAATTCCGAAAACTAAATAGGATTTCCAGTAACACAGAATAATGGCTTTTGTTAAATGTGGTGTTTTTCCTCTCTTTTTTGCTTTTTGCACCTCTTTATCCCAGTACCTGACAAACAAAGTGCAAATATGTTGGAGGGTAAAAGTAAAATCACAAGGCAATCACCCAGAATAAAACACTTTCTGACTAACAGCCAGATTGCCCCATCACCTTGATAAAATCAGTCAAGTCTCCTCATTCACTCAAACATTTGGAAGGTAGCGTTATAGGCCTATTTGCTCTTGGCTAATCACATACAATTCACCACTGTGACGATTATCACCCTTGGCATACTAGCTGATATGGAACCCTTCCTTCATTTCTTCTCTTCTCAGTTCAGGTAGTCACCACTCACCTTAATTAAGAGCATATTATCATATGATCTCATGGATTAAACTGAGCACAGTGTCTTTAATCTAGCCATATGCTCTGTGCTTCTCCAGAGAGGTTGTGATGCCCAACCCTTTCTCATGTCTGGCCCTGTCTTTTTTCTATCACATGCTTTGATGAGGATTTTGTCACCCAACACTCCGCACATCTCTCTGAAGGTGAGGATTCGTCAGCAGAGTGGCAAAGACCTTTCCATTACCACGTCTGCCCACAAGTAGGACACAATCTGTTCACCAATGACAGTAATAACAAGCATGATTTTAACAAGAAAGTATCACAATTTAAGCAGACTTCTTAGAACACACTGCTGTCACACAGGATCCTCTCCCTTTCTTCTGAAGGCCAAGTATTTTCTGCCAAACCTCTGACCTTGGCAGTTTGAGGGGTGAAGTGAGTCTAAGGCATGAAAGCCAATTATTTTGCAACAAAGCACAAAAGTTCAAAGCACATAGATAAGAACACATTTTATTTTTGTCCTCTTTATTTGTTACAAGAATTACAGAGTTATTGTCTACATGCTTTGAAAACAGAAACCATGTAGGTTCTGTGGCATTTCTTGGCTTAAGAGAAAAGGCTACTTCTGCAGGCAGCTATTTATGAATTATATTCTCTGCTTCTTGGTCAAGTACACTAAAGAATTAAAAACCACTCATTTTTTTCTTCTACTATTCCCTGTCTAATCCAAGAGTGTGCTTTTACTATAAAAATCATTGGAAAAAGTCCATCCTTCCCTACAGCCAAGTCCCTGAACTGCTTCAAGACACAACCATGGAACTTGGCAAAGCTCTCCAGCTACAAAGCAGCAACTCCTCTGAGCTTATCACCCACCCTCTTTCTTCAGTTAACTTATCCAGAGCAGGATGATGTCAGACCTGGTCATAACCTTTCTGGATTCTTTTTGCTTCTTGAGGAGTCACTCGTCCCAATCAAACTATCAAGAAAAGTCCATCTGCTGTTCCTTCAGTGTAAAGGCAAGAAGCAGCAAGGCCACACTTTCTTAATACAGAGGCCACCTTTCACTAGGAGGCATCTTTCCCTCTAACTATATTCAGCAGATTATTTGAAGACAAAAATCCTCTCTGTCCAAGGTTTGCAACAATCGATATAAATAGTAATTATTTGAAGATATTTTCCTACTAAAATACAGATTCCCCTGAGTTTGTAGCACTACAAACCGGTCGGTACACAGTCCATGAAAAAGTACTCAAAATGAAATAAAAACACCTCCTAAATATGTATTTTACCTGTCCAAAGTATCTTGCCCACTCTACCAGTGAGTGGCAGATTTTCAACACACATATATTCATAAACACACTTATATATTTAAAAGGTCACTTAATTCAATTTGCACTCTAAACAAACAAACAAACAAAAAGAAATAAAACTTTTCCTCTACTTCTGTACAGAGCAATTTGAAATTTCCATAGCTATTTTACCACAGCCCAGAAGGATCATGCCTTTATTAAGAATTACTACCATTACAATTGATGAAAAGTTGTCTTTTGCAAGCATTCTGCAAAGTGTCAAATTAATTATAAATGACATAATGGAAACACTCTAATGCAGTTCCATTATGTGTAACTTGAAAAACACTAAAAAGCTTCTATGATAAACAAGTTTCTCTTAGTTCTTATTACTCTAAATTCTTCAGCATTTTTAACCTTGTTAAACTTTCCAATAATATCTTTTAATTTTAGAATAGAAATAAGATTTTTACCTTCTCCAGCACTAATACAATAAAAGAGAACAATTGTGTCTTCCAACCCAAAGTATTCCACAACTTTTCTCCTTACCACTGCAATTCCTCTCCAAGCTTCTCTGAGGAATCTTCTGGCATCACTTTATACATATCATCTTCTTCAAGCTTCCGTTTATGGCCGATAATAAATAAGGGATTCAACCACCTAGTTAAATACAAATTATTAGTAAGCTGATCAGCAGACCAAAAGGAGTAATTTCTTTACATAATCATTTAATTCTTTTACCCCCTTCTTTCCTCCTCCTGAATCATTCAACAGCCACACATTTCACTGCATTTTTATCTAAGAATTAAGTCAACCCTTATCTTGGAAATGGGAAAGCACGTCCTATTCCTTTATCTTGGAAATGGGAAAGCACTTCCCACTTCCTAAATCTCTTTATGCCCATAGCACCTTACTCCCAGGCATCCAGACAGCCAGTATAACCTTTCTCAGCCCTAAGGGAATTGTTTTCTTACAGTGTTTCCTTACATTCAAGAAAAAAATAGCGTTCTTTTAAATATTAAGGAAAAAAACCCAGAACTTAACTGAGCTATTAAAATATTGACAGCTGTAAATATAATTGTAATGTACATTAAAAGAGATTTTTTTTTTGTTACATTTACTTGAGGAGAAAAGTAGCTGCTGTTCAACTGACATCTTGACAAGTATTAAAGGCCAGTTATTTAAAGACAATCACTGAAATATAAAAATGGGACAATAATGGATTATTACTGTACCTTACTCATGTTTGGAAATATAAAGAGAAACACACTGACAGTGTGTAGATTCAAAAAAGGAAAACACTGTCGAACAGCTCCATTTCCTTAGTGGAAAGATTAAAAAAAAAAAAAAAAAAAAAAAAAAAAAAAAGCTCAGTATTTTACAAGAGCACTTTGAAGATAAATTATAATAGCAGTACAGTAGATTTGTAGAAAAACACTGTATTTTGTTAGATCAAAGAAGTTAACTGTCAGGGAACAGCAAGACTAGATTTTTATGCACCTGGATCCTTCTCCCAGCCTGAAACACATCAGGCAAGTCTGAACAGTTTCAGTGGTGTCCCACAGTATGCGTATGGCATAAAACACAAGTTGTCCATGAGACAGAGAAAAAGGGAATGTCACATGCAAAACAGGCATGGTTTAGTGGGAACAATGGAGTTAGGGAACTTGCAGTTTTCCATTTAGTTTGTCTCTCTGCTGAATTTGTGATACTTTGTTTCCCAGAGACATGAATTTTGGCTCTAAGGCTTTTCCTACAAGTACTTTCTCAACTGGTTAACACCATCAAAATCAAGAAGTCAGGGATGGATCTGTGTTGGAAAAAATCCTCTTGCTCTCAAGGCAAGCTGTCTGTCTGATCTCAACTGTCTGTGAAAGTTCTCACCTGGCACTTCGTTTCTAATACTTGATTATTCCCCAACTTCACCAACACAGTTTTTAGAAGAACACGTGATGTGCTAGGTGAAATGTATTGTTTTCTGGAAGACCTACATGTGAGGTTCCAAAACTGGGGTGGTTTAAAATGAGGGTATTTATTTATTCACAACCACAACAGCGGTTATGAATGCTCATCAACTTGCTCCACATTTCTTGCTCAGGCATGTTCCAATTAAACTCTGTATACACAGGCTTACAAGAAGGTTGTTGGCTAGTTTTAGAGAGGGTCGATGGGCAGGCAGAACCCTAGAGAGGGAGGCTCAGAGAGTTTATTCAAAGACAGCACTGTTGTAAAATGCTTTTTCCCAGGCTCCATGGCACAACTGCAAGTAACAAATGGGATTATACAGTGTTTTCCCCTCACTACTTAGCATGTTAGCACAGTGTTTTCATGACTCATTCAAAAAAATTAAGTCTCTATCCTTAGAGCACCACCTTTGATGCCTAACAGCCCTTTCTAAACCCTTGGAGTGAGTACTGAAGATTTGTTTATGTGAACTGTTAACTCCTAAATGTATGTTAAAGGTACAATTAGAAACAGAAAGTACTTGTCAGACAAGTCTGTTGCTTGGACTTTATGGTTAAATAGCATCAGGGCCTGAACTACCACAACTTCCCCACAAAAGTGCCTGACAAAAGGTCACAAACACCAACTGCTCCAACCAGCAGCAGAACTTCTGCCTGGTTTGACACCTGGAATCTGCTCCATTGAAACATGTCTTCTTTGGCCCCAGTTCTTGCAGCTGACCACAGGATAAAAGCAGGTATGAGGCGAATAACCCCAAAGCCATTCAAATAATTTCTGCCTGCTGGATGAGACAGCCTCTCTTTGCTCCAGGACAAGCAGCTATGGGAAAGATCTGCAGACTTCACTTGGCTCCCGAGGTTGATACCCAGTGTTCCTTCTCTTGCAATATCAGTATTAGCCTACGATGCATCCATCAACACAGGTCTCCTTTCAGACAGAGGCTAAAGTTATCTTTCTCCTAGCATGAGAATCAGGATGAGACAGCCCTTTCAGGAATATATAAGGGATAAATCCTTCTCCCATCTATGGAAATTGTTGTGAGATTTCACTGGCTACTGCTGCCAAGGTGGTGAAAACAAATTCAGTTCTGACATTTAACAAGGAACATAAATAAGATGTTTATTACGGAATCACAGAAAGGCCGGGGTTGTGTCAGAAGGGACATCTGGAGGTCAGCTGGTCCAACCCCTGCTGCTCAAGCAGGGCCACCTAGAGCTAGTTTGTCCAGGACAATGTCCAGACAGCTTCTGAAGATCTCCATGGAGACTTCATAACCTCTCCAAGCAGCCCACAACAGTGCTCAATCAGCCTCACAGCAAACAAGTGTTTCCTGATGTTCAGAGGGAACCTCTTGTTACTCAGCTTGCAGCCCCACTGCCTCCAATCCTACTCCTGGACACCACTGAGAAGTGTCTGGCTCTGCCCACCTTGCAGCCTCCACTCAAGTATTTATCTACATTGATGATATCCCCCTGATCTTTTCCTCTCCATGATGAACAGTTCCAACTCTCTCAGCCTTTCCTCCCAGAAGAGATGCTCCAAAACCACGATCATTCTTGTGACCCTTCGCTGAGCTCTTTCCAGTTTGTCCATGTCTCTCTTGTACTGGGGACCCCAGAACTCGATTCAGGGCCCCAACTGTGGCCTCAGCCATGCTGAATAGTACTTGCTGCATGCAGCAGAGTGAACAGAGGAAAACAAAAGACACTTTAGAAAGAGACTTAAATATACAGTCTTAAAAAATAAAAACAATGCTATTAATTTTACTCAGTGGAACACCATTCATCTACATATACTTTCCAAAAAACCACAGGCAGGCAACAGGAAGAATAATGGAACAATGCTTCTGCTGAAGGCAATTGCTCAATCTTGATCGCATTTGATTCCACACTACAAGAGCAGCAAGTGCTGACCACAGATATGCAGTCCACTGCACAGTAACCAGCTGAAAGACAACACTCTCAAGTGTCCAGGACTGTAAGAGCCATCTAGTTTATGCTGGGTCCTTAAACTCTCAAAACAGCTTACTGATGATATGCCCACCTCCACTGGGTTCTCACAGTTTGCAGTAAATCCCTTCTCCCCCCATCTCCACACTGTACCTACAGTGTGAGTGAATTTGAAAAACATTTAAGGAGCAAATGAGAGACAATGGTGCAGGGTGAAAACTGCCAGAAGTCTCAAGACAGTCAGACTATTAGTTCCAGTGAGACCTAGTGCAACTTCAGGGCTTCTCCTTTTTTTCCATTACTTAAAACCATAACATTGAAAAGAGTAATATATTGCACTACAATCTCTATGTTAACATTAAACAAAGAAGGCAAGGAAAACCAATCCAGAGTAAGCAGAAAACTGTAGTAATCATTTTACTGTAGTGACTCATTTATTATAATGGACAACATGGCAAAGACTCAGCACAAGTCCACATTTCTGTAAGGTTAGGGAAAAATTGTGTAAAAAACTCCAAAAAATTAAATATCACCCATTGTTGACCTTCTAGTGTCCCCCAAAATAATCACCTTCAAGAGCTACTGCTATGGAAATCTCAGGAGTAAAAAAGCTTTTAACAGTATATTGTATTAACAGAGTATAGTTAGACCTTTTGAAGAAGGTTAAACATTTTTCTTTTCAAAATGATGTTTAGTCCTTGAAGGGCTTTTATCCCAAGAAGGAGGTCTTCTGCAAACTCTAAGTACAGCAAGAAGAGTTTGAGAGTCACCATTTCACCGACACATCCTGAACTTTATGCTGGAAAGTCTACTTCCAGACAGAATACTTAGCACATGTTCATATTCAGTCACTAAAATAAAAGTTTCCACCTGAATGCCACATGCAGATTATGCCCTGTGGAATTCTCTGCACTCACAGCAGAACTGAGACCAACCTATTTCACACAGCCAGCTGTTACTCAAGTCACACACTGGTAACACACAAACCAACCAAGCCTTTCTCTGGCCTGAAGGTTCACTTAAATTAAGAGTGCTGTCAGAGGACTGTTAGAGGAGGCTGACAAATAAAGCAAAGGCCTACATAAAGAACATCCCTGAAACCCCAATGCAGCCATAAAGGAAGACAACTCTTTAGGGTGGCATGTCTTTTGTCAGAACAGAGATCAGTTAACATGGATCTCCTCAAGGAGTATTAAAAATAGCGCACAAAAAAAAAAGTATTTGTTATGAAAACAGAACCTTTAACTCTTTGACAAAGATGCTAAAATAATAACCTAAATTAAATAAATGGAGGAAATATACAGACAGTCATGCAGACCCCTCCTCTCTCCCCAGTGATGTGCTAAATACCAATCTATTTGCCAGAAGAAAGAGAGGAACAACATGCTGGGGAGGCAACCCTCACATTGCCTTTCTGTATTTCTTTCTGAAGAAGCTGTTCAAACTTAAATAAAAACAGGACTCCTTAGTAACAGTCTTTACTTTTCCCAGGCACCTTCCTATTTGCTGGGAATTTTGAAAAAAAATCTGTTTTTCTTAGACATTGCCTCCTTTTAGTTACTCTTTCAGAACACAGGTGCCATCACACAATGCCTTTCAAAGAGCTTAGCCCAAATTCTTCCTAGCATGACCTATGCATAAAAATGTGAGTATCTCTAAGAATCCTGAGTACCTTGTGTTCTGCAGGGAATGCCTCTGTTCTATCAAAACAATTAGCTGATCAAAGACATCAGTCTGGAAACTTGCCCTGTTACTGCCAGAATACTGATGTCACTTGGAATACAGATTAAAAAAAAATAAATTAAAAATCACTCTATAACCTGGTGCAAACCCAGACATAGCCAACTGCAGAACAGTAAATCACTGTTCTGACCCCAAACGGCTTTTCACCTCTGCAGCAGTATCTTGGGTACTGATAAAAAAAGAAAGTGATTCATTTCTGAACCAGCAGATACACAAAGACCACAGTATAAACATTCACTTCCTGCATTTCCCTCCTCCTGGGCCCTGACATTACACACCCTTTAAGATTACAACACAGTCAACCAGCCACAATTTACCTGGTTGCTCCGAAAAGTCCAATTTATACCAATTGTTAAGAGGGCGACTCCACCAAGATATTGGAAAGCCTCTAAGATCTGCAGAAAAAAACTAAGACAGTGTTTGCTTACCCTCCTAAGAGAAGTCATCCCCTTCTTCAAAGACAGTATGAAACAGGCCCTGCTATCCAAAAGGCAGCATCATTAAGGCTAGTCATGCTATTCTGTTTCATACATGAAATAAAATTTCCTAAAGTTTGTAAATTAGATCTCCTATTATCCCAAAATAATTTCCTGTCAGCCAAGAAAGAAATACATTACAGATATATGAAACTAATACAGTTATATGAAACTAATAGCAGTATCCAGCTCAAATGGTTCATCAACCCAGGGATGGGACCCGCTGTACCTCTGGATTTGTATCATGTCCTGCCTGCAAACACTTGAAAAAGTACCATTCTCAAACTGCAGAGCAGGCTTGCAGAGCTTTCTAGAAACCCAAGCATACATTGCAAGTTCTTCATGAACTGACAAAATCTTCAAAAAACATCAGCCAAGAAGCATTTGCAATTACATAACAAAGGTGACATAAATGAGAAAAAGTCCTAAGACCAAAGGATGTACCTGTAAGGGGCCTGCGTGCTCCCACAAGTCTCAATTGCCTTGACCAGTCCCACAACAATCACTCCACAGTCAGCCACTTGCATATTACAGTACCTTCCTCTGCACAAGTGCAAACCTTCTTTCTCACCAGTTTCACAGGAGTTCCTGCTTTATCACAGGACAAGTTAAAAAAATCAGACTACATAGACTGCTTGCCTGATTAGGTAAATATTTTCTTTATTTGTAATAAAAAGCAGAAGTTTACAGCACCCAGTCAAAGCCACATCCAGTATATTCGCATCAAATAATTCTTTAAAGGGGTGGTTTACAAACCACATTTTCCCCATTCCCCTTAAGCTTATTTGTGCATTACATCTACAAGCATCACCTGTTTAGACTCAATGTCCAGTTATTTTTCAACAGTTGCACAGGAGAGTCTTTGTTTACTCAAATTCTTCTATAACACTAGGATTTTGTCTCCCTTGAGCAGCTTGGAAGCACTAGTCCAACAACTAAGCTGCAAAGTAACATGTTTCTTTCTCTTTAATCACCTACTTTGGAGATGGCTTTTTTGATAAAATAAACGGCGTTTCCTCACAGGCTGTTTGGATAATAATGCACATTGCTTATTCTCCCTGGTTCACCTCAGAAGTCTGCCTGCCTCACTGTACTGTTCATATCTACCTCTGTGATCTGACATTCTACACCAGCAACGCAGTTCAGCACTGCTGTGTGCTTGCTCTGAGTCCAGAGGATCACTGCTGGCATGGGATGTACAGAAAGAAGGGCACCCACACTCAGAGTCTCCAGAGTTACTTTGCAAGAATTCATAAATATCCTAAAACAGGTTTGTAGTCATTAAGTGGCTGGTTGGTTGTTGTGGGTTTTTTTAACCTCTCCATTTCACATGTTCATCCATTCTCACTAATAAGCTGCCTTCTTACACTTTCCCTTAGGAAAGCAGTCGTCCACAAGTACTAAAGTAAACAGAGTAAGTCTGGTATTTCTTCAGATGCTTTTCAACTAGTGTTTTAGTTGCAACTTCCCTCCCCAGCTTACTGTGGCTTAAAGAGCAGCTTTTCTCATTGCTTACAGAAGGAACAAATAGGAATACAATGAAATTACTTCAAAGCCATATTAACTTAAAAACACCCTTCAGGCTTCCAGTTTCAATACCATTTGCATTAACCTTTGATATTCAGCTCCATCTCATCTTCTGAGCTGCTGCTTTTTCACAGCACAGTGTGAGCAGCTGAACTGCTGAACATCCACTTTCTGATGATGACAGTAACACAGCTGGTATTTGACTACATTTATTGCAGGCTGTTTTCATGCTGTTCATCAGCCAGGTACAAAATGACCTTATCAATCTAGCATACTTCCTGGTATTTCAGAGAGCAAGAAGAAGCACAGACATGGCAAGAAGGAGGGAGCACACTGCAAACTAACATTTTCTGCAGGCCTAGAAGTAGGGAAGAGAAGAATGGTATCACTTGTACCTATGGTATTTCAAAGACTATATCATTAAAATATGAATTCCAAACCCAGCAACCACAAGCTAAGAAAAATACCAAAGTACCAAAGATTTGATGTAAGGTCTGAAGATTGTGACTTATAAAAATAAACTTCAGTAGTTACTCACTAAAGAAGGACCTAATGATGGGGATTTCTGTATTAACACCCTTTCTGACAAGCAATGGAAATAGGGAGAATTAAAATACCCTGTGAGTTCTCACTGTTATTACAAGTGGTACGGTGCCAGAGATACAAAACAAGTAACATAAAATAGATGACTGGGCTTTTCAATCTTCCACTTCCAAATTCTAATTGGGTTATCTCCCTCTTCCACTCTGCATATGGCCTAGTTTTCCAGAAGCAGGATAGGGAAATTATTTTTGGAAAAGAAAACAAAAACAACACCATGACATAATCTTAATTTTGAAGTTTTGCACAAATTAGAAGACGTTTGCTCTCATAAATGATACAGCAGCCTTTACGTAAGCATTCCAAAGGCAAATAGTCCATTTCATTATACTCTTAACTGTTCATCTAACTCCATTATCTAAGGGCAGATATTTACAGTAGATAGCAAATGCTAATACTTCAACAGTTTATACACACTTGTTGCAATCCATGTAATCTATTTAGCACCCTTTACCCACATATTTTAACTTCACTAGCTCATAAACAATAATTTTCATGTATTTTTCTTTTACATAATACAGACATATTACAAATAAGCACACAAAACTTAAAAATTAATGCAGTAGTCCAAGAGAACAAATGATTCAAATTTGACAACAGGACATCTGATAAATGAACAAACAAGGCATTATCTTCCAAAAAAAAAGTTGTATGTATTATCCTCAGTCTTTTTTCATCCAGGAGAAAAAGAGAAGAGAAGCAAGTGTAATTTCAATCTCTGGAATTTGTTTTCTGTTTATCTATACTGAAAACACATATTTCTTCAGAGTTTTTTATAGTACCACAACTGTCCCACACCAATAAGTCAATAAATGAACTTAGCTACCTCAGAGATCTTTATAAAGTGGCATTATCACAAGCAATTTCAGGCATTGACCATAGGAATTCACTCAATATAAAGCAAGATCTCAGGCAAGTCACAAAGCCTGATATTTTCATGTTAAGTAAATGTAAAATCCTCACAGTCAAATCTGTTCACTGACACAGTAAAGAAAACAAACCAATTTTATTGGTGGCACTGCTGGAGTCCAGTTGAAATATCCAAGAACAAAGATGATTTCCATAACTTCTTTCAATGCAAGGCAAGAAACACTTGAAGATAGACAAGCAGGCAATAAACCTCTGTTAATATAGATAATTCAGTGAAAGACACGAAAAACAAGAATATTTTGCAACTGCCCTGATCTTCACACTTCTGTCATAAATAGTTTTCATGCTCCTAACATTACACAAGGGACGCATTATAAAAGTAACAATATTAACACACAATCCAGATGGTCCTCTTTCCCATGAACGTACTGCTGGAGTGTTTAATGTTCATCAAGCTCATACTTGCCAAAGTTACAACCCAAAAGCAAGAAGACAAGCTTTGAACAATGGGAGAAGAATTTCTCTTCAGCCTACACACTCATTACCTGAGTTTTATAACTCAATGAAAACATGATTTTTTTTTTCTCCTGTGAGTTTGATCCTGTTTGCACCAGGCAATAATGTAAGCTTTTATTCTGTACCACTGGCAACAAATGGGAGGGTGGTTCCTTACAATGGCAAAATTGCACTTTTTGCAAATACAAACAAAATAAATGCTAAATAAAATACAAACAAAATACAAATAAGTAGGACCTTTGGCCAGCTGCTTGCAATGCCATACTTTTTACCCTCACTGACAACAAGCAGCCAACACCTGGAATGTGGAGAGCAGAGTAGGCACACAACCACAGGGTGGTGGCTGCTACTACTCACAGGATGGCCTTCCTCAAGCACTGTTTTCCCAGTTCTCCAGATGAAAACATCTTGGAATGTCCTGTGTGAGACAGCAACTAAAATGAAGCAGTACTCACACAGTTGGAGATGCTACACTCCTTGTAGAAAGGGAGAGTAATTCTTTGAGCTACCTTAAAGATAGGTTCATAGCTAAATAAGAGGGTGTTTTAACACTTCCTGAACTTTATGCAAAATTGCATTAACTTGCAGAAAACTGACAGCCCCTGTTTATTCAATTTCACCCACTGAAGGTATCATTTCAGATGAAATTTTCACCCAGAAAACACTAATGCTTGTTGACTAGTATACCAATGCTAGTCATGATCACACTCACCACAGGTAAGAGATGAGACTTTAGGAGCCTGTTTTCACTGCTGTAAATTACACTGCTATAAAAGCCTGAGAAACAGGATATTGGGCAAATTCTAAAGCTTTACATGCTCCACTAAAACCTTTTCCAAAGCAGAAGTCCTGTGGTTGTACACCAGCATCTAAGTGTGAAGTCTCAACCCTCAATTGATCTCTGGACTTTTAGCAGACCTTGTCATCCCCCAAGCACAGCCTTCCACCTATTTTTTCCTTTGCAAAGAATCTATAAACACGTCTGGGGTAAAAGGAGCCCTTCAGGTGTTCACCTAAAACTAGAGAAATTTAAGGTACTTCACTGTTGCTGTTGAACGCTTATCTGCAATACATGCAGAGTGATACAGGACACCTGAAAAAAGAATGATACAAGCAGACAGAAAGCTGGCTACGAGCACTGCATGCTTCTTTTTCACATCTAGCTGGATTGGTTTTGGCAGAACTACCAGTAACACCACAAGATCCCGGCAAGGAAAAGGAAACAGACCAGAACAGTCCAGGAATGCTACATGGCCAACTTTAGGTTCATCCCATTCTGTTTGGATTTCACAACAAAGCTGTTTCCAATATGGGCATCCTTGGTGTCAAAGTAAAAGTCAAAATGCTGAACACAGGGAGTTTTTCACAAGTATACAAGCTGCCTTTTCTATTATTACTTATTTATTTTCTTTCTTTTTGCACATAGTACCTCTGAGGACATATCCTTTACTGAAAAATATGTGTAGTGAAAATTTGCAAGGGTTTTTAACATCCCCCTACCTTCCAAAGGAGACTTCTGCACCTGCTCAGAGCTGCTTATAGAATCAAAGAGTTTTTTATTTGTGTTTCAGAGGCTTCCAAAAAAAGAGCTTCACCTGCCATCCCTCCCTTCCTTCCCCCTCCTCCACTACACAACATGTGTGCCCTGGTTCAGGCTGCAGCAGGTGAAGTAAGATAAGGGCTTTCTCTGTAAGTGCTCTTCCAAATGGAATCTGCTAGGACAAACAAGCTTGGTGCTCTCCCGTTTTACTTTGCAGATGTTTTCCTACTACATCTCAAAACAACTAAAATGTTAAGATGCAATTCCTCACCTCTTTGCATACAGATATATACCCACGCCGAGGTCCCCACTAATAAGCCACCAAGCACTGACTCTGCACTGGTAGCCACGTGGCCCCCTAAAGTTTGTGGCAACACCGCCAGCCTTCGCTCTGTGACACCCCAAGCCCCCCCGGAGCAGAGGCAGCAGACGTGTGGGTGAGAGCAGCCAGGATGCTGCCTGGCCACCCCTTAGGTCGGGAAATTCACACGTAGCCGTGCGGGTCAGAAACCACCTCAGTGCTGGAGAGAACAGCCTCACGCCGAAGGCGAGCCCAGCACACCTCACCGGGATGAGCAATCCCTGCCCGCGACCCGTTATTCAAACGGGGAAGCAGAACAATGCCTGGGAGCAGCCCTGCACGCCGTCCCGGGCAGGGGTACCCGGGCCGGGAAGCAGAAGACTCCGGTCCTTCCCGCAGCTCCCGAGGGAACCTAACACGTGCTCGGAGGGGACGACGGGGCCGCGCTCGGCCCCACCCGCCCAGCTGAGCGCTGCCGTGCCCGAGATAGGCAGGCCCCCAGCTGCGCCGTCCCCGGACCGCAGCCAGAGATTATCGCGGGCTGCCGGGTTCACCTCAGGAGACCTCACCCCACCTGCGAGCCGGGGCTGCCCCGGCCGGCAGCGCTGACAGCCAGGCCGGCGGGGGCGGGCGGCAGGTCGCGCCCGAGCTGCGGCTGCACAGTCACTGCCGGCAGCCGACGGCGCAGCGGGGCAGCGCCGGCCGCCGCTTCCCTTCCCCGCTCGCTCCCTCCCTTCCGCCCGGACGCTCCGGGAGCCGTGCTCAAGTGCGAGCAGGGCACCCTTAGCCGAAGCTCGGCACTCCCGAGCGGCTGGACGAAGTCAAGCCAGCGGCGCTAAGCCCGGCGCCTTCCTCGCCGGCGGGTACCCCGGCGCCGCACCTCCGGCGCTGCCCTTCCCCCTGCCCTCGCCCGGGAGCTCACCAGAAAAAGAGCCTGGAGCACAGGTTGGCATCCTGCAGCGGGTTAGGCTTCTCCTCGCGGGGCACCGGTTCCATGCTGGCCGCCACGCCGCCCCGACCCGCCTGGCGTGTGGCGAGGGCGCAGGACTACGAGAGACTTCCCACCGCAGGCAGCTGCCGCCGCTCTGCCGCCGGCCGGCGCTGTTTCCGGGAGAGCCGGCACCCCCGCCTCGGCCCTCCTCCTCCTCCTCTTCCTCCTCCTCCTCCTGCCAGCCGCCGCAGGACGCCTCCTGCCGGCCCGGCTTCCCCGCGGAGCCTGAGGAGGTGCCGGGCAGCGCACGGAGCCGCTCCGCTGGCTCAGTGCGGGCCGAGCCTCCGGCCGGGGTACTCTGCTCCGCTCCCCCCGGTTACTCGCATGTGTGTGTTCCTTGCTGATGGAAAGCATCTTCTCGGTGCACACAGCGCCAAGCGAGGTGCCCAACCAGCTTTTCTTGGACAGAAGAATCCGTCGAGAGTCAGGAGCAAGTTAGGCTTAGCGGGACCAAACTCCATCACAAACGCTTGCTATCAGCGTTCCTTCCCAGATGTTGCGTGTTCTTCTATTAGAAAACGAAAGCCAAACCAAAAGAATAATTTTTAGGAGGGGTTGGCGATACAAAATAAAGGAGCTGATTAATTTCAGGACGTGATGCATCACTGAAATTGGCAGTTCTCAAAGGTTCAGCAGTTCCTCTCCAGTTATGTCACCCATGGCCTGCCAAAGGGATCCTGATGAAAAGGTGTTGCGGAAACTGCAAGAGACTTAGAAAAACAGAAATGCAGGACATGTATCTGAAGTAGCCAAAGAACTGTTAATGTCTGTGGCAGAATGGTTCCCTGCCATGCTGTTATTTCTCTGCAGTCTCTGAAATCTGGGATGTCTGAGGTTGCAAGAGACCTCTGGAGTTCAGCTGGTCCAACCCCTGCTGCTAAAGTGCCATGTCCAGACAGCTTCTGAGTATCTCCAAGGATGGAGACTCCACAGCCTCTCTGGGCAACCTGTGCTAGTGCTGAGTCACCCCCACAATGAAGAAGTGTTTCCTGGTGTTCAGATGGAACGTGCTGTGTTTCAGCTTCTGTCCATTGCTTCTGGTCCTGTCACTGGGCACTACAGAGCAGAACCTGGCTCTGTCCTCTTTTCATTGGTATACACACTAATGACACCTCTCTGAGCCTTCTCTTCCCCAGGCTGAACAGTCTCTCTCAGCCTGAACAGCTCTGTCAGCTTTTCCTCATAGGAAAGGTAACTAGAGTCCCTTAATCATCTCTGTGACCTTTCACTGCAGTGTCTCTGTTATGTCCATGTTCTTCTTGGACTGGGGAGCCCAGAACTGAATGCAGGATTCCAGGGATAGCCTCACTTCTGAGTCAAGAGGAAAGATCACCTCTCTCAACCTGCTGGTAGATACTCATTCTAATGCATCCTAGCATATCATTAGTTTTCTGTGCCACAAGGACACATTGCTGGCTTATGTTCAACTTGGTGTCCACCGGGACCCCAAGATGGGGTGGCCCCCAGCCCATACTGGTGCCTGGGGTTGTTTCTCCCTGGGTGCAGGAGGGTGTTTCTCCCTGGGCGCTTTGCTCTTCCCTTTTTTGAACTTTGTGAGGTTCCTGTACGCCCATTTCTCCAGCCTGTTGAGGTCCCTCTGGATGGCAGCACAAGTCTGTGCAGTGTTATCAGTCACTTATCAGCCACTCCTCTCAGTTTTGTGTCACTGTCCCTGGTGGTCTCTAAGGAAAGACTGGATGTGGCACTTGATGCCATGGTCTAGTTGACAAGGTGGTGTTAGGCCATAGGTCGGACTCAATGATCTTGGAGGTCTTTTCCAACTTAGTGGATCTGTGATTCTGTGATCATCAGTAAACCTGCTGAGGCAGCCCTCTGTTTCATACAGATCATTTATGAAGATGTCAGATAGTTTTGGACCTAATGTTAACACCTGATGTACACCACTGGTTACTGATTTCCAACTAGATTTTGAGCAAATAATCACAACCCTGATCTCCTAGACTCCTTCCCACTCCAAGCCAGCTGCAAAACAAACACCATTCTTATGTTCTGTGTATTCATTTCATGACCCCAGGAGCAACCAGCCCTATCTCTTCCTGCTTAAATATATTGACAGTGAAACCATTGACAGGGCTGGCATCTGACTTTAATTATACACATCAGAGTTGGCACATTGTTGAGATAAAAGAGGGTTGGGGCTACACTTTATTATTGAATAAATAGCATCAGTTCATGCTTGAAGGAATGTTATAACCATATGTCAGAGAAATCTAGCTTCAGCTTGCTGTCAGTGAACACTGATGGGGCTGGAAACAGCATGCACTGCTTGTGCATAGACAGTGTGCCACAGAATTTTATGAACAGTAAGTAGTACACCTGCCAACAGCTTTCTCTAGATCCTTCCAGATAAAAACTAGGGAAAAAACTCGTGGAAAGGGTGCAGTGGTTTGAAAGGGCAGGCTTTTACAAAATAGTGCCTATATATTCCTGAACTTGGATAATAAATTTAAGTAATCTCTAAAATTTTGTGAAGAAGATCTCTGCCCATAAGCAAAATTCCACAGGTTTAGATTTGTAAGACAAATTTGTCTGACTAGATACTCATAAGTGAATTAAAAAGTATGACAACATAGTGCAAGTCCCAAAAGGTTAATAAAGTTTGCATCAGGGAGAGGGAGAAAGGAAAATGTAAATCTTAAGGCAGACTTCACCTTTGTGAAGTAGTTGTGCAATGAAAGACTACCCAAACATTTCTTAGTTTGGGGAATGAAGTAGAAGACTATGCATGAACAAGTAATTTATTTTCAAATGCAGGTAAAAGTATTAAAGCAAAATATTAAAATAACTTCTCTTTTTCAGTATTATTGTGATGATAGGAAAATAACAAAAAGCAATCCTCAAGAAATGCATTTTTTATTTGCTATCATTATGATTGACGAATGCTGACACTATTTAATTTTGAAATACATACTAGTGTTTACTTCTAAGTCCAAAACAAAACACTCTAAAAAGTTTTGGAGAAGAAAAAACTAAAAAGGGAAAGGAAAAATATAATTTAAAAAAATAAATCCTGAAAGCCAAATTAACCTGTTATTCTACTGCTGAGTGTGCAATTAGAAGCTAATGCAGTAATAAAAATGTGTGAAACAATTGGCCAAAGAAGTGCTCACGAAAATTTGAGACTGCCCGTGGAGAGGAAAGGAAAGGGAAACATTGAATTTAATGATCTTCTTTCAATTTTAGGAGTCAGAAAAAGCAACTGCCAATTTATGCGTTGAACATTTTGCTATGGCAGTGCTATTTTCATGTGAAGAGAACAAAATATGTAACAAACTAATCAAAGTGTGACTTAGTAAATCTAAATTATTAGTCATATGGATAATGATCTAGCAAAGCCAACTGTTCAAATAGCACAATAGCCAAATTAAGGCAGTGGCAACTGAGTTAAACTTGTTATGCATATACATTGTTCTGAGGAAATAAATTCAGATCACAGGGGATGTCACAAATGTGCAAACACATGAGATTCACTATTTATTTAGTGCACAAGAAAGAAAGCAGCCACTAAGTAACCATTCCGTGATGTGTGGCCTTGTGCCTTCTTTATTGTCTTTTCACTTTGAATACATCGGACTAACAAGTTTCTCCATCTGCATTTTTAGGGCACTTGTCATTAAGGAGCTCATAAACATCCACTTTTCTCAAAACCCTTAGAAGATTACTGGGCAGTTTCCACTGATTTCCAGATGGCAAATAAAGTGTGTCTCTTGAGGTGAAACATAGGCACTGATCACTGTTATGCAAAAGGAACCTAAAGCTTAGTCTTGTCGAGGATGTAGCATTTAACCTTTCCCTTTCAAGCAAGCAGCCATTGATTCCAGGGCTGAAGAGTTTTTCTATATCATACCCCAAGGCCTTGAGATGAGCACCTAGAAAACCAAGAAGTTGTGGATGAGTGTGTTTGAAAAGTCTGTATAAAAGATTTGCTGAGTACTATGTGGTATTTCTGAGGCAGTATTAGGGACAGAATCAAATTCAAAGCTGTTTGAAAGATGTTGGAGGGATCAGTGTTCCAAAGGCAAGCTATGAAAGCAGAATGAGAAGGCTTTGTAACCCTGCATTGTTTGAGTTTGTTTCTGACCGAAGCCAGGCAGAAAGGCAGGCCATATGCCTGCCTGACAAACCAAACAGGCAGTGTTGTATCCCACCACACTGCTGGCAGGAAAGCAGGCTATCCTGCTGGCTGGGAGCCCAGCTTGTCACTGCCCAGTAGCCTGACTCATCATCTGGCTGATGTGTCCCCTGGGGAATGGTGCTTGTCCTGCAATACAGATGTATTGGACTGTTCTTGTTCAGCTGCAGAACAGAAATGTCAGTGCTGCAGAACTAGGCTGTAATTTTACTATTTCAACCTGATCATCAGTATGTAATGTCAACAGTCTTCCTTGGATGCCTTTCCTATTTCTCCTTGTTACCACACTAGCCATTTCTATTTCCCCTATATCTTTTTCTACTTCCACATATCAATCTTCTACATGCCATAGTTTCTTATTTGTGCTAATTGACTTATTCATTCTCCTTAAATTATGGTGCAAATCAGGTGCCTACACATAGGTGCCTACTTGTATTTTAGACATGGTAGGATATTCCATGCAGCCCCAAGTTACCACTCCAGAAGTTTTCAGCCTTCCTTTAATGGTATTTTATCTTCCTATCCCATGGTGATGCCTTATAGATGACTGTAGTTGCAGATACACTTACTTGCCATACACAAAACTGTGTTAAAATCATTTACCTGTAGCAAATAGTTTCTATTGGTTATCTGCTAAGATAAGACTCAAACATGTTACTTTCTATTAAATTGAGCGCTTGATTCAGTAGAAAACTATCAGAAAAGGTTGTACTAAAGTTAAACTTGATTCACCTACCACCTGCTCGGTTCCCCCTAACAATTTCATCTCTTGTACTTCATGCACTTAGGGATTGATATTTTTGTAGGATGATTTGGATGAGGTTGCAGCAGGCGTTCAGCAGCAGCTCCCTGTGCTCTTAGTGAAAACACAGACTTATGTATTTACAATATTGCTGTCCTGACCTATTGCTGTCCTGAGCTATTGCTGTCCGTAGCCCTCTCTTCTCCATTCCTAAGCAACTGAGAGCTCATTTCACTGTTCTACTCTCACCAGGTAACAGACATCAATCTTCCTGCTTCTATTCATTACATTTTCAAGTCTTCTATTTTTTGAACCACATTTATAATATTGATAATACTGTTTCTGAAGAGCAAAGTCTTTCTTTCCATTCTCTATCAACTGATATGTTACAGCAAATCTCTATCAAAAGTTACAGCCCTTTTTTTGCCTCCTTCCTATCCTGATCTCTTGGTTTTCTAGCTTAATACTAATGCACACAGCCAGGGATAATCTCCAAGCAACAGTGAATTACAGTAACAAAAAAATTAAGTTCAAGTAGTTTCAGGGCAAGGGTGAGTCAGCAAACAAAAAACAACCTACTGCAATTATTGTGCAGACTGTGACTGATGGGCTAGGGAAATGAAGACTTCCCATCCCTGACTTTTAAAAACAAGATTGCTTCTGCAAGGAGCAGGGAGTTGGACTCGATTATCTTGTGGGTTCCTTCCAGCTTGAGATATTCTATGATTCAATGATTCTATAATTCCTGTCATGATATTTGCTCAGCATAGGCAACCTAGTCTGAGGGTGGGGAATGGATTGGTTGACCTTCTGACCTCTGGGCTTTCTGTAACTGGGCAAGATTGCCAGGGTGTTACCATGACATCCAGAAAACAGAGGGAAAAACTTTTTAAAACCTCATCTCAGCCTGGAGGTGAATGGTTCATTTCAGTTCATGTAGGTGAACAGTATCCAGTGATACTGTGCTCTTGTTATATGGATAAGGATCTTATGCCTAAGAGTTTTGTCTGGATTTTCTGAAGCAAAATTTGGGACACAGAACACTGTAAAACATAGAATTCAAATGGCTTTGATAAGAAAACTCTATTTTCAAAAGTGACTATGGAGATATGTAACAAACTACCAGCAAATAACATTCTTCAACTTGAGTGAGTAAAATCTGTTTCTTTCAAAGCTTTTCTTTATTACAGCATTCTTCTGCATTTTCCACATTTATTTATATAAACACATTTTCCATTGCATCTTCTCTTTCATTTGTTGTTCACCTAAATGGGCAAAAGGGAGAGGAGAGACATCAGAAGTGAAAGTATGGACATCCTCCTTTACCTTAGGAAGGAAAAGGCAAATAGTGAGCACTCACAAATTTATAAGCCACAGAGCAGATCAGTCACCAGCTCCACCATTACAGCCCAGTTATTTCTGTTTTTTCTTGAAGCCCCTCTATTTACATGCTAAAATCAGGAAAAAAGACGTTATACAGACAAAACAAAAATGTCTTTCTTTCCAGAAGAATTCTTTTCCCTCCTAGCAGTGACATGAGTAAGCAACAAGCTCTAGAGGAAAAGACAGATAAGTCACTTTTCAGGATGAAACATCACTGTCAAAATCATCTGGATCCTGATTGTGTTTCATTTGTCATTGCCAGACTGAAGATTAATAAAATTATTTTTGGCAATAGCAAGGGGACAGAAGACAACACAGAAAAGAAATCATAAATTACTGCATAATTTTTTTTCTTTCTGTAACACAGTCACAGGAAACCTTACTTAAACTGAGTGGCAAAGTGTGGTTTTTTTCACTATTGGGGGTTACCAACTATGATGGGATTTTGGACATGATTAAAGTAACTTCTCTTGTTATAAGGAAAGACTTCGGACCTCACAATAGAAACTGCAGATGTTGCCAGTAGAGAATCTCAGTCTAAACACTTTCTTTAAATATGAATGAACCTAAAAATGTAACTGTTTTTTCACCTCTTCTGAGATACCTTGAGAGAATTTGCTGACATCAATGGCCGAAGCGAAAACCTGATGTCATCCAGCATCCTGGATGAAGATGGAAAAAAGCTAGAATACTGCTAAGTGAGTAATATTTAGAGATCATAAAATCATGTAAGTTTCAATAGGAAATGAAACACACTGCACAGTTGATTTCTAACTTTAATAGGAACCTCACAAGGCAAAGTCAAATACAAGTCTGTATGAGTGTACACCATTAGCTTTGGAAAACAGAAGGCATAGAAAGTGACCAGGCATTCTAAGAAGATGCTAAGGACAAGAAAGTAAAAAAAAAAAAAAAAAAAAAAGGGAAAAAAATTATAGTTTTTAAAAAAATGCAATTTTTCTTTATTTTTCTGCTGAGAAATTTACTCAGTTTTCAATACTTTCCTGGAAAGCTAGTGACACATGGAAAGGGGAAAAGGCAATTCTGTTCTAAAAGAAATAAGCTAAGACCAGCAGAGACATCTTCAATGTATGTCAAGTCACATCTGACATCTGAGCTGGATGTGAGGCCCTTACCATCAAATATAGAGTGTCAAATCAGAACACAAACCATGTAAAATGGCTGCAAACATAGTTACTCTCAGCCGTGACCAACACAGTCTGTCAACACTGTTATCACTTGGCCTGCCTTAGCTCTTGGCTATTCCACCAGGGTCTAGCACATGTAGGTCCACACCTAATCTTTTGGCTGGGTCACAAAGAGTTGCCACTTTTCCTGAGGCACCCACAGTTTGCGAAGTACCAGAAGTTCTCTGACACTTCTGGGCACAGCTATAAGCAGAACACTAATTACCTGCCAACACAGAACTCCCAAAAGGCTTCTTTTTTGTCCACATATCCTTGGCCTCCTCACTCCTATCCACACACCACTGGGTGAGGCCTTTATTCCTTAATCCTTTCTTAGCAGCCTGACACTTCTCCCGGGTATTGCAAGCACAGGTGGACTACATACCAGGAATGCATTTTGTGAGTCAATTTTTCAATATTTCTAATAGAATAATTAGCTCTAAAATCTTCCTTTATCTGGTTTACTTTAAAATGGTAAATTTAAGCCCAAACACTATGAAGAGTTTTGTCTGGAGAAAAGAAGGCTTAGAGGAGACCTTATAGCTCTCCACGACTACCTGACAGAAGGCTGTGGTGAGGTGGAGGTCAGTCTCTCCTCCTAAGTGACAGGATAAGAGGAAATGACCTCATGTTGCACCAGGAGAGGTTTATTTTGAATATTAGGAAAAATTTCTTTACAGAAAGAGTTGTCAAGCACTGGAACAGGCTGGCCAGGGAAGTGGTTGACTCATCATGCCTGGAGGTATTTAAAAGATGTGGCCCTTGGGGACATGGTTTAGTGATGGCCTTGGAAGTGTTGGGTAATAGCTCGACTCCGTGATCTTAAAGGTCTTTGCCAACTTAAACGATTCTGTGCTTCTGTGACTCAAATGCTTATAAACACTGATTCACAGGCACCAAGTATATGTTTTCTTGCGTGTAGATTCTTACAACACCTTAATCACTGTTGCATCTAGGTATCTTCTAGCAACATGTTAAATGCCATGTTTATTCTTGCTCTTAATCCGTTTTGGTTTGTGCAGCTTCAAGCTAATATGCTCACAGCTGTGTTTATGTTAGAGAAAAAAGGTCAGTGTAATGTATATCGCTGTTAGAGGAGAACACAGTGAAGTCTTCCTTAGTGCTCCCAGTCCATGGCTATTTGTTTCTCAGCCTCAGAAAAACCAAGGTGGAAAATTTTGTCTCCCACAGAGGGAGGTTTACTGTTACAGAGGGACTTTCTACTTCCTCTGTCATAGGAAGCTGTTTACCTTAGTTGCTGTGGTATTTATTTAGATCTCTGAGAAGAAGCAGCAGTGCACTTGGAGGGCAAGAACTGAGATCTTGGATTCCATTGTTTATGGAATGCATAGAAGAGACTAAAACCCAGACGTGTTTATGGTACTCCGTGTTACCTCAGGGATGTGCGCTTTGTATTCTGCACTTCACTGTACTTCCTGTGGGCTGAAGGCTTCATGTCCAAGTGCAGAGAGTGTGTATAGTCCTGAGGGAACAGGCAGGTGTGTAAATGTAAAAAGGAAAGGAGAATGTCATGGCTTCAAATACATACCACCAATCTAAGACATAGTTGCCTGTTCTGTGGGAGATAAGGGAAAGGGCTACTTATGTTTGCACAGAAAACACAGAATTTTTAGCATTGGTGAAAATTTCAGGAGCACTCCCATGCCATGACTTGAACTGGGTGGATGTAAATCTACACATACCCACTTCTTCCTCTTGCTTTGAAGTTGCAGAGCATTCCTGGGAATCCTGTGGCCATGTTTGCATTTGTTACATTTTAATCTTTTTCTTTGTTAGCATCTACCTGCTTCCTGATCGAATCCTCTGGCCTGCAAATTCACTCTGATGGCCTTTCAACCTTTATACTCTGTGTCAGAGGGTTATAAAAAGGCTGCTTTCATAAGAGGGGTGGTGGTTCCAGACACAGCACAACCAGGAGAAACAACCATGAAGTTAGAAAAGTCAGTGTAGCAGTAAGGACAACCACGTGAACCACAGAGATTAAGAAGAGAAGCAGGGCTGGAGGGAGGTATTATCCAAGGCTTGGGGAGAAGCTGGATCCAAGCTGGGGCCAAAGCAAGAAGAAAGGAAAATGAGGTAGAAAGATAGAAAACTGATCATAATTAGAAAAAAGAGAGAGGTGAGGTTAACCACTGAGGGGGGATAGGAAAGGAGGATGATTGTGTCAGGTACTAAGATGACCAGCAGATGGTAAAGTGTGGAATGGCTGCTTTGTCCAACAAGCCAAATGTGTGCACCACACCTGACAACAAACCAATATGAGAGAAAACTTCTTTTCAAATCTCCTCAGTTGTGACCAGGGGCAGGCAGGAATAGTTCAATAAATTTGTGTGTATATAAAGTGATATCTCTATGCACGGAATGGCTTTAGGATGTATCAGAAGTCATGGTAGTAGTTCTGTTTCTGTAAATAAATGCCTTTCATACCCTTCAAAATACACTTCACAGCAGCAAAACTACACCGTCATTCCTCCTGGCAGAGAAAGTTGGTGCCACTGTGTGTTCTCCTTTCTTCTCCAGATCATCTTCAAAGGAGATGACCAGCCGCCAGACGGTTGCACAAAAGTATCATCCCTCTCTCTCTGGATATCCGAAAGCTTTTCACCTCCCAAGTGCAGGCAGCACCACAATTATCCTTTCACAACAAGAATCAGTTTTCTGCAATCCTGCCATGCTGCTAACAATGTCACCTGTACTGATGGCTTTTCCTGCCTGCCCTTCTCAACAGAGAAAAATGGAGAGTAAAAAAACCTCAGTGAACTCTGTCATTTTCCTCATTTTCCTACCAGATAACCTTCATAATACAGAGTTTCAAGAGGACTGGATAAACAACTGTTTTCATATATTAAAACTGAGCTCCTTTAGGGATTGACAATCATTTTCATTCTTTAATTGTTCAGCATTGGTGTAGACCTTCTGCTTCAGGACCAGGATTCCCAGGAGTTACATTATCACAGAAAAAGAACAAGAGTAATTTTGCCAGCTTTTGTTCTAGCTTTAAATAATGACCCTTTTGAATGAGCCATTTAGCCTGCCAAATTTAAAAAAATATTTTCCTTAAGTAATTTTGTAAAAATGATATTTCCTTTTAGGAAAGTCATTATTTGAAGGAAAAAGGCCCACCCAGCGTAAGACAACCATGGCATTAGTAAGTTCTGCTTTGGAACATTTGTGAGTAGATGAACTGGGTAAGTGCTCTCCACTTCCTCCTGCAGAGTTTCTGTTCAGCAGGAGTGACTCAGTAAACCCTGTCATTTTCTTGGACATGTCTGCACATAAATTAGATTGACAGCATCCAAACAGGTAAAAAGGAGTAAATAGGACTTGGGAAATCAAAATGAATCTAGCATCCTCCTGAACTCCAAGTGGGCTCCAATGCCTGTTCCCATTCATTGTACAACCCCTCAGGTAAATCCAAATATGAGATATATACCTAAACATCTCTGCAGCCCTTAATCATTCAGAGAGGTAGAAGCTGCTGGGAGTCCAGAGATATAAAGTGATGTTGTCCCTTCTGTGTGAAATATGTGGCATTCTACGTGAATTAGACACCACTTGAAACAACAGCCTTCTTGCTAAATGTGTGGCAACCTTACAAAAGAAACATGGAACTGTAATTCTCATTGTCTTTGCCACAAGGGAAAAAAACACACAGTAATGCAGTGGTGATATAATACAGTCTAATGCCACAAATGCCAAGGTGATACAAATCTGCATTTTGGTCTCTGCTTCCTTACGGTAACCAGTAGAGAAGCTTAGAGTTTTACTTCTAGCTGAGACCTTTGACAGCCATAAAGCAAAATGCTTAAGCTAAGCACATCCTTAGCTCTCTAATGGGACATGATACTAAAAACTTCATTTGCAACATACATTTCGGGTGGATATAATTTGTATGAATGACAACAAGGGATCAATACAGAGAGACAAAAAGTTCTGTTCTGTAGCAGACTTTAGCAACCTAAAAAAACTGCACACCTAAATTTGTTGGTAGGTGAACAAATAAAGAAGTTTGACAGAGAGGCTGATGATACATTTCTACAGCCAAAAAAGCAGGGGTTCCCAACTTTGTTGCTTGTGCAGTGAACTATCACAGTTCCTAACATGCAGGGAAATTCTAGCTGCCATGGCAACCATTTTTTTCTGGTTGAGTGCACTGGATAAAGATTTGATTAAAACCTTTTTATTTATGTATCTAACCTAAAAGGTTTCTTTAGTGAAACTGTTAATTTAAAGATTTTGCAACCTAATCATGCAGCAACTAGCACAGTTCAGCCCTGGCTTAGATGAATGGCAGCACAATTAAATAATAATAAATATCAGATGATAGAGAGTGAAAGCAGTAAGGGAGGTGGAAAAAAGGATGCTCTTTTGGCAGTTAGATGAATGGATGAACCTATGTGAATTATACTTTTTTATTATTATTTGATGGTAATTTCATAGAAGAGGTGATTTCGGGTTGAAGAAAGTTTTTTATTAAGCCTGTAAATCTGAACACTTTACTTTTGTAATCTTAAAAGAAATTCTAGACTGAACAAGTGATTTCAAATCAAGGGAACTTTTTTTTTTCAACAGAAAAATTTAATATTTCTCTTGTCTTTTGCTGTTATTCTCTGTTTGGATTTTTTCTAATAGAATTCTGTTAATCTAAAATGAATTATCTTGCCCGAATTACATTTTTTCCATAAAAGACTACTGAACATTTTTCCTCATATGTCAAGAGAAACAACAATCTTTCTTTCTTTCTTTCTTTGCCTGCCTACCTGCCTGTCTTTCCTCAGCTCTGGGGGCCACTAGCTCTTGCCAAGCTCACTCCTCACACAAAACCTTCTGCAGGTTGCTACCCCAAGCAGGACCACAAGCAAACGAGAACAGCCATGGAGGAATCAGAAGGTAAAATGTCAAACAGGATGACAGCTTTCCAAACCCAGGATGTTATATTTATTACTGGGTTTAGCCACGACCTGGTTTAAATTATTCTACTCCTCTGATCCCATAAAAGAGCATTATCTTCTAGAGTCTCTGTATCTATAGGCTGGGAATGGGAGTATCTGAAGACTTAAGTAATATATGATGTAAGTCAACCGTCCTGATGTAATTTCTGTGCCCCATTTTTTGCTGGGATATGAAGGTTTGATATCTTGCAAAGGATACTCAGAACTGATTTTTTTCTAATGAATGTGATAATAACAAGATTGATTTCATAGTTTTTAATACTCGCTTTTTTCACTCTGCACTCTCAAACTTTTTATTTTTCTTTCCCTGAAGTGTTTCTCTTTTTAAAATTTGGACAGTGTTAGGCTTTTTCCTTTCTTTTGTCTCTTTGAAAGTCAAAAGTTTGCTTTGTTCATATTCTTTCACATAAAAGGCATTATCAATAACATCTGCAGAGGCATTAGAATAATTAACCTTTTCATTTTTATTATAAGCAGATTTTTCTGATTACATAGATGCATTTCTATGTTAGCCAGAGGATGCAATCAAAAGCATGCACTGGACATATTCTTACACAGACAAAGACACACTCCTAAACAGCCACACACAACTGTCTCCACGCAGTTGGTCTCTTCTCCTGCCCAGAAATAGATCTGACATATGAAATATTACAGGAAGAAACAAAAAATGCCACAAACCCCCTAAAATATTTCAATGTGAATGTATTTTTTTGAAAATTGCAAAGAAATAAGAAACAACTTATTCCTGCCCTCTTTATTACCTCTTTTTATGCAGAACTTTATTACCAACTGCACAGTTTTAATGGGTACCACCACATCCATGGGATCATGCTTTAAAAGTACACTTTCTCCTTAGCTGTACTATCTTGAACAATAAATACACACTTCATGCACAAGTGCTTTGACCGTAGTAGGAATGATAAGCAGCACCAATAACATCTCCAATAACCATTTCTAAAAAGGAAACAATATTCAACTAAGCAGTTTTCCCTGGGAGAGCACTGTGTATGCTGCAGAGCTCTCCCAGGGACAGAATCCAAAACTGGAGCATTGTGCCTGTACCATGCTCCCCATCTCTCCAGCATGGTGCCTGTACCTCATATTCCCCTTATGCTCCATGTGCACCCGCTGACCATGTCACCCTCATGCCTTTATCCACTAGGGCCTAATAGCAAAATGGGTGGTAAAAATCAACAGCCAGACCTCCAGGCTAACATACTGTTCCCCAGGGGTTTTACTGGGATATACCTGGCAGCCCTGCTTGGGTCACTGACCTGAACCCATTCCCTCAGGCCCAGCCTGCCCAAATATTGGCATGGACCTTTCTGCCACCCCACCTTATCCCACAGTGAGCCATGTGCTTCCTTCAGTCTCTGGCTTTTGTCAGAATGCCTGGATCCTTACCCCAAACCCCATTTTTGGTTGCTCCAGAAGTGCTGCAGGAGAGCACAGGTTGCATCTCTTTGGCTGACATAGGTGAGGTCAGGAGAGGGGAATATTTTGGGCAGTACAACCAATCTGAAACAAAACATGTTTGCTACCCAACAAAAGCCAGTTACTGCAGTTCATATCCAGGATAAATAATTTTCATTTTCCTCACAAAGACCTTGGGCAAATTTAGACCCTTACAACCAGCACTCAAAGAATGACAATCCTGTGCTCCCTGTAATCTTCCCAAAGCAGCATAGCATGGGGACTGTTGCTCTCGGACCATCATAGAAAACTCAGAAATTTGGGATTGGATGGTTGGCCTTGACTGCTAGGGGTCTGAAAAGCTTCACAACACCAGATGAAACTTTCCTGGGTATGCCTTTCTCAGAAAACTCCTGAAATAAATGTGCATTTTGCCTTTTAGCAATTCAGTCTGGGCAGCTCAGCCAGTTAATGTGGTTAGAACAACATGCAACTGTCTAATGAGAAAGCCCTTAGGGACAGAACAAGTTCTCTAAGCTCCCTACAACACCTCGAGGCCTGTTTCTTCACCCTCATTGCAGAAGGCACTCACAGTCTGCTTGCAGGCACATCCCTGTGCCAAAATCATCCTTTGGTATTCTTCCAAGAGAAACCCATGAAGACTTTTTTTCTCAGATATGGGACTGCAAAATTTGTTTTCTGTCAGAGATGGTGCCATTCCATATCGCCAGCTCCGGCAGGCTGCATGCATTTCTAAATGTCCTGGTAAGTATTTTTCCCTCCTCCAGAGCAAGCAGGCTAGACTGTGGGGGTGGCTGCATCTCTGCAAAGGAAAAGCAAGATGTCCAGCCAACACTGAAAGCCTTGTTTGCTAATGCTGTTCTTCTGGGGATGTCTTTAATAGGACAACACCACTTTTGCACTAGCAAACTAAACAGTGACAGGGACACAATTTGAGCATGTCTAGGTGACACAAAATACACTGAATGATGCTTTCTTCCTGTGTGTTCAGTCTACCCAGAAACTAGATAGGAAAAAGACAGCTAGAAAATGTGTCATCTTATGCCATCTTGTCCCTGTGAAGCCTGTTATCACAGCAGTTTTTGGAGCAGATGAGTGCAGAGCCAAGCTTTGAGACCTCTGAGATACAGGCTGGGTGATGGTGTGGATGGGAAGAGACAGAAAAGACCCATGAAGAATGGGTAATGTTTGGCTTCTGTCTCTCATATGTTTCTGTGTATCAGCCTTAGACAGTTCTGGTGCCTACTGTGCTGCTATGCTGAGCCTCTTGCTGCTGTATAAGAAATAGGAGAAAAGGGACAATGTCTAGGCAAACACATTCCCAAGCATGTGGTTTTAGTTGTTGCATTAGAAGTGACATCACCCTAACAGCAGCAGCTAACACATACCAACAGGCTTGTGAGCAGCATGAGGTCATTGCTCAGCTCTGCTTCATGAACCCCATAGTTTTGGTTTTTACTTGGTCTGCTAATGCTTGTGACATTAATATGTTTATAATAAGATTAACTCTTGCTGTTGCATTTGTTTCTGCAGAGCCTTGGCCTTGAAGTCATTGCCAGAAGCAGTGTAATAGAACAATGACCCCTGGATTTGAGACTGGCAGGGATATGTAGGTGCCCAGGCCCTGCATTAATTTAGGTGATATAATATAAATGTCTGTATGACTAAGTCCATGGGCTTTGCAAACATGAGCAATGACTGATGAGTGATGGTACTTGCACATTAAGACAAGCCACCTGATATCACAGCAAAAACAATTGCCAAAAAAAATCAGTTTGGATTTTAGGACTAGCATCTTAGTACATATCCTCATGAGTGACAAGAGGACATCTTGTGAGATGCAACAAACATCTTAAGTGCTATTATGTTATCCTCCATGGGCTCAATCTGTGGCATGCCTGAATTGAGTCCACTAGAGCTTTTTCAACAAGGTCATCATAACAGTGTCTTAAAGAATAACTCAGCTTTTAAAAGGCATTGTTTTGTTTGCATTTTCAATAGCAAGTGGCACTACTGCCCATCAATTTAAAGTACTCCATCAATTTGAAGCTGCATCGAAAGCAAGAGATACAGACTTAAAAGAAAATGTCATGATCTTGAACCCCAAGCCTGAATTTATAAATACATGACAAGTCAGATGTCTTAGAAAATATGTTGGGTTTTCTCCATCTGAACCCTGAGATAGTCAAAAGATTTAAGACTGAGGAAGGCAAATGCTCTGCTCCCATTCAAACTATTCAAGAAACAGATGGCTGGTAGACCTGCTGTTCCTTTTTTTGCCTCAAAGAATGGGACTTCTGTTACTTTGAAACATTTGTAAATTAGATTAAAAGATTTTGCAGATGAATGAGTCATTAGAGATGCAGGAATTTTTAATTTGTAAAGCTGGCCCAGTGACAATGAGTCCCTCAAGACCTTGGTAGAAAGAAGAAGTTCAGGCATCATGGTCACACTGTAGGCACATCTTGGAAGCTGAAGGTTACAGATGAACTGGAGCATTGCTAGAAGAGAAGGAGCCCAAATCTGCATCCAGAAAGTGTGCCCTGTGCAGATTGCTTCTGAAGTGTGTAGCAGGAGGTATTAATTTCCTCACTCATGTGGAAATTATAAAGATGTTGTGTCATCTTTGCTTTAATATAGCCCTGAAGAATCTCAAAAAATTTTGCAAACTGCAGGAGTGTCCTAGCAAATGCTTATATCAATAATGAGAAGAAACAAGATGGAAGCTTATCTGCTTTACTGATTTCGAGGGATAAAAAAAATACAAGCACAAACTCTCTGTATTAGCCTGTATTTAGATGGTTCCTCACACCAAAATGATTTCAGCTTTTTTATCCTGTTACACTGGATAGTATAAAATATACAAGAACTGAAAGATGAGATGTTGTTAAGTCCATCTGTGTCCTTCACTTTCTGGGCCTTGGGGTCAGGTCTGATGTCTTTCCTGAAATAATGAATTTTGTATTAGCAGCTCTGTGGCTGTCTAAGGCAGAGGCTGAGTTATTTCTTCATTCCAGTTGCTCCAAAATCCACTGATTACATAGTCTGCGGGATTTACCTAGCAGCTGGAGGTTTGGATTTACATAAGTCGAGGAATGTTTCTTCCATTTCTTTGTCAACTGTTTCAGTTAACATGTAATTTTTCAGAACTGATTGTTGCCTTTCTCCATATATTCCTCCTCCTCATCTTTATTAAGGAAGTCATGAGCCTGTCATCTGCATCCCAATATATGATGTATGTACAAAGCACAGAATGGACCCAGGTTCTCACTGGGGCACTTCCTGTAGACCTGAACAGAGTGCTTAAATCCAGGAAACAAATGGCATTTGAGACCACCCTTTGGAACTCTCTGTTAAGTTTCAGAGATGCATTCATCATTCCAGTGCTACAAATCCCAGCTGGAATGCTTGTATTTCCTCAGTCAATGCATAACAAACAGCTACAAGGGCATTCCTGACTGGGTGCTGACTCTTGCACAACTCATGTCCCTTATTGGATCCAATGCTTCATTTTGGGTTCATACCAGCCTAGCATTTTGTACGTACCTCCTTCTTTCCACATAAGTGGATCTGTACTTTCTTCCTCTTTCCTCTCTGACTTTGTACATCTTGATGCCTTTTGTCATTTACTTTGAAGTCCTCTGTGAGCTTTGAGTCATTTTGATTTCAGGCATTCCTAATGTTGTCCTACTGAACTACAGAGAAGTAGTTTAGCAGGCTAAAATCGTCTATGTTACTCACTTTTTCTGTTCATGCAGTAGGTTTGAAATAGTTTCTTCCATTTTGTGTATCTGCATTCAGATGCATTCATGTTCTTAAACTTTATGCAGTTATGGATGAGTCCTATGAATTTATCACCCCTTCTTTCAAAATCAGGGAGCTTAGTTTCAAAACTACCTGAATTTGTCCCTCTCTGTTAAATTGAATCATCTTGTGTCCACTTATTTTGAAGTTTTACTCCAGAACCAGAGTACCACAAAGCACACATTTCAAAACCAACTTTAAAATTACATTAGTTCCTGATGCTTAAATTACTGTTTGGAGAATAGCCTGTCATCTCTCACAGTCAGCAATTATATCCTCTATTGCAATTAAAGAAACAGAAGAAGTAAGTTTTCAATATATATCTGGAAAGTTTATGAGCAAAAGGAGAAGTAAAGCAGCTCAGGTAGCTAACATTTTGCAATTACAGCCACATATATGTGCCAAGGTTTTATATTCCAGAATGGACGTGTAGTAAAGGACTGGTCAAGAACAGGAAGAACTGGCACATGATCAACAAAGAAGGGAGACAGAGGAGAAAAGAGGCTCATCAAGACCAGGCAGAAACCACAAAGGAATTTTTTGCCAAAGCACCATGTCCTTTTTGGATTCCATCACAGTGATTCCAAATTATCAGAACTATTTATTTTTTAAATACAATTGCCAAGGTTTTTGTCCCTCTGCAAAATCAAATTAGGTGACCTTTACCCATATTATCCAAGCAAGTAATCTTTTAAGGCACTTAGACCTAGATGGTTTCTTGTCTTGGCACATTTTTCTTCCTTATTTCTTGCAATCTTATCATATTAGTGATATGAGAATCCCATTAATGATACATGAATCACAGTAATTATATGTTTATTGCATTAGTGATAGGAACCACCTTCATATTTTCTTTCTCTAGAACAGTATATATCCCCTTAAATAAATATTTCACTTTTACTTTCTGTTTCATTGCTTGTATGTGTAGTCACATCCTTACCTTGAATTTATCGGAGAGAACTAATAAGTGATGATGCAAATTCCATGCTTTCATTTAAAAGAGATAAAAGATATGTATTTTTAAGCATGACTTTCAGTCCACTTGTGTTAGGGAAGCAGTGATAATATTCAATCACCTGAAGTGGGTAGAAAATATGAAAGGGAATTAAAGCAGCTGAGGAACATCAGCTTTGTGTAAGGTGTTAATGCCAAGGGCAGTTCCATTCGCCTCAGTGCAGCTCTGGCCAAATGAGGCTTTGCTCTTGGAGCTGGACTTTGGGGTGGAGATTTGTGAAGTATGTGCAGCTGTGAGTGGTGGGCAGACAAAGAATTTGGTGCTTCAGGATGTGTTTTGTCTGTCTTCTCTGAATGAGATTTTGTAAGTTTCCCCAAGTGAGGAGGTGGCACTTCACTAGTTACTTACTACTTCTTACTACCTACTACTTAGTACTTCAGTAGTTATTCTCCTCTCATGACTGCCCTTCTCAGTAACCTAACACCCTTGCTTCCATCAAATCCCTAGTAAACCACTGATTTAAGGAGATAAATCATAAATTATCAGCCAGGAATCAGACAATGGGTATATACACCTGTCAAGAAATGTATTTTCTTATAAGAATCGGCATGATGGATTATTTCAGACTGGAACAAGAAAGAATATTAGGACAGAATGGTAATTCAACCTTTTCTGTTTTTTCTGTTTTTACAAAGGGCGTATTATTCACAGCTACTGATCTGTACCTGCTATTCATAGGAAACAAGAGATTTTACTAACATCTAGTTTGTCTGAACAAATTCTGCTACTTTCTGAGCTCAATGCAAATCTGTTGAAAAGCACAGGGTTAAACACTGGAACATCTGCAATATGTGTGTAACATGGTAGAGGCTTTGATACAACATCATTCAGAGCGCTGTAAAATACCTGTTGCAGAAGGTCCCTCAGTCCCTTCCAAATTGCAAAAAGTAAATGATAGCTAACAAATTTGGCAGGGCCAAAGAGATACAGAGTTTTCAGAAAAATTGTTGTTGCCAACCCAAATGAAAAACATATTTTTTTTCTGTGCTCACTGAAGTCACGTCAGCAGTCTTATTTTGCCTTACATGTGTATGTAATTGCTTTTAGACACTGTTTAATAGTCGTTCCTGAAAAATGAAAAAGCTTCCAGATTGAATTATCACTTGGCTATGAATAAAGAACTCAGTATTAAACAGAGACAAAAGACAATTTATGCATGCAGGATGAATCAAAGATTATTCAGACAAGGAGGTGATGTTGACTCAGAGAATATGAGTGTTTACAAAACTCTTCCCCATGATGCTCCTCCATCAGACTCACAACTGTAGCGCTGGTCAGCTCAGTCACCCAGCATGAGGATCAAGGTTTGTTTCAGGATGTCCAGGAGCAACAAATGCAGGTAATAGGCTTTTGGAAGATTAGAGAAAAGCTGTTATTCCTACTATGTGTTTAGCATGGGTTTCAGCCCTAAACTTTGTCCCTCTGAGCACATCCATGTTGAGAAATGGATCAATGCTATTCAGTGACCATGACTGATTGCAATTATTCTTTCCTGTTTCTTCCCCTCTCCTTCCCTCCTTTCCTTTCTTTTTTTCCTTCCCTTTCTTGTCCTGCCATCAGCTTGTGTTTCAGGAGGAAAGAAATGGGGAGAGGGAGAGTAAAAGGAGAATTCCCCCAGCCTATGGCCAAGGGCCAAATGGGAGAAGGCACAACCTTTTCACTTGCATTCTGCTTCTGGAGCCCTGAGGAGCCAGCTTCACATGGGAGTACAGTGTTTATTCCTGCCAAAATTCAGCCTCTGAGTAACATAACTATCAGTACTCAACTACACCAGCAAAAACTTCCCAGTGATGTTTTTCCCCATTCCTACTCCCATCCTTTGTTCCCAAGCCAAATGAAACAACAACAATAAATTACAAACTTTAGCACAATGTGTAATCACGTGTAAATACCTTCACCCTGCTAATGAAATTCTTTTACTCTCTGAACCTGCAGACCCCACACTGCTGTAAGAAACAGTAGTGTTTTTCCTCAAACATGACTATTTCTGTAATGAAATTGCAGAAGTAATTGCCTTAGTTCTTGTCCTCAAGTATTCTGGAGTTTGGCTTTTCAGCCTGAGAACTTCTCAGGCAAATATGCAAACATTGCTGGGACATGATTAAGTACAGATAGAGAAGCATGAGAGCCACTGTTTACAAGAAAGCACTTGTTTTGCTCTGGTTGCCAAAGTAGATAGCACCACAAAATTAAGTAGGTCAGTTGTGTATTCTCCATCATAATATCTAAGAACAAACCAATGGTTTACTTTCCAAGCACCATGCAAGATATTTGGCTGCTTGTGTGGAATTAAGCAGTGCACAGAATGGGAAAGTTGGTCAGTAAACCAAAAAAGGTACCTCTGGCATAATGCCAGGATTTAAAATCTTTAGGCAGAATATGTTTTAATGTTGGGAGGTCATTGTTGTACTTGTTTTTCAGATGGACTCATTTTACTCTGTCAAAGCAGTTGCTCATGTGCAAGAGCTATTTGTCTAAAATTACTTACTTTCTTAATTTACAAAAATTATTATTTTTATCAAGACTTCTTTATTATTTTATTTATTAAATAATAATATTTAATAAATATTTATTAAATATTTTATTACTATTTTTCATTGAGGACAGTAAATGAGCAGGCCTTGCTTTGACATAGGTGGCATCAAATGTTACTCTCTTTTGACAGAGTAAACTGTAAAAAAATAACATACGGAGATTACTCAATTACCAGTTCTGGAAAACAATTCTTTCAGAAAGTTCTCAAGAGTCATAACTGAATATGAGTTTCCAACGCACTGTGGAACACAATGTTTTCCAATATACTGTGAAAAATAAAAGTTAATAGATTATTTTGAATAAAAAAATAGAACTGGCATTGGAACGGGCAATACCAGACTATAACTTTCATTTTTTGGTAACCATAATTTGACAAGAATGTTGAAACATGCCAGAAAAAAAGCCCCAGAAAGTATCTGAAAGTTCAAGAAAACATTTAATGCAAGAGACTGAAAGAACTTAATTCATTTAGATTATAAGAACCATAATTGAGGTCATACACTGACTCCAGTATAAAATTATTTCATGGAACACCCCAGGATGAAAGGGACCTCAAAAGATCATCTTATCCAACCTGAGTTGGATAAGACTCATCCAGACTCATTTCCAGAGTAGCCATTATTAAAAAAAAATTTAATAAAACAAAAGAAGAGACACTGAATGATGAGGATACGTTTAAGATATTGAGCAAATTTTCTCCTTGGAATGAACTCAGAAACACATTCCTGGCTACATCTTCATCCATTAAATCAGAAGCAAATGCCTTCTCCAAAGACAGACTTTAGTCATATGTTGAAATCTAACCCGTGTGTTAAGGGTTCCTTCTTCCCTTAAGGTGCTGTAATATCAAGAGCTAGTAATCTGTGTGAGAGGCAGATAGTTAAGTGATGAGCAAGATACAGCATTGTCATTAATTCCCCTCCTCTTCAGTGCTTGCCCTGCTATGAACAGAGAGCTGAGAAGGGTTTAGATCCCACTGAACAACTTCCTGCCTGCCCTGAAGCTGCATTCATCTGCTGGGTTTTACAAGACAGATTAAACTGGACTTGTCCTGTGGCAGGCTGTAATTGTGCTTTATCAGCTCCTGATAATTTTGGAAGACATTAATGTGGCTAGGAGTTCTCAGTGAAGTGTGTCATCGCTGATGGACTGCCTGGGCGTGCTTTTAATTAGCTGGATTTAAGAAAAGGGCTGTAGCTGCTGGGCCTAAGTCTAGCTGGGTGGTAAGCTAGGAAAACATCAGCAAACAAAGAGCTGTGCCCCACCTTTAGCTCCCCACATCTGCTTTCCACTTAGTCTGTTTGGAAGTGTAAGACAGATCTCTGTAATGACCTCACTGCTCTTGGAAAACATGATGGTGTTGTGTTAATTGGCTAAAACATTCAGAAACACTGTCAGAACAATACTGTCCTGCTCCAGTTTTACAAACCTGGGCTCTGTTTCAGTTTGACATGACACTGAGAACAGCATCAACTGCACTCAATCACACCTTAGTCTAACATGCATTCCTACCTGAAAACTGAGGAGGTAAAGGATTTCTGAATACTTCAGAAAGTTTCCCATTGAAGGGGAGGCTGAAGACCAGCCAGACCTGAAAGCTAATCCCTATGTACTGTAGGGAACACCGGGTCTGGGCTTTCTGACAGGGTAAGCAGCATAGTTAGGAGTCAAGAAGGAAAAGTAGAAGATAGAATCCTTTGCTGCTCTAGAGGAAATAGTCTGAGGCAAACACAGCTAGAGCAAGAATGAAGCACTTTGCACTGCTCCCAGAAGCAATACAAAGAAATTGCAGGAAGAACCTATATCAATTCTAGTATTAGGCCTCAGAAGATGTGTGTCTGACATCATGGATTTGGGATGTCAGTGGTGACAGGAAAATATGTTAGGGGCCTTGTGGAAGATAATTTCTCTGTGACGTAAAACTGCTGAACTCTACTAAATTCTGCTTTCAAAATACAAGCAGGTCACAGGAATTGCTGCCTGGACATGTAGGCATAGTTCTGTATTTTGTACATCAGCTTTAAGGGCTATCACCTAATCTTTGTTGGTACAAGTGCTTATGTGAGCAGGAGAGGTTGGCATTGCTCACAGGAACTTGCATAGCATGTTCAGTACCTCAATTGTTTAAGACAGAAGGGGGTGTACATGTGTGTGCTTATGAGCAGATGCATTTCTACTGCCTTTATGGAAAGAATGACAAGCAGCACAGCAGAAGTCATGAGAACTGCACACTGACAGATACCCAAAAAATGTAGTTATTAAGGAGGGGTCCCTTCCCCACCACACCAGTATGGGATATGGATGGAAGCACCTTCTTGAAGGAGGAGGGGAGATGAATCTGCTGCAGAAGGGCAACAACAATGTTTCCTTCTTGCCTAAATGTCATGTGAAGTGACAGCCTCCCAGAGGGCTGGTAACCATGGCAGGCTGGTAGAGGCAGGGAGAGCTGGGTCTTCCACAGTCCTTATGACATAGGCTAAAGATATGTGTAAAGAGTTTTCCAATGTGATTATGTGTTGCAATTTTAAAGAGCTGTATTATCAGATGAAATACTGGGAAGGCACCAAACCTTTTCTGGTATGCAAAACATAGCGTTAGGAAGGTAATTCAGTAGCTCCTTTTAATTATTAATTTTCATAATATCATTACTTTATGTCACAATATTCTAGGCAGTTTGGATTACTTTGTCACAGTTGGCCCTTATCTTCAAAATTTATAACATCCTTTCAGGTGTATTCTTACTGCCAAGCTGTTTTTTCTCTGTCTGTGCTCAATAACATGGCACAAAAAGAGTTATTTACATGTACTTTTAAATAAACTCATTCAAAACTACTAACACAATCAAATGACATGAACTATGCACAGATAGGATTTGTGATTCCTCAGGTCTACCATGGTTTCTGCTCTTAATGCCCTGACATTTGGATATAGGCTGCCCAGGGCATGGCTCCCTTGTGTTGGGCAGGACCTGGCTTCCAGGACCCATCCCACCCCCTCACCCCACCCAGTCCAGGAGCAGGGCAAGCATGCAGGGTGACCATGACAGCTCCAGTCCTGGGCATTGGTCATCTCCCTAGGGATGGGGACAGGCTGTGGCCAGGCTTGGGTATGGGCTCATGGGTGCAGATTGGGTCAGGATCAGGAGAGCCCACATGCAGGTGCAGGCTGGGCTCCATCAGCTTCCTGGGCAGCCCATTCCAATGCTTGACTACCCTTTCAGATAAGAAGTTCTCTCTGATGTCCAACCTGAACCTTCCCTGGCCCATTTCCTCTCATATTGCCCCTAGCTACCTGGCTACAAACCCCTTTCAGGTGATACACATAGAGAGTGATAAAGTCACCTCTTTTCTCCAGGCTAAACACTGCCAGGTTCCTCAGGTGCTCTTCTTATGATTTTCTAGAGCCTTCACCAGCTCCATTGCCCTTCTCTGGACTGCTCCAGCACCTCAATGTCCTTCCTGAGGAGCCCACTATCTGAAGTGGGGACTCACCAGTGCTGAGTAAAGAGGGACAATCACTTTCCTAGTCCTGCTGGCCACAGTATTTTTGATGCAGGATTATGTTGGCCTTCTTGGCCACCTGGGTTCATTGCTGGCTCAAAAGTGTTCTCACACTTCGCACAGATCGCACTTCGCACGTTGGGTGTGAGGTGCCTTGGCCATGAGGGCAGGGTAGATGATCCTGGGAAATGTCTGATGGGTCTCAGGCCAAGCTGGGGGTCCCCAAGGAACCATTTCCAGGGTCCATGCATCTCCCTGGTTTGGAGTGGGGTGGGTGATACATATCCATTCCCAATGGCCAGCGAGCCTGGGTTGATGTTGCTGGCGTGTCAATATAAATTCCAGATCAGGCAGTGGGGCAAGGGCCTCAGATCATCCCTGAAGAGCTCCAGAGGCATGGGAGGAACTGGAGCTTCCCCAGGTTAGTTTCTGGGCTGGGTGGAGGTGTTCAGATGCCACTGAGAAAGCCAAGACCTGGGGCTGAGCTGCGGCTCTGGCTGGAACAGAGAATGAGCACTGTGGAGAGCCTCGGGGCAGGCGTGCTGTGCTCGGACAGGAAGGGTCAGCAGGGCCCGGGCCCCACAGCACTGGAGCTCATGGTGGCCTGAGCTGGCCCGAGGGCAGCAGGCACTCCCCATGAGGGTGGCAGGACAGGCCCTCATCCAGGGAATGGGACAGCCCCAGGAGCAGCAGGGCCCAGTGTCAGACACAGCCCAGTAATCGCTAGGTCCAAGGTCAAGCCAGGAAGTCAAGACTGCAGGTCAGGGACAGGGTCCAGCTCTGGATCAGTGGCCCATGGCCCAGGAAAACCTGGGCTGCCAGGCACCAGGCACTGTAGCTCTATCAAGGACCAAGCTTAAAAGCAGATCCCATAGGGCAGAGAGGAACACCTGCCATGGCTTCTCTGCAACTCCATGCTGGTTGGGAGTCTCCTCCCACATCTTCAGCAGAAAGGGAAATGTGCACCATCAGCTGCACTGTTTGCAAGCTTGCCCTGAGCCCCAGCAGCCAAACCTCTGGGAAGGGTGGATGTGGGTGCACTCAAGGCACTTACACAGATTTTCTCGAGGCCGAGTTCACTTGTATGACAAACTAATGATTTTTCAGCAGTGTGCTGTTTTTCTTCAGTGTTTGCATGTGTCTGTAGCACTTATATCACAATATTTCTGTTACTGCCCTATTTCCCAGTCTCCTCGCTTCTTTATCTGTGTTACAATCTTTTCACTTGGCATCTATCACCATTCAAAGCGAAAAACTTTTCTATCCACAGCACCCTGGAACTTGTTCATGTCTAACACTACAGCTTCCAGTAATGCTTTCAGTATACTGTAGCATAGGCTTATTCTAATAGAGGCTGGCTTTGATCACTTCATTCTATAAAAACGTGATCTCTTCATTGAGCCTATCACTTTATCTCTAAGTCTTTGGAAGTTCTCAGCAAAGCACAATGACTTTGAATTTCCCCTCAGCTTTCAGCACTGATTAAACATCGTTTGTCCTATCATTCTAACTTCACTGCATTTTAGCTCTTTGCATTTCATATTTTTATGTAGACAAAGCCATTTTGGCTTTTTGCCACTTACTGCGATTCTACATTGAGTGCCAACAGCAACAATACACTTAGTGACAGCAAATGTCTTTAATCCAAATAAGTTTGCTAGTGCCTGATGTCAACAGCATAAAATAAGGAGCATAATGCTCTACTATCCTAAAGTAACATTTTCAAATTCATCTCTTATCTTTAATGCCCAGTTAAGGAACATGATGAGAAAAACAAAGTTAATCCTGTGAGTTTTTTCCTCACACCAAACACTGATTTGAATCAGTTGTTCAAAATCCCACACATTCTTAGACAAGTATTCAAGAGGTGCTCAAAGAAATAATGCATGAGTGAGCAGTTTTCCCTTTAAACTAACAGAAAATGCTTTAAAATATAATAGAGCATAATTTGTACCTGCATACGTATTAAATACATACATACATACATACATATATAATACATAACTATGTTTATAGTTATGTATTTTCCTAAACACATGTATACCTAGATTGTATAAATTTAGTGTAAACACTGGATTTAGTGTAAGAACTGGATTACCTGCTGTATTCATATATTTGCAAAGCAATTCTCCTAGTGATAAGGATATGAAATTTTTATTTCTCTTCTATAGCAGTATAGAAACTCATAGAAACTCATAATGGTTTGAGTTTGAAGAGTGCTTTTAAAGACTGTCTGGTTCAAATTCTCTGCAATGAGCTGGGACATATGCAATTAGAACAGATTACTGAGAGCCCTGTTGACCCTGGCCTGGAATATTTACAGGAATGGGAATATAAAAACTGTACTATTAATAATGGGATTATACTACAGTATATAATACTAATATAATCTTATTAGTATTGTGACTGCAGTGCTCAATAAAAAGCAATAAATTTGAGATGAACATAAGACTGAGTTTTCCTTCTCTGTTTATGTCACCCAGCACTTCATGATTAGCAAGTTGAACAGCAAATATCTCAAACTGCATCTGCTCCATACCACTATAATGTGGAGACATGATGTTATCCTTTTGTTATAGTAAACTATGAAATTGTCTTTTTCCTCAACTTTCCCACTTCCAGTAATCTCGTTGCTACTTGAAATTCCTCTCTAGGTGGTGCCCCTTCAGTCTATACCTGCTACGCTGCTTGCTTGATTTTTAGGTTGCACGCATCTGGCAGAGACAGCAGAACTTGGTGCTCATCCGGAATGCACCTTTCCTTCTTTCAACACCATCTCATACTTCACTGCCAGTTCTCAGGAATTCTTTTCGTGTTTGTGTAACAGGACCAGCCATATTACCATACAGCTGGTCCCTTGTACTGAATTTCGTAGAGATGTTTCTGGGCATTTGATTTCTTTACACACTGTTTTCACTTTTTTGACTTCTCCAGAAGTCTTGAGTCACTAATTCTGTCCTTGTAACTTCTGGTTTTATTGCTTCTCCAACTTGTCCTGGTTGTTTAGGCCTCCTATAATTTCCTGGCAGCACTCAGGATTAATTTGCATGGTCCACCCACTCTGCATAGAATTTCTTTGGCATAACTCATTATTTATCTCATACACTGTTGTCTCCATGTTAGCTTAGGTACCTCCTTTGCAGAGATCTCTTTTCTCTTGTACAGATAACATCAGGATTGATTTGCACTTTGTTGGGTTTTTTTTTTAAATTTTACCATAATTTTCTCCACAACTAATTCAGTTTATCTAAGTGTTTGCTCTAGCTGTGTTTGTCTTCATGAGTGAAATATATGTTGTCAGCAGCCAGATCTGTATCAGCATTGGGAACTCATCCAGTTAAAAGTTTACAACAATTAACAGAGGCTGAAGTAGAATTCACAAACTGAAAGCTACAGCTTATCTGTGTAAACATTCTTGCCCTGCTGCAGAGACATCAACTGCATTTAAGAACTGGCAGTGCATATTTTAAGAGATAATATCAGTAGTAAAAGAAATATTGCACGTTACTGGCACAGCGTTCAGTTTAAAGAGACAGCAATATGTCACATAATCAGTTACTGCATTTGTGGAGTTTGGGGAAAATGGTTCAACAAAGGCCTGTAGCAAAATGTTTTCCCTTTTCCAACTTCATATTTAAACAGTCCTTAAACTCCTGGCTGTTTTCCAGCTTTTGTCTGTTCAGTAACAGAGAAAAAAGTTTTGATATAATGGAAAACAGCATTAACAGGTTAACTTTCAACTTCGTCTTGGTCTTCTTAAATGACTTATTAACTTACTTCCTGACAGTTTATAGCAGAAATGAGGGTTGTAAACAGAACTGCTTACTTCTTTCTTATCACTTAAGTATCTGTTTAATTTATTCATCACACTAACTCTCTAGAAATGATGCAGGGTAAAGTGCTTGTGACCATGAATTCCACAGTCATGCACTAGAAAACAATCAAGATAAAGGCCAAGAAACCACTAGACTCTCCTTAAGACATGGAATTGTAGTCTACAGTTCAAGTTGGTGTCTGCAGGCACTTTCCACTAAAATAAGCAGCCCTCAGTGTCCCACCAGCATAACAGTCATAAGTTTGTACTGGATGGAACCTTGCTAGAAAATGATCTAAGGGCGAGAAGGGGAAGAGACTTAGGAGTTTGTATTGCAGTTTATCTAGAAATAGAAATGTGAAAGCCCTTCCCATGATAATAGCATGGAAATAGGTTTAAAAGAGCAAGGTCTTACTGAGAAGGTACCCCTGCCTTAGATCGAGGTCACTAAGAAACAGACAAGTAGCCCTGTCCTACTGAGCCTGGGTAGCTCCTCACAGGCTATGTTGATAAGGCACACTGCTGTGAAAAACAAAAAAGAGGGGTAGAGAGGGATGAGGGAGTGTTTGCATACAGTCATACTTGCTTTTCCAGTCCAAATGAACAGATTCTGAGTTTGGGATTTTTTTTCAGTGGTTCTGTTTGGTTTGTTTGGCTTTTTGGTTTTGGGGTGGTTTTTTTTTGTCAGTGACAACACTCAGGGGAAGTCTAGAACTAGGCCTGAATTTAGCATCAGATGTAAAACATGTCTTTGAGATAAGCCAAGATTACTGTCACTCGGAGGGTTTTAGAAAGAAAAAAGATACCTAATGAAATGTCTTCTCAGTATTCTATGTGAATTAGCAATCTTTGACAAACAAAAAAGCAAACCCCAAACCACCTCTTTGTATGGTAGATATAGAACAAAAAATATTCTCAGCTCTCAGGAATCTGCTTGAAAGCTGGACACATTTCTGTATTCTCCTTATGCCCTTTCAAATTTAGTGAAAATATATATGAAGTATTAAATGAAGTTTGAGACCTAACATAAGAAAAATATTACTATATTATTTAACAGCAATGCAAAATTGCTTCCTTCCTGTGTGGTATTGTCCTCAGCATTAAAACAACCTGCTATATTATAATGATGCTCTGTAGCAAAAGTACTTGTCATGTCTTTCAAGCTGTCTAGGTTAATAAAAACTTCTATTCACTCTAGATGTGTGGGATGTGAGCCTACTAATTAATCTGAAAAGAAATTCCTTCTTCTAGTGTAATTTTCTGGTCTGTACAATCATCCTCCTTCTCAATGCTGAGCCAAAGGCTGGTTAAAGTGGAAGTACCAGACAGGACAATCTCAGTGAAATTCCTCTTTCTCTTTATATGGAATGTTTTAGCATCCTTGTTTAACCCTTCGATGAGCTGTTAAAAGTCTACAAAAAAGCTCCAATGCCAATGTTCAGTGTGGCATTTTGTCAGTGCTGTAACAGGATAACAGAATCAACACTAGAAGTACCCAAAGGGAAAAATGTAGACCACTGTTACTGTCAAAAGTGAAGGTGTACACTTAATATTCGGGGTAATTTCATGTCACCAAATGGCATACACTAGCACCAAAGAGAAATGGAGTTTGCTTCTTCTTTGAGGAGGAGGCCAAAAGTACCAGGAAAGTTATAAATACAGCTGGAAGCTAAAATTTTAAGAGTGAAGGCCACACCTGTCTGCAAAATTGTGTGTATGTCCCATGCCAGTAATGATCGTATACTCAATGAATTGAATTAGAATAGCTGTTTTGGTGTGGTGCTGTCAGTGACTGCTACTTTAAAGATGATATTTGATTAAGTCAGTTGCATACTTTGAGGTTCCTTCATGGCAGGAGGTTGCAGGAGCTCAGTCAGTGGTGGGACAGATGTCTCTGTGCTATGTACTTCATGTGGAATGTAAGAAGCAGTACATTTTCTGCAATGACCAAGTGAAAAGTGTCAGTGGGGGCTGCATGTGCTGCTCATTCTGCTGACTGCTGCAGCTGCATCACTGCTCAGGGAACAATTGTTGTTTCTGTTGTTGCTGTAGATTTGCCATTCTACAAATATAGCCACAGACACTACCTCCTCCAGTTTTAGAGCTGCTTCCGTGGTGGTTGGTTATGCGTGAATTAATTTCACAGCCTTTCAAATGAGTTATTTTTCAAGTGTTGTGTGATCCTCCTAAAATGTGGTAATCCGTTAAATAGCGCTGTACAGTTTGGACTCTGAACCTATTTTGCTGGATGGAATGGTTGTAAGTTTCCAATTAACTAAAAATTAAGCATTAACTGGGATAGTTTTGAAAAAAAAATGAAAACAATTAATTTTTACAATTAGAAATTAGTAAGTAAGTACTAGTAATTAGGTCCTATAAAGCTGTACCTTGACTTTCTTTCTAAACATTTGTACGCCCAGGGCCTTTCTTAAATCACTCAAGCATGACAATTTCTTTCAGCCACATTAACTTTCTGTAGCAAGTGGTACTGAACTTGTTCAAGTATAATTTGCTTATGTTATGCCTTTTTGCTTACACATGTGACTGAAGCGCTTTTCTCTCCACACAGTGGCATTAGTAAGTCCCTGGTTTACAGAGAAACATGCTGGGAATACAGATTGTAGCTTTCATATTTTGTTTCTGTGGACTGGGAGCTGCTATTGCTGCTACTGCATCAAATGAATGGAAAGTCACCAGTCGAGCATCATCTGTTATCACTGCAACCTGGGTCTTCCAGGGTCTTTGGATGAACTGTGCTGGCAACGCACTGGGGGCTTTTCACTGCAGACCTCACCTCACTATCTTCAAAGTAGAAGGTAAGGAAGCATAATTTAACTGGAACATATGGAAAGCCATGGGTATTGCAAGATGTGAGCCTGAAGAGTAAAAGATTATTTTGGCTTGTGCAAGAGATTATGCTTAAAGCATTGTGATGAATATAAGTAAAGGATTTTGTAGGCAGAATATCAGAAACAACTTTGCAAGAATGATATGTATTCCAAAAAAGACAGTAAGCTGCAGTTGGTAATATGTGAAAAGTATACTGGACATAGTGCCAGTAATACACTGTCAGTATCAAACTACTGTTTGCAGAAAAATGGACTAAACTGTCTTACAGCTCTAATTTCCATCCCAAAATGAGCATTGTGCTTGCTGGATGGTGAAAGTGGGAAAGATAGCAAGGTCTGTGACAGCTATTGGTGCTCTTTTTAGTATCTGAAAAAATCAGAGTGCAAATAACCTCATCCAAGAATATGTGCATCCTGTTCAAATACCCATATACTAGGAATTAAGTGCTAGTGTATATACTTGCTTGTATAACCAACTAATATTTTAACTTTAGAGATAAAAGGTGTGCTGTTTCAGAATGTCCATTTTAATGGAAAATGTTGGATTTGTAAGCCATCTATCAGGGTGTAAAAACGAATGGAGGCTTCTTGCCTTATGTCAGAAACAGCTTTCCTCAAAGACAGGGGTTAACTGTAAATGTACCATACAACGTGTTTTGTGTTTCTCTCTAAGTGTGAAGCAGTATATAAGAGGTTTGGTTTATTTGTTGTTAAGCCTTGTGATAGTAGGAAAAATAGTGTTTTCAGTGAAACTGTATGTAAGCACTCATGAGGGCATTGGCAGGAGGACTGCTCTCCCTGAGGTGGACAGCACACAAGCAAGATGGAGTCAGACTAGAGCAGGAAAAAAATGCATTAAGACACCAGTATTTAGGGAGCCAGGAAATACACCCAAGCTAGACAGAACCAGTCTCCCGAAGCTTTTATGAGACCAGAAAGAAGCACAATTCTGTTAAGATTTTAACAGCCATTGGCTGAATGAAATATAAAATGTGGCATTGCATGGTTGTTACCATACAGTGTATTATATAGACAGGGTCATAGACACACACATATGTGGAAACATAGAAGCCTGGGGATGTTCCAGATCCTTACCTTTTTTTGTCTTTCATGCCCCTGACGTCAGAATGCGTGCTGTGGCATACAGATCAACTCTTACACATACAGATGATTTTGAGATAAAACTCGGCATAATTTCTCTATATATTTTGTGATGCCCTCTTTCAAATCAGCACCAATCACCCATGAGAGATGTGAATGGATAATAAGTGTTTTATTTCTTTTAAAGAACGCTGTTCATCAAAAATTACTTAAAAGGCACAGAAACTCACACATATATTTGAAAAGTGAATATTACATTTTGCAAATAACCTTTTATGCATTATTTCTGCCAAGATTTAAAGAAAGAAAACCAGCTCTTCTTCTCAGGCATTGTTTAAAGCAATGTAAAGTAATGAAAAAGTACCATTATTGCTATAGTAGCACAAAAGCTGCTTTCAGAATAATCAGGTGTAATCTATTTGCCACTTAGTATTTTTACCATTATTTTCATCATTGGCTGATTGAAATTTGAATAAACAGAAAATGCATGTTATGCATGCATCATTTAAATATATACTTAAGCACCTGATTAAGATTTTGAATGTTTTTTTAGAGGAACATAGACAAGAAATTCACAAATTAAAGTAGCACACTCTTGTTCAAGTAAGAGAGTAACAAGCTGCTGTAATGACATTTAGGAAGTCTAATTTTAACTTGACCATGCATGCAGCAGCAGAGGGTAATGTTACATGTAGCACAAACACTACTGGGAAAGAGCAAGGTATTCAGTTTGGAAAACCTGCTAAACATAAACTCCTGATAATCCAAGGAAAACAAGGGTTCAACCGGGAAAGGGCTTTGCACTCTCACTCTGTCATGGATTGTAAAACAATAAAATACTGAGATAAAAGAATTAATGAACTCTCTGTCATCAGAGCTTCAATATATCATCATAGTTTACATACTGAGGCCAGGTTCTTCTGCACGTTCGTCTTTTTATGGAATCTATTTGCAATTTTTCCTATAGCCAAGGACAACTTACACAAGTTCCTCATTCCATTCCTATCTTTCCATTTTCAGGTTACCCTACACAAAGTATTAGCAGTAACGGCAACAGTATTACATAAGTGTAGTAAGTCACTTCTACCCCAAAGAAGATTCTTTTGATGATTAAATGTTTAATTGCAATTTTTGTGAGGATTTTGCAGAGGAGGCTTCTAAATGGGGTCTATGAAGTTTTAAGGGTTTAGGGGATTTTTTTCTGTTTTTCACAGCAAACAACAACAAAAAAATCAGGTTCCAGAGGCCTTTCTCTGAGCAGGTTTACCCTGCAGTCACAGGCAGTATGTAGATATTTACCAGAACTGGCTTTCAGCTCAATAACTAGTTCTGATAGGAGCATAGACAAGGCAATCAGAGCCCAGCTTCTGCAACCCAGCCCAGGCACCGATGTTGAGGGGTTCATGTTTCTGGAAGTCTGGGTTAAAAGGGCCACACTGCCAGCAGTATCCAAAGCTAATTGGGCTGCTTCCAAATGTACATGTGCATTGACATGTCCAGCCACAGTGTGCTCTGCTGCAGTGACTGAAACATTCAGATGAAGGATCTTAGAGGGAGATCCTGAATAGTAATAGCATTATAGCTACAGTCATTTAAGGCAATGTTTGTGGGAAGAAGCAATATCTTTTATTAAATCAACTATTTTGGGAGAAGTATGCAACAAAGTCATTCATCAGATCTGACACAAATACAACAAGCTTCAATCTAAATATTATCTGGGAACATTGTTTCTTCAGATAACTTGGTTATGATCATCAAAGCATCAGATACACCCATGGAAATTGTATGACTAAAACCAAGAGATCATTACTCACAAACATAAACTCACACAGTCAATAAATGCCAGAAATTAAAAGAAGCAGTGAGACAACATTTTTTTCAAAAAGAGTAACCTTTGATTATCCACTCAGTTCTTATCAGCAAGAAAGATACATAAAGACTCTTCAAAGCATGAGCCTGAGAACTGAAGCTCTGGAGTCATGAACTCCAAGAAAGGTACTGACTTTTTATGACAGAGTTTCCACCCAGCCTGCCTCTTGCTAACTCTCCAGTGCTCCACAGGCAGTAGTTAACCTCTTTTGTCATTATCCTCATGTATATAATTCTGAATTCTTACAATGACAGCATTACCCAGATTTGGCAAGAACTATCTTTGAGCTATCAAGCATGGCTTAGACACTGTATTTAGGTATTTTGCCTTTGGTGGTGTTACAGAGATCTGTTTCATTCACATAAAATACAGAATTGCATCTAGCCAACTGAGTTATGTCTGTTTTCTATGATACTTCTTTAGTCTGTCAGGACAGCTGCTAGACTTCTTCAAACAATTAGTTTGGCTTTTTCCATGTCTTACCTTCGGCACTGCTTCATGACTCCTAGTATGTCCTAGTTTTCCAAGCCATGAGCTCAGGGAAGTGTACAAGAAACTGGGAGAAATCTGCTTCCTTGAACCTTTGCTTTTTTGAGCCTCAGATCTCCTGCTGGCATCTTGTCAGTGCCTGTTTTGGCAGAGCCTGATGAGGCAAACAGTGCTATCCTGATGGTAGCCAATATGGAAGAGGCAATGCCCAGCTGTTCTGGGTCACACCAGCAAACCAATTCTGAGCTGCCTTTTCACGATACTGCCACTGCAGCGCAGATAAGCAGCAGAAGGAAGCTGGTACACGAGAGCTGCTATTGCAGCACCTGTACCCACCACAGCCTTGCACAGTCAAATACCATTTGGGCTCATCAGGGTGCAGAGAGCAATTCTAGCCAGGCTCCAGGGTGACACTAGCAACTTTCCCAGAGAATTCAACCTCTAGAGCAGGAAAGGACTGACATGAGAGTGTCCCTTACCTGACAGAAACTTACTGCCAGGGAAAGCACACTCTGGATTTGTTTGGTGCGAGTCGACAAGCCAGCCACATATACACACAGCAGCCAAGGCCAGGCTTCTCCTCAGGCTTAGAGGAGGGCACTTAGTGCTAAATCCCCCAGAAGCCAACACCACGGCTTTACATCCATCCTGAGTGGGTTTGCAGGCGGTCAGGCTGTCAGAGATAGAGGCTGTGCTCCTGCTCGCTGCCGTTTGACAGACCCCCATGCCCTGCCCTCCCCCTGCCCGCTGTCCGTGCCCGCGGGGCCGGGCGGAGGCGGGCGCGCTCCTCTCTCCATGGTGCTGCAGGAGCGGCCCCGGGGAAGCGCCGGCCGTGCCCGGGGTGGTGCCGCCCCGCCCGGCTGGAGACAGCCAGGGCCCAGCTCCTTGGAAAAGCGGCCGGCCTCGCCCCGGCCTCCCCCGGGGGAGCAGCCACAGGAGAGGAGCGGTTTAACTGTACCCAGAGCCTGGGCAAGCAGCAGCTGTATGCGCTTTTGGGGGGTGGCAAGGGAAGGGGCCGGGCCGTCAGCCCTGGGTGATCGGCTTTAGCTATCGTCCGGAAGGGAGAAATCCACCAGGACGGCTTTCTTCTGGCTGATGGTCAGCCACAGAGCACTCTGCCGGAGGATCCTCCGGGTAGCCAAAGGGACAGGGGCACGGGGGTCGTGATTTGACCCCAGCTGGTAAGCACGCTGCTGGTCACTTCCCAAACACCCTGAGTGGGATGGGGAGGAGAATCAGGAAAAAGTTGTACCCGTAGGCTGAGGAAAGAACAATTTAATAATTAAAATAAAATAAAATAAAATATAGCAATAACAGCAATAATAATAACAGCAGCAACAACAATAACAATAGGAAAAAACAGAGAGAGGAATGAAACCCAAGACAAAGAAGTGATGCGCAGTGTAAATGCTCACCACCCACTGACCGATGCTCAGCTCATCTCTGAGCAGCAATCAGTCCCTCACAGACAGTGCCCCCCCCACCCCAGTTTGTATGCTGAACATGATAGTCTGTGGTATGGAATGTCCCTTTGGCTATTTTGGAGCAGCTCTGTTTTCTCACAGCTTCTTGTGCACTTCCTCGCAAAAGCATGGGAAACTGAAAAGTCCTTGACTTAGGATAAACACTACTTAGCCACAACTAAAACGTTAGGGGGTTATCAACATTATTTTCTTTCTGAATACGGAACACTGTACAGTACCAGCTACTAGGAAAAAAAGTGACTCTACCCCAGCCAAAACCAGAACACAGGATCCAATGTTAAGGCCAGAGGATAACAGTGTCAAATAACTTTCCTGCAGCAAGCAAATCCTTCTGGGAACAGTGCAAGTTGAAGGGAGGTATGATTGATCCATGTTCATTAGATGAGCCACCCCTCTATTAAGCTTTTCTGTTCTATGAGTACAGCATCCATTTGGTGATTTAGAAAACCCAAGTCAAAACATCATTGGAAAAGTGGCGTCAAAATCAAAGGAAATATACGCTAGGATCAATAGCTCAAATTTGGGAAAGGTGACCATGAAGCCTAGACAGAATTCCTCTCAGACATTTATTAATAGCTTAATTCCCATGGCTTAATTTCTTAAAGTACTTTCCATTTTTCAGCAGGCAGAAGTATCACCATTCGGGCTGACTGAAATGCTGATTTCAGCATGGAGTCTTTTGTATATGTACAGGAATAGGATGTCAATTGATGGTAATAAAAGGTTATCCACTCTCACACTTTGCATCCCCATTGTAGCAAGGTTATTTCCAAGCTCATTGCCTCTCTTCTGACATTAGATGTCTGAGTCTGCTCCCCACTCAAACACTATAGCCTGAAACACATTTTGTTCCTAGAGGAGTCCGGTAATGCACTAGAGATCATGAAACACCATGACTATATACAGTAAATACTTTTGGAATATCTTGTATTGCCTATCATTGCCCCCATGCCAAAAATTAATGGATAAAGTAAATTAAACAGTTCAGCCTAGGTACCAGTTAGTCAGAGACATACCATGCCTTATTATTAGGCTGGTTTCAAATTAGAAAAGGAATTGATTCATATGCACAGAGCCATTCATGAATTAGCCTCTGGCAAAACAGATATGAACTGAAGAAGTGGCTAACTCCCATGTATCCAAGATATTTTTCCCACAGGGAGCTCCAGCAGCAGCTTTGCAGTAGATACAGTGCAAAATCCAGGGTTTTCAATGGGATGGTAAGTTCCAGAAGAAACCCCCCAGAGGCAGAACAACCCTGTGAAACCTGGATTTGTGGATTTCAGAGCTGATGTATAGGCTAAAGATTCTGAAGTGGTTTTCAAGGATTCCTGCTGCCAAATATCATCTTCTGTTTGAGCTCTTTGATTCCAAGATTTTAATCTATATGCTCTGAAAATCCATTAATCTAAACCACAATGAATCACTATTTATTGCTGTTAACTATGCAGGCTGTCTGGCTCCGGCCAATTACTTGAACCAGAGTAGTCCAGACCTGTGGGCAGGCTGGAAAGAGTTGTGCCTGCTGGAAAATCTGCAGCCAGAAAGATATAGGAAGGGAGTCCAAGAACTGCAGGACTAGACTGCACAGTGCCAGATGGAAAACACTGAGGGTGGGACCTTCAGAAACTGCTGCCAGTTTTGGAGAAGGTGGTGGCAGGTTGCAAAGGACAGATTCTGACACTGTTTTAAAATCTTCAGAGTTTCAGGAAAACACAAGACCATGCAGACCAGTCCTTCTTTTTAGCTCATTTACACCTGGAGATTTGACAGCATCTCTGCAATCCTCTTTTTGTACTCTTTCTGTCTTCTCACTGGACAACCTCCCTCACAGAGGTTACACTGCTGAGATTTTTTTTTTCCACTTTTGTCTAGATCTGGTATCTAGACAAGAGTTATGTTGCTTTTGCTTCTCTTCACTAAGTTTTATAGATTTTTGCTACCCAGAGTGGTCTTCATTTGAAGAAAATCACTGAGGAAACCTGAAAGGTAGAAAGTGCTGCTGTTTGTTAGTGTGGTGCAGTTGGTGCAAGGACAGGAATGTAAAGCTTGTTGTTAGGGCATTAATAACAAAACTCTTTTATCTTCTAATGCTCACATCAGGATAGATTGTTATCTCTGCTTTGCTTTTAGTTTTCTTTGATTACTGCTACATAGCAGCAGAGAGTGTAGTGCGAATTGAATAGGACTCAGCAGTAATTAGTATGCAGCCAATGTCTTAAAATATCTCTGTTCAAACAGGTTTTGTACCCTGGTCTGCCTTGTGAGCGCTGAGGTGGGTGAGGGGAGCTTCCCTCTGGCATATGTTGAGGAGCCGAAGGCCAATGTACCTCTTCTTATCTTTTTAGCAGTCATGCTACAACCAGAGCTTCATTCAAAGTTCAGAGATAGAATCCATTTCATTTTCACAAGTCCCTGCAGCAGGAGGGGAAAGAAGACCTGGCAAAACCAGCCGTGATAGGCAGAGGGTAAGAGAAGGAGACTGAAGTGCTGAATTTGTAAATCATTAAAGCCGATGATTTTGAAATTCGCACTGCTGAGATTTAAGGTTTTAAATATTTATTTTTCCATCATGGAGCAGTGCAAGGCAGAGGAGACAAGCTAAGCAAATGCCTTACGATTGAGTGTGGGGAAATGTACGGGAAAATATATGTACATAAAAATCTCTCCCAGAGTTGTTACATGGAGTTAACTAGGCAAGTAAGAGTCACATGCACATTGGTAGAGAAAACAAATCTCTCCACAGTCAGTAGGGATATTAGATTCCCCTAATGCACGTGTTACCCTGTCTCTCATAGTACTTACACACAGTTTGGCAATGTAAAACAAAATGCCAGATGAGCACAGCCATTTTATTAGAGATATGCCACAAGGGATTCCTCCCAATATCTCATATGCATCGAGTCCTACAGTGTCTGATTATCCTTATAAGCCTTCCCTGGGGTGGGTGCCATGGGACTCTCTGCCAGTTTAGAGGCCGGTCAATGTAGTTCCTTCAGTTTTTCATTGACTCAAATTAAATCAAATGCTTGGAGCAGAGGTGTTGCCAAAGGCAACTCAGGGCTTTGGAATCCCATTTTTTCAGAGTACTTGACTCAGTCCTGGTGTCGGAGGGACCTCTGGCTGTGCCCAGTAGATTCCCATAACCCACCCAATCTCTCTACAGGTGACATTGAAGCCTGGGTCTCCTGTATGACTTTCCTCTTCAGAGATGCATTTCCTAAAACAGGAGAGAGCACATCACCTCAGATTTCTGTGCCTTAATGTAGGACATTCTCAAGTGCAAGAGCACTTCTCAGTTGCAGAATGGAAAACACTTACATTTGCAATTTGGCAAAGCACATGATAAAATTCAAGTACATGCAAAGTCCCCTTAGAACAATTCATTCATATCTCCCCTTAGATAACTTTTTCTGGTCACTCAGACATTTGCCACTTACATTTCTAAAAAACTACCAGAAACAATTAAAAAAGCAGAGGTACCAAACACTTTTGAAGATGATGCCCAAGTCTACTGACACATTCATTTGAGAGCTGTTTCTTTTTTACTGTTAACTTTTCTAAACCAAATATGTATCAATCTGGAGGTAATTAACCAAACTCTAGTAAAACACCTCCTGAAGATTAACCTGCATAAAGGCAGAATTTTTAAACTGCACATTCTGAGCTAAGATATGTTGTACTATTGAACAGTTCTTTCTAACCAAGGCTTCCACGTGAGAGATTTTAAAACTGTATACCATCAACTGGATATGTCATTAATATTATTTTATATGATTATTTTAGGTTAGACTCCATTCTTTTTTACTTCTACCCCCCTCCCCCAATTTAATCATACAGACTCTACTGGTGTTTGAAAGAGTACAATTGCATAACCTGACAGTCAAAATGAGAAGCAAAACTAAATACTTGAAGATTCTCATTCATGCGCTTTCAGAATAATATATTATGATTTTCTACCAGGTCCACTCTAACAATTTTTATAGTTGCTATTACTTTTGTATCCAGCTAAGATGTGAGGTTACTTTTGTGCAGATACCGGTCAGAAACAAAGATATGTCTAGGGCTCATATTCAGGGCAACATGCACTGAATCATATTTCCAAAGGAAACGAGAGATCTGAAGTTCTAAATTTCCTCTGTAGATGGAAATCTGCCAAAATCTTATGTTGTTTGGAGACCTTTTCCTTCTTCACAAATGAATCTCTAAACAATGACACAGAATGTCACATAAAAGCCTTTCTACTGATATTTCATCCTGTAAGCAGCAAAAGCAGAAACCAAACCCCAGCCGGTAAAAAAACAGTGAAAGTGACTCCCTGTCCATATCTCTGTGCAGTGTTTATTGGGCCACCAGGAGAACAGGACTCTTGGGATATATAACAACTACTCTATTGCAAGCTGCTGCCCCAGGTTGGCATCCCATCCCAGCAAACATCACACCACGTACTGGGCCCTGAGTCAGCCACATTTTGGTAATAACAGAAATAGTTATGTCACAAAGTGGGAAAAAGAAGTCATTTAATTGACTAACTAACTAACTAACTAACCATTAATGGCATATGGCTATTCCATATCATATTTTTAATGGAAATGTTCTACCTAGCAAAGTAGATGATAAACTATATTCCAGGAAAATTAATGCAATAGACAACTTTAGTTTACACCACCTTTCAACATCCTCATGCCACACATAATTTTGTTTTACTCAATGGCTATTACAAAACCTCCCATATTGTGCTTACTTAATACTGTCCCTAGAAACTCAGTTCTTCACAGAAATGCAGCATTTTCAAATGTCAGTGCCTCTTGGGCCTCGAGGTTCCGATTCCCTCCACGGCCAGGACATCCTGCCCTGCCATAGCCATGCTTGGCCTGGGCTTCACCGATGGTGCAGACATGCCCAGGCCATGGCTCAGCTCATCCTTCAGAGCAGTAAAGCTCCCTGCCCTGCCTGCTGCTGGTGGTGGCCCCTCTTGGGGGGCTGTGCTTGGCAGACCAGGGAGGGAGGCAGGAGGAGAGATGGCAGCTGAGGCCAGTGGGTGCGTGTGTGTCTGCAGGCAAATTGCTGCCCAGGCTTGTGTCTGAGGGGTGCAGAGGGCTGCCAGGGGATGGCTGCACAGTGCCCTGAGTCCTTCCCCACCCTCCCCTCGGCACGCACGGAGCAGAATACTCTGTGTGTTAACAGAAATAAGCCAACATTTCCAGCCAAGGTCCTTCACTCAAGTCTGTTTGCCAAGTGGCTTCGTTACCTTCTTTGGTTAAGGGTGAGAGAAATGTTGTTGTTCAAAGGAGAAAACAAGTGGAGGTGTTTTCCCCCTCACCCTTCCTGTCACCACAAATTCAGGCATTTGTGGTCTGCAGTTCCTTATAAACAAATGAAGGAACTTCTGTGGAGCCTGTTGATAAGAGGTACTCTGCACCACTCCACATCCAAACAACATTTATTACTATTATTATTATTATTATTATGTATGCAATAATATGCAAATGCTTGAGTGCTTCCTAAGGTCTCTCACTCCCTGTGCTGCAGTGCAGCGATTGCTCTGGGTACTGCAGAGGCCTAAGGGCAAGCTCAGGGCAGCCCAGGACACGCCAGGTTGTCAGGGCTGGCTGATAAGATTTTCACCTATCTGCAAGGTCTAGGTGTGCTAGTCTCAGATACAACCTGGTGAAAGGAGAGTCAGGGAGATAGGAAAGGCTTTCTCCTGGGAACTGTTTGCAAGGAGATAAAACACCTGCAGACAAGCAAAGGAAATCTGGTGTGCAACAGCTGGGTTGTAAGGCAGGAAGAGAACTGAAAAAATATAGGGACTGCAGCCATCCAAAGCACATCAGATCATTAGGAAAGCAGAAAATGAGATTGCAAGGTGCCGAGCTCTGCCCTGACGTAATGGAGACGATTTGGCCACCACTTTTATTACAAGAGGGACTTGACCCAAGTTCTCAATTTCAGCGAAATCTACCCACTCAGCTGGGAGAAATTAGATGATTTCCAAATATTTCTAGCATTTTAACAACAGAATGAGTGAGAACTCTTATCTAAGGACTCTGAGTGCTTTCAACCACCTGTTCTTTACAGTTTTGAACCTTGGATAATATAAAAAAATCTGTATCTAGCAACAGAAATCCATATTATGCCATCTTGCTCATACACACTCACAGCACATGGTTATAGTTCTTAATACTGAAGGGAAAACACTGCTGACCAATGGACAGGAACTAGGAAGCAAAGAAATGTATTTAAGACCTGCAAGACTCCTGAGAAGATGTTTAAAAGAAGAAAGAATGATGAAAAATATCTGGTCCCAACCAAGCTTTATTTCTATTTTGCATGAGTCATTCAAAGTGGATTTAAAACCAGAGATTTTTTTTTTCGCTGGCTTGCTCACTTTTCTCAGTAAGTGAAAGAAATAACATTACTTCAGGGTCTGAAGTTCACTGGGTTACATCTGATTTCACTCAATTCTACCAACAGTAATATTTTTGAAACAAATTTATTTCTTTTTGTTTTTCTTTTCTCTCAACATGCCTGCAGCCTTACTGTCTCCTTCATGCCGCTAGCAGAGACAGGATCATAAATTCGGTCAATGCTATGTCTGACCTGGTAGTTGCTTAGGCAACCTAAATTTTTATAATCTATCCTCTCCCTTCCCTCAAAACACCTACTTTTTTCTTTCTAAGTAACTTATTGGAAACTCTGCAGAACAAGAATTCCATCAAGCTTCTGGTCAGCTGTGGGGGCTGTGTAGATGGACTAGCAGGGATCAATCCAATATCCAGGATCCTCTCCAGTGAAATCAATTAATGCATAGATTGTACTGTTTTGCAAAAGAAAAAACAGACAACGAGCCTTTTTCAAATTCATTTGGCTGTAAACTGTGAGATGGCTTCTGTTAGGCCCAAGCAAAGCCTCTGCTGCTGTTGTGTGTCCACTTTGGGTACTACAGTTGAAGCATGATACGGAAGACTTGGAAAGGGCACACATAAAAGCAAGTAAAATCCCTCAAGTTTATGAAACATGCTCGATGAGGAAAGACTGGGAGAGTTAAGACTGTTTAGACTAAAGAAGAGTAGACTAGCTGTAGGCACAGAGATAGTCTTCAAGTACGTAATAAGTGGCTGCAAACAGGAACAGCATGATCAGTTTCCCATGTCCAGTGGTAATAGCACAGGAAATGGTGGGACTGGATTAGTACAAAAAAAATTTAAATTAGCAGTTTTATCATTCTGTCCTAAGCGCAACTGCCCTTTTTTTTTATGGACAGCCTGCCTCTAACCCTTAGCTTACTTGTGTTACTCTGCAGTTGTTTTACTCTGGGATTACCTCCAATATCTGTGATACCTATGATACCTATGATACCTATGATATCTATGATACCTGAATCAGCTCAGCCTTATACCCCATGTTCAGTTCTAGCTGCCAGAAGTGAAATGTGCCTCTTGATGTCCACACCTCTTCTCTCTCTGGCACTGGCCCTTGCAGCCTGTTAAGGTGGAAAGCCACAATTCAGAAAATACAATTTATACAGCAGCTAGTATCCACTTGTCAGTAGACTTTGGTCTACAAGGATCTTTTAGTGAACTTTTGATCTGCAAAGGCCAGTTGGTATTAAATCCTCTTGCATTTTTTTAATAAGTTTTTCCTGCTTTTTTTCTGAATTTGCTCTGTGATTGCAGAGCACTGAGCTCTGTGCAACACATTTGATGCCCATGATTTGACCTAGATGTTGCTGAGAGATCTACAGTCCTAAACCAAGGCAGCAAACTCACATTCATCCTATTTCACTTCTCCATGCTATTTTTACTGCCAAACCATATTCTCCTAGCATGTCTGAAAGAGTCCAAAACAGAAGTGGGGCCCAGGGGGCCGGGAAAGACAATATAGGCCAAACTCCTTGAAGTACTCAAGCTATATATATTATCTTCCTTCTATCACACATAAGAATTTTGGATGGTGTGGGTCCTACAGTTCTCCTTTCTTCTTGCCTGGGAGATATTACCCTGATTCATCAGGCATCTGAAGCTGGGTATAGATGAGGTGCTAAAACGTCACTGCATCTTAAGCAGAGGTTTAGGATTTATCTTAGGCCACTTTAGACATCAGTAGTGTTAACTAATCAGCCTGTGATCACTTCATGGGTAACAGGAACAGGGAATCCTGTCTCCTTCTTGAACAGGTTCTGTCTCATCTCTGAGACATGCCTACAGCAGGTCAGAGGAGCAGTCTAGACAAGCCAATTGACAGTAAAGCAGATGGATGATTAGTGAAGGTATGGACATTCTAGGCAGGATTCAACTGAATCTTATCCTGGCTCAGAAGACACCTACACGTCTTCTACCTCAGATCAGTTGGATGTAATTCATTCCTAGAACTTTCAATCTAAACATGAGAGCACATGGAAAGCAATTTCCTTCTCTCCTTTTGCAGCTAATTTTCCTGTATTTCACATCTGTCCTCTCTCCTAGTCTGTGCCTAAAGGTAGCAACACTTTCAACAAAAGCTGCTGCAGGAGCAAAGCACTGCAGCCTTTAAATTGTCTCCTCAGATCAAGGGGCCCCTCTTCATCCCACATCAGTCAGTATTCACTGAATAGACTTTTATCTCACCAGGACTTGGACTGTCCCTGATGTGAGAAGCCTTGTCACCCCCTCTTTCCACACAGCCCAGGTGTTCCACTGAAATCCATGTTCTTCTTTAGCTATAGTGTGGTGATGGGTGTGAGTACGGAAAACAAGTCTTTGATAGGCATTTGCTGAGAGCTGGCATCCCACTCATTCAAGAGGTAGAGCCAGCTGTTTCAAAAACAGCCTGCCATGTATTCCTTTGATCAAGCTTTTACATAAAACATACTCCATGTGGTCACGAGTGCACACAAATTCAAGTTGTCTCTTGTTTGCCCCGTTAAAAATGCTTCACTTCTTGAAAGGTCCTCCATGAATCCCAGACTGGGAGCTACAGTGGGTAAAAAGGCTAATCAAGAGGAAGGGCTAGTTAAGCTCAGTTTTGAAGCTTTATCATTACCAGGCAGCTCTTAGGAATCAATGGATATTTTCATAAAACATTTAATAGTTAGAGTGAACTGAAACTCTATAAACCCTTTCCAAAGGAGTCCTTTGTTGAGATGTTGGCAGTGTATGTCTGGCTGGAGTCAAATAAATTAGTCATCAGATAAATCAGTCATGCCAGCTATGAGAGTGACACCAAAATAAACAGAATGTTTTAGTCAAATCCGTGAAACAAAAGGAGCAGCAAATCCCATTTAAAATTCCCCCATGTAATTGATGCATAATTAAGCTTCTAAACATGAATGCAAGTGTGCTGATCCAGAGTGTGTGACGATGAAGATTGTATCTTTGGAAGTAAATGGGGATCTCTGGATGCAATTAAAAGTAATTTTTGAGTTGCTAGTTCCAAGTTCTTACTGGCAAAATCCAAGAAATGCAAAGCCTGAGTAATTCCTAAATTACTGCAGTTTCAATGCCAGGGAAACTCCACAGATTTTGATGGAATTACATCAGACTCAGATTTCATGAGGCCAACAGAACTTCCTCCTTTTTGAAACAGATTGTCAAATACTTTAAAAAGAAAATGTCAGAAGAAGTTTATGGAAATCACATTCTACTGGTAGAAGAACAAAATTTGGTGAATGTACAACATATGGCAGCATCAGCTGGGATAAGGTAATGTGAGTGCTTTATCCCAAACATGCTGCCTTAAGCAATCTACCTTACTAGTCTAAAATACACAGTCCGAGCTCTTTTAAATTTTTCTTATCCTAAAATACTGACAAAATAATAACAGTGATGTTCTTATTATTCTGCTTATCCTTATGATTAGCTCATATATTAATCATTATTGTAATATAAAATATTTTTTTAAGCTACTTCTTTTACCTGTGTCCTTAAACCACTACTCTGAATGCCTGTTAGTCTGGCAAAGGACACAAGTCCTGGAAGGGAGGAAGGAGAAACAAGCAGCGTAAGTGGGCAGCAGCTTGTGGGAGAGAAGGAGCACTGCTTTTAATTGTATTGAGGAAGTTAAAAATGTTGTGAGAAAGCTTTTCTTATCTACATAGTGTTTGTTTCCCAATAGCTGCTATTTCAGCCCAAAATACTTCACTTTGAGTGCTTAATCTCAGATAAATAAGCAGATTAATTGGTCTTGTACATAGAGGATTCAATTCTCATGGGCTTCAAATGTCTGCACTGAGATCTGGCAATGTGACGAATAGTTGTTCTTCTGTTTGGCTTCTTTTTCACAATAGTTCATATACTATTGAATTCCATATCTAGGTTTTAATTCCAGCAATAAAGTTACATTCTTTCTCTTGAAGGATGAAACTGTGTTTGCATTGGAAGGTCGGTGCCACTTTCATTTTTACTATAAACCACAGAGATTTTAGAACTGACAAGGACTGGAAGGGAAATATAGCTCTGTAGAGTGCTTAGGACACTTGTGAATCTGATTCTGCTTCCTGAGATATTTTCACTGCTCAGCTGTCATCTATATTCATATATTTGGGGTAATACATCTCTCTGATGCAGTGCTCCTCAAAGGAACCAACCAGAGCCATTGTGCTCTCTTTGCACTTATCAGGAACCACTGAAATCTGAACGAAAGCTGATTGCCTATTATTGGCTTCTAGTAATACATCCTGTAATTGCCACTGTGCAAACACAAAGCACAAAGCAGCTCTGTCCCAGAGTATTTATAATCTAGGGAGAGAACTTCAAAAGAAGTGAGCAGGTTTATGGCAAAATGGAGGAGGAAGGAGGCAGAAGACAATCAAGCTTGTTTGATCACACTGCTTCATAAAAACAAAAGAAAAAAAAATCTTTTTGATTGGTAGGGTTTGCAGGCTCTTGACAAGTCTGTACCTCCAGAGCACTGGGAGTTACTTCACCAGTCACTGCTGCATTTCTTAACTTGGAATAATTTCTGTCAAAATCAAGAAGGTACAGCACCCCAGCTATCCACTGGAAATGCTTTATAGCTTATTGCTCTTGTTATCTTGAGGAAAAGGATGAAAATATCCAGTCAGACTGCATTCAGAGATGAGGCAGAAGCCAGAATCCTTTGTCACAGCCAGACCACAGAATAGGAAACCACATCTGACAGCAGCAGCTGGGGCTTGGTGATTTAGCACTTCTCTCCAGTGCCCATGGGACCTGGAGACCTACTGGAATGAATCCAGAAGAGGGCCACTAAGTTGGTCAGAAGGCTGAAGCACTCGTCCTAAAAAGACTGGATGAAACAGTTGGGATTGTTTAGCCTGGAGAAGGGAAGGCTCCAGGGAGGCCTTACAGGAGCTTTCCAGTACCTAAAGAGGGCCTACAGGAGAGCTGGAGAGGAAATTTTCATAAGCGCATGCAGTGATAGTAAGAAGGGGAATGGCTTTAAGCTGATGGAGGACAGGTTTAGGTAGATCTAAAGAAGAAATTCTTTACTGTGATTTTCTTGAGGTGAGGGCATTAGACAACAGAGACTTTCTGGGAGAAAGCTGTCTTTAAACTTTATTCTATTCAAACAACAAATCTAAGATTGAGAAGAATATGTGTAGGGAACATTTTCGTAACTGGGTAAAAACTAATGTCTTGATCATACAGATTCTCAATAACCATAACAAGGGCAAAAAGTCTCAGTGGAGGAGATTCCTCATGCTGTCCATTCCAAACTAATTCAGGAAGTTGTCAGTTGATACAACTGAGGAAGTAATAACGATGGTTGTCCTCATAAATAATGTGCTCTTAATTGCATATTTTGAGACCTCTATACCATAAGCCAATTTGGATTTTCTCCTTTGGTACAGTTCATGCATTTCACACTGTTTTTTCTCTTTTGGAAAGTATGTTCCAATGTAGACACGACTCTGGTCCTGATTATATGACTAGGAATGAGATGAGTTATCCAAGTTTCTGTGTTATACCTAGGAAGAAACAGATTATTTCTTTTAGTTTATATGTTGCTTTTCTACTAATAATTAATTTATAGAATCACAGAATTATTGAGGTTGGAAAAGTACTCCATGATCATCAAGTCCAATCTTCAACTTCTATCACCATCCATTACATGTATATGACAGAAGCTCTTGTATAACCAGTTACAGCAGAAACTAGGGTCCAAAAAACAACTATTAGGCGTAGAATTTTAGGTAAATGCATCACAAATTGGCCTGCTGGCAGGATTAATAACTTTGATGTGGCCCTTTAGGATAAACATTCCTGAAAATTTGATTTGGGGGATCCACAAATTACTGTCCACACAGAAAATAAAACTTTTTTCACCTACAGAGAAAAAGGAGAGGGAAGTGTCACTTTACTCAGGCATGGGTGTTTCTTCTTTCTCCTGTTCCTCTTGCTGTTTATGCTGGCATGATCAACTGGACTTAATTTGGAAAGATGAGAGGTTTTACAGTGGATAATCCCTTTTGTCCTTGAAATGACTAAGGACCTTGTTTATCTGTGATGTGGGTTTTGTATGGATTTATTCCTATTTCTAGAGACTCAAAAGTTCACTGCTAAAATACTAAAACCATATTATCAGGATATTCTCTCCAATTATGACTAAGACATGTAAGAGTATACAAACCTGGTAAAGTTTCCATAATATGAAAATTCTATGAAAGTTTCTTTACATGTTTCATTTGAAATGCTGTCTTGCACAATCCTTAGATGCTAATGTATGTGATTAAAGTTTAAACTTACACCCAGCACTCATTAATCGGCTTATAACTTCCCTCAGCAATTCCAGTGAAAAGGTATACACTATACCTGATATAATTAACCCTGTTTATGTAAGTTTGGAATATAACATCTCATTTGAAAGGGGAATGCACCTCCTTTTGTATGCCTGGGGACTCCAGAGGATCTTTCCTTGGAGCACTGTGACCCATCATGTCTGGGGCAGCACCTCCTCTCAGAAGGGGCATGCAGGGGCTGCTGTGGAACTAGGTGCAAGTCTAAAAATCATCTTACAAATAATGTGACAGAATTGGGAAATTTGGAACAGTTTAACTTACATGCACATTGTTTCATTAGCATGTGCTGTAGCTCTTCCAGTAATAATAGGGTTCCTATTTGCTTGCTGTGCTAATGAAGGATAAAAAGCAGCAGGTTCACCATAGATCCCTGCAGACCCCTCTGAGGGCACCATGGCCAGGAAGGTACTGATGATTTAGTGAGTGTTTGGCATCTTCTCTTAGGATGTTTTCAGCAAACTTCATATTGTTTTTATTGAGTGTGAAAACTCAAGTTATACAACATTAAAGTACATCTTTCTACCCAACTGTCCTTCTAACCTTTTAGGAAAGAAATCAGATTGATTTGATATAGCTAATCTGTACTCTTCCATGTCTCTTCATTGTTTTAAAGGTACTTACAAGTAGTTAATTTCAGTATCTGTTAAAAAAAAAATTCCAATAATTGACACTTGCTCTTTTGGGGGTATTTTTAAAAGTTTGGCCCTGTTTGTCTACGCTTCTGCCATTTGAAAATCCACAATGAATCTATGAAGATGGAGCATCTGTGGCACAAAATAGAGCAGGGTAGACTGGTAATCAGGATTGCTCAGGGCACACTCCAGAGCAGATTTATGCTGAGGAGAGACAGTTGGTCCCAAACTGAGCCATTAAATTTTAGAACTGGCAACCAAGGTCCAACGCCTGAGCTCATTGCGTGGACCTTCTTTGTAGAGAAGTATGCATTACTGAAAATTGCACTAACTTCTTTAGGACTGCTTCAGACTCATTATCTCACTCCAGGCTATATATAGGACATCTGCCTTGTCCCCATAGAACAACAGCCAGAGGTGCAGCACACAGGCGAGCTGCCTTGGCAAGTTGCCCACTGAGTAATTTCTGCCCCATTAGCATGCCCCCAAGATATAAAGAGAACATTGCAAGGTCAGAAAACTCTATCCAACGACAATTTGCTGTCATTTCTGATCTCCAAAAATCTTTAAAATAATGTTATTCCTTTAAAACACTTTTTAGTGTAAAAAGAATTCTTCAAACAGGTGGAATTACAAGGTCACACATACCACAGCCCTCCAAATATGTAGTATTTAGAAATCACCCTCTGAGATTTTGGCTCTGTGCCTGTGTATAGGTATTTCTCAGACAACATTTTTCCTTGATCCCTTGCAAGAAAGCAGACAGAAGTCAGGAAGCATCAGGTCACATTTTTACTTCAACTCATAGCTTATAACATCAGACAGGAAGGTCTCCCTTTCCAAACTTGCTGACTACCACTTGCATAGTGTCCCAGATGCTCCCGTGGTTCTCTTTCATGCCCAAATCTCACTTTAAAGGCAGCTTTTGAAGGCTAAAGGAAAACTTCCCCAGGAAACAAAGCAGCAAGGCCCTCTGACATGAGCAGATTAAGACAAAATAGCCCTGGTGTCCTTCACAGTACGAGAAGTTTCAGTCTGGAAACATGTGAGGGGTGTTCATATCTCACCCAGTACTACACAGAGACATAGAGAATGAGCCAAGTGTCTCAGCTTCAGGTTTTGTTTACCAAGGTCTGGCAGCCTGTTTTCACAAAAAGCTTGTTCTTGATCTCTCTATGGATTCTTTGGATCTGCTTCCCTCTAAAGGCCATTCAGTGAATTATTGTATTGTCCTGAATGTCAATCAGGTCTTAACGTGAAATTGATTCTCAGATGTATTCCGTATCTGGAGAGGTGTTTGAGCTCTACAAAGGAGAGAAATAAATACTTTCATGGTTATTTCTTGTTGTAAGACATCTTAAAATAAATAATGTATCAGTAAAGGCAGAAATTTATATCAGCAAGCAGAGGTTTTAATTATAAAATCCATCTAAAAATAACTGTCAAGCATACATGCTTTTGTAGTTCATCATTGCAGAGAAAAATGAGCTACAAAAGTGAACTTGTTTGTCCCAGGCAGAAATTGGGATCTGGCTATCCTTGCTCCCAACCCCATGCTCAGAGGAGTAAGTGGTTCCTTCCAGCTGAGCTGAGGCATTTGACCTTTCAGACAAAGCTGCAATATTGCTGCAGTTTCATGTGATCACAGGTAAGGAATTTTGTGGTGTAGTACAGATTGGGCAGACTTTGTCTTATACCAAAAGGTGAATTGCTCCTTCAGCTGAGACGCTCAGATGTGCCATGAAACTGAGACCTTTAATTGAGGTGTAGGACTTCCATTGAACTCAGTGGATAAAGATAATCACGAGCTGGAGTGGCATGCTAAGAAATTGGTCATTTTGCCTGCTTGGTTAAGGAAAAAAAAAAAAAAAAAAGAGAGAGAGGCCTTTAAAGCATACCTGTTTGTTATTTGGGCAGGCCGTAGGAAATAGGATAATCCCTAAGTATACTGGTAATCTGAGTAATAATCGTTGTCAACCAGCATTTTTGCACAACTTCAGCACTATACAGTCATCTATGGAGGGAAGGGGATCAAATTTTAGGTAAATGGAGTACATCTCTCCAGACATCTCTGCAGAGGGAGCACAGGAAGTTACACTCCTGAATTAATGAATGCATCAGGGCCTAAAGGAAAGGTTCATACAACTTAGACAGAAGTGAAGAATTGAGGTATTTAAACACAGGTCATCTTGAAAGTCCTTAAAACACTTGAAACTTTCTACAGGCCTGGAAAATATGGTAGAGAAGACATACAGTCTAGTCAGGGCACTGAAAAGTGCTTTAAGACAATTAAAATGGCACTAGCCTTATATGCTTATGTATTTGAATTGCTCCTTAGCTGTTTTTTTAGTCTATTGTTACTGCCCTAAGGAGAGAAGAAATTGTCCTTTGGGACTGCCTCTTCTCTCTCTGCAAACTATAAGAATCTGCACAACAATCTTTCAGATAAAGCTGCCTAAGTTGCATCCTGCCCTGATATAAAGATATATCTTTATCATCCTGCCCTGATATCAAGATATAAAGAAGAAGCAGTAGAGGTCATGAAATGTTTTAGTCCCCTCCAAGTGTAACATGAATCCAGGTGGCTCCCAGCTGTCTGGGGTTGGTTTTTAGGGACTGAAGTCTCCAGGTGCATTTGCCCACACTGACTGGGTCTGCACCAGGCGCTTCATAATTCTCACCATCATTGTCCACTCTATGTAATTTATTTCACGTACAGCATCTATTTTGGTGGTAATTAGTTCATTTGACCAAAACATAGACTTTCATGTGTTTCTGAGGACAGTAGGCTCCACAGATCAGCGTTGCCAATAAACAGCATCTTTTTTTGATCTTCAAAGTGATCCTAAATAGAGTTTTAGTGTTTCTTGAGACTGCTCACCTCTCCTTTATGTAACCATGCAGCCTGCTCTGCAATATTCTGCTCAATGCCTGCTGTAAACAAGAGCACTGCCACACACCTCACTCTTTCCAAGGTCAGCCCCAAACTATAAAGCCTGTACAACGGCCACTGCAAGGCTCAGATGTGAAAAACAAAATGAAATGGTATGAGGAAAACAAATGCTTTCATGTACTCAAAAGCACCACCAACCAGGTCGCTTACTGTGATTCACATTTAGTTCTCCTGAAAGGCTGAAAATTTAATAGTATCTGGAGAACTGATGCTTGGAAAGCCAAGTAGACTCATTCTGCAATTCCAAATAACACCAGTAGAGTTTGCAGTGTGCCATCGAGGGGATTGGGCAAATCTACAGGGAAAAATGAGCGTGTGTAACAAATCAATACCACATTGGTTCAGTTTTTTATAAAGGCAGGGGAAAAGTGGCAGGACATCTCCCACATACACTAACCTGCATAAGTAGCTACTCACAGGAAAAAATACACTTCTGACTGTCACTGGGAATGGACCTTGCCTTGGGAAGGACAGCTTTATGGGACATTGTGAAAGGGAAGCAGATGGCTATTTTATGCTGTTGCCAGCACGTTTGCTCCTGTGTCCCCCCCTCTCATCAAAATGGGAATGGATCCCCTTATCTAAAAGTCTCCTGCAGTAATTTACAGTAGTGGAGCAGTTGAGATATGTGAATCCTCAAAGAAGAAAATACTGTTCCTTGAAATATAAGGTGCACTATTAGAGGGGTCATATAATTTTCCCCATAACACCTGAAACTCTTCAGCACAACACAGAGATAGCTGAAGCATCTAAAAAGAAAAAAAATAAAGAGTAAGTAGGTAGGGTAAAGTTCAATGAGTCAGTAAAGGGGGAAGAAGTGATCAATTTTTTACTTCAGCTGGTGAAAAGGAAAAAAATTATCATGCAAGAAAACAAAAGTGATGGCAGAAGACTAAAGTGTGGCAAAGGATTTCAGGTAGGAAGTTGAGCAGGTGAAAAATCTCTCTCTCCCCCACAGGGATGTCATGAAGTACAAATGAATACATGTAAAAGCCCATCAGATAACTGAGGAGCATAGTCATGACTTGACTATGCTGAGGTCTACTCACATGGCAAATTTGCAGTAGACCTTGCCTGGGAAAGGCATTATTTTTAGGACAAAACCATTCGTCTGGAACTTCCCTACTACACCACCAAATGCCGAAGAACAGAACAGACATTTCCATGCAGATCACTTTGGACAGAATACATTTGCCTCAAAAAATTCCCACCAACTCCTCCTCCCATTCCACACACTAAAATGTTGGAGTCTTGTAACAAGAACAGATCCAGAGCTACCCCCAGTGGGCACCTTAGAAGTACATGTTAATCAGCTGCCAGTTCTGCAAGTGGTGAGCAGTGGAGTTCTCACTCGCCCGCCTCCCTCGCCACCTGTGGAGTATCAGAACAGCCCAGTCCCACAGACCAGAGCAGCAGCATCCTGCCAGCTCTCCCTCCCAGGGATAGTAAATAATTCAGTGAACAAGATCTGCCTGAATAGATACCTGAAGAGATGCCTGTAATTCAGTTGAGGGCAGCAAGAGGGCATGCCAAGGCAAACACATTCCAGGTGACTTGCAACACCGTGTGAAATTTCACCCTATCATAAATAACACAGTAAATGTGAATGTTGCATTTCCCAAGGCACCAGTCAGACACAACCTTTTCCCTAAAGAGCAGACATGGAGGAAACATATCACTGCTGCTCCTTAGCCCTGAAAGGCAGATCAGGTGGATTCCTGCAGCAAAGATGACAACATTATCCACTCATCCTACCTGCTGCCTCTGGGGTAAAGAAGGATGCTTCAAAAGTCTTCCACTCTGGCTGTCAGGACACATAGTGCATAAATACCTGGGAAGACAATGAACAAAGCTGTATGCCTTCCTCTTTCCTGAAGTGACCTTTTCCCTGTGTTCTAGCTGTCCACAGTACGATAACTAAATTTCACCAGAATTTAAGGCCATACCCTTCCACAGGCATGAAAGCCAACACACTCTGTATGATGAAAGCAGATTTCTTTGTTTGTGTCTATACCTTATTTGTCAACAATCACATTCAACCACCCATGGACAAAACAAGCATCATCTAAGAGGAGAGAAATCCTTCCCAAGTGTGGCCACTGGGGCTGTTCACAGACAGGACATGACACAGACAGTTGCCAAATTGTGAGTACTATGTGCAGTTCCTCACTGGTCTAGAAAGTTGCTTTTCCAGAGGTGCACAACCAGTCACTCATTTCAACAGCACTACCTCTTGAGTTGAGCAATATTTAGAAGGTGAGGCTCACATCACTAATTTTGGCAGTCTAAAGAGGATGTCTAAGGTAATCATCTCAAAGCTCTTCCGCAATAAGTGAAAAGAGACAGGGATCCCCAGAGAATCGTGTATGAGGTCAATGGACTGGATCACCCACTGGAAGAGTCCCTCTACCAGAGCTGGAGTTTACAGTCAGTGGCTTAGGGCTTAGGCTAAACCCTAGACTGGAGACAACTATGTTAAGACAGACAGATCCCATTCAAAATTAGCAAATGGCTCAGGCTTGTGGTTCATAGGTGAGACCCATGTTTGTATTACAAATTCCTCATGGATTCCTCCCTATCCATAGCTGTGCTATCGAAGACTGAGTCTTTCTTATAAAATGACCATATATCTTATTTTGCTGTGCCTTCCTACCTTCATGCCAAAACACTCCTAAGAGCTAAGAGGTTCTTCTTCAGGGCTTGCTACTACTTCTCACATCTGTGTTTTCCCTGCCCACAGGGAACATATTCTGAAGTGCCAGACATTTCCACATCTCCCTTTCCAAGGACAGTTAGATACCTGAAGCTCAGCAAAGCAAGGCTAGCTGTCAGTACCATGTCTGACTTGATCCTGGGGAAGAGGACTGGCCTGAAGAACAGCTCATTTCACAAAACAGATCTCATTTCTTATTCCTGGCAAAGCGCCTTTTCTTTCTGAGGCTCAGAATGCCTGGAGGGAACAGATTATTCTGGTGATCCTTTTCACACCGTTGGCTAAGACTCTGCCAAAGATGTTATGACCAGGGTCTGTCAGCAGTGCAAAGAGTAGCTTGTGATCTTTGCAATTTTAACGCAATAAATCCATATGGTGATTTAAGTGTTTTATTTGCTATTTGCTTACTGATGCGTGGCCAGCATCCAGTGAGATTCTGAGTGACCACACACCTCCAGCATGTGACCATGTCATATCAGTGGAAAGCAGATTCCCTGCAAACACTTCTGCTGAAAGTGTACAGACTCATTATATCAGACTCTGGTAACTACCTGCTCCATTTTACTGTATCCTGCTTAAATTAGAAGATTGGAAGGACTGTCATTCAGCTGAATTGGGTGAGACAACTCAGAGACAGGAACATGCACATCCCACCTGGAAAGCTGTACACACTCCTTTCATACCCCTTTTCCCACATTTCAAGTTTCAGATAATGAACCTCTCCTTTAGAGGGCAAACCATCAGCTCTCTCTTTTTTGACAGCCGAAATTACCATTCTTCCAAGGTCAGACTCTCCAGGTCCCACCGTTTCTTTCACTTGCATTACCGCCTGCCACATTTGCTTGTTCAGGGAGATAAGGCATGTGATGTAACCCTGAAAACAACTTTTTCTTCTTACAAGTGAAATAATAATTGCTGTTTGCTTTCCTGTGACTGGGTAGAGGATCTGATTGCAAACTCAGAGCTTCTTAGATCTTAACACTAATAGAGCAATGTCACTACAAAACTGCCATAGTTGAGCTTATATTCAGGCTTTCCATGTTGTTTTCTGCTCTGGATTTTCCAGGTGAATAGATATCAATGGAAATTTTAAAAACAATAAAAATCTTTATTTTCCTTGAGCTTCAGTGTATTCACTTGGAAATCATATTTCACAAGAGGTTACTCTCTGATTATTAGCTTTAGCAGCAGGTAAATTCACAAATCAGGAGCCATATGTGCCAGTACGTGTAAGTGATCAGAAATTAAAGATTCATTTGCGTATAACAGCTCTGCTCTAGGACGATGAGGAGAGGACATCTGTGTATCTGTGTCCCTTTTCCGTGTTTTATATGCTCCAAACATATTTTCCAGTAGAGGGTGCAAAATTCATCTCCAGCAATACAAAAGCACTACATTCCTGCCAGCTTGTATTTGTGAATGACAAAACCTTTTCAGACTGCTTCTATCTCCATTTGTAAATATGGGATTTGACATTAAAATATTTGACAGTAAAAAATCTCATCCCATGACATTTATAATATAGATAACTCCATAAGAGTCTGCACATTTAGCTTCCTTTTACAGTCAATACAATGAATTAGGCACTTAGGGACACAGTTCTCCCATTTTGCCCTATATTTGCCAACTGAGCAGCTCTGCAGACTCCTTTAACTATGGTACATGGAGCTCTGATGACTAGTCCAGGTGTGGACATCTGTGCTTTGGCCATCCAAGTTAAGGAGAATGTCACCTCTTGCACTTGCAGGAAATGCTCTACAGTGACAGTGTGGAACAGGATTACCTATAATGTGCTTTTTGCCAAACACCACTTGTCATATTGCATCATATTCACTTCAAATGTAAATGAACTTGTGGGAAGTTCTGATTACTTGTTTGTGGGGCTACCATCAATGTTGCAATACAGAGCAGAATGAACGATCATTTGCAGAGGCATTGAAGAAGCCTTGGCTGGCAAGGGAAGGGAGAGGAAGAGAGGTGTGACTGTGGTTAGACCACATTGTTACCGATGGCAGCTGTCACACAGATCAATAACTTACTTTATTCAAGTGTCATCAATCCCTGTTACTACTTCACATGGACTTAGTGATCTTTAAACTTCACAGACCAGTGGATCTTGAGGAAGAGTTTGAAAGCTTGAAGTGAATCCTTCTTGCTAAGCTTCCCTCATAACTCTTCATGTGAAAATGAACAAGCATGGATCATTATTCAAAATAATGACTCATTTCAAAGATGCAAATGCTGTGGAGATTGTATCACCTCCACTGGATATGATAGAATCTTCAAACACAGTTCTTCTGTGATTTATGCACTCACAAAGAGTTGCTTTCAGCTGAAAGATGTAACCCTGCCCCTTAAGCATATATGAAACAGTCATCACACAAAAACTCTTCTGTTAAGGTGTCTCTGCACGCTCAGGTGCAAAGCCAGTGTCACGTTTCTAGCCATGCTTCAGTCAAATGGAGAGGTTACACAGTGTGCCCTCTGTGGTGTCAGCCTACAAAAGGTGGGAAAAATTTTGCATTTCTCTGGTCTGAAGATTTTTTCCCAGGCACAAAGGCATCTCAGCCTCACCCTTGCTCCCATCAGGCAGGAATAGCCAATGTAGTAGTGTCGTCTTAATTTAAGAAGCAACAAGAGTCTGAAAACAATACATGAGCATACTAATACATAGGGCAAGGTCAACCCTTATCATCATTTAGAGATCCTTTCTGACATGAACATCAGAAAGTGGTTTAGGAGCTGGAGAAACAGCGTTCACAGCTGCCTCACACCTTCAATAAAATACTCCAATATTAAGGAAGTCAATCCCTCACTGACTTGCCTCTTCTGGTGTTGATCCTTCACTGCTTCCATAATAATAATAAAAAGAGCCACCAGGTTTGAGCTCATAATCATAGAATTGTAGATTCATAGAATCATAGAGTATTCTGAGTTGGAAGGGACCTACCAGGATCATCAAGTCCAGCTCCTGGCCCTGCACAGGACCATCCCTAAGAGTCACACCATGTGCCTGAGAGCATTGTCCAAATGCTTCTTGAACTCTTTCAGGCTGGCGCTGTGACCACTGTCCTGGGGAGCCTGTGCCAGTGCTCAACCACCCTCTGGGTGAACATTTCTTGACATCCAACCTAAACCTCCCCTGACTCAGCCTTGTGCCCTTCCCTCAGTCCTGTCACTGGTCACAAGAGAGAAGAGATCAGTGCCTGCCCCTCCACTTCCCCTTGTGAAGAAAATACTACTGGCAGTTATTTTTTTTATGTGAACTATTTAGGGAGCTGGTCATGAGCAGATGTAATTTAAGTAAGACTGCAAGTCTCTGGATGCACAGTGTAAAAATATTTGTGTGAGCTAGTGCCTGGCTGTTCTGAAGGGAGACAAGGCAGAACAGGACTAGAGCTCATTGACATGACCTGGCAATTTTATGCTTCTAATAAAAAATCTGGCTAGCTCTACTGATGACTACAAATTACTCCAAAATTTATTGCATGATTATACAGGGCCACCCTCATAACTCTGGGTATTCCCAGGCTTGCAAATATATTGGGACAATAGAGCCAAGTCACAAAAGGTGATGGAACACTAAAGTGAAAAGCATTGTGTTGCAACAGTACAGAGCATGCCCACATGCTAAATACTGTTCTCAGTGATCATCTGAGGATCAGAAAGGGCTTGAGATGGCTTATCTTGCCAGGCATGACTGCTGCCATACAAGAAAAAAGTGAAATCAGCATTAAACACTAGAAGTCATCAGGGAGAAAACCTCAGAAACACCTCTCAGCTCAAGGCTACTGCAGCCCTATTGAAAACAAATGGACATGATTCAAGTACTTTACAGCCAAAAAGTGCAGCTGTTGCACAAACAAACCAAGGCAGAATGTCATACTTTGTTGTAAACTGCTGTTTGAGTGGACCTGACAAACGATAGTGACCCACGATTGACAACCAGCCCACCTGAGAATTCTTCTGTCATTGATTACACACTAAAGCAAATTCTAAACCCAGACAGTGTAGAAGGGGAAAAAAAGGATGAAAAGCAAAATCCTAATGGAATTATTGTCCTGGTGGGCATTTTTAGGCCTGCAAAGCAAAGCTACAAAGGAAGTACTTTTCTGTTTTGCATGTAAATCTAGATAATTCCTGATAAGGCTAATGAATAGCTGTAATTATTACATGCCCATCCCACTTCTAGTAATGAATTATCCTAGGGATATATGGATAGTGTGCAGTAGTATGTAAGAATATCTATTGCAGAAGAAATTCTGTGGGTAAAGAGAGGCCCTGTCAGAGACAGCATTTGTAGTGTCCTGTTAGAGATTTCTGTAGGGAAGGGGAGAAGAACATTTTCATCTGCTAAGGGGAGGGATGATATACGTGCTAGGTTATTTTAGTCTCCTCTAGTTATCCTAAACCATTATTTTTTCCTTGCTATTTTATGAATTGGTTTCATCAGTCTATAATGGTAGTGCTTACTTATGGAGATGTGTATGTGTTTAATGTCACTAAGAAAACATGAAACTGTGGTTGGTGGGGTTGTTGCCAAATAATTTTTTCTCCAATATCTAGGAAATAACAGTTTTGATAAGAGCCTGATCTCTTCTGAGACATAGTTTAAGGCAGGGATATATAAAATTATTTGTAACATATAATTTCAATATAAATTAATAAATATGGATAGGAGTGTTCTTGTTTGCTGTGTTCTAATACATGAGAGATTTTCTTTGTGAAAGATTAATGGTTAGTATTTCAGCCTGTTTGAAAACCTGCAGGGCAAATTCTGCTCTCAGGGGTCTGAATCCCAGCCTAATGGCTTTATTTTATCTACTTGTGCATATTAATATATTATATCTGTGCCACAAAATTATACCTGTGCCACAAAAAGGACCTGCAATACTTTCTTGGCTTGATGAATTTGTGGCATAAATCTTTCCCCTAAGCACAGAGACAAGCTTTGATGTACTCAAGGGAAGGCTTCCTTCGCCAAGTTCAAAGTTCAGAAGTTCAAAGGCACTTCTGATTAGAAATTAACCACAACACTTTACAAATGAGAAGGGAACAACCTATTCCACGCCTGAAGAACTTAGCAGGGGCCATTCCCACAGGTCAACAGACCACCAGCATGCTGAGAAATGTCTCACAGAAGAGAGGTTGCATTCAGGGGCAGCACAAACAGGACAGTGACCTCTTACAGTCCTGTCTTGGAAAACAGAGCCCCTTGACTTCTCCAAGCCTTGTTTGGAGAGCAAGTCTGCAACACAAGCTGTTACACGTGTTATTTACAGCACTCTGCATCGCTCCAAACACATATAGATATTGAGCTGGATATCCAGAGGGATGCTCACCCCTGGGACATCATACCTGTCCCAGGGAGTTCAAGCAAATCTAACCTTCCTGTCTTTTCTCGTGTGGCATAGAAACCCCTAAGCTGAAAGACAGAGGCAGCAGGTTAATCACTGAAATGCATCTGGGCAAGGAGCCTGTCAGCTGACAGGCATGCATTCAAGGATGCCGCTGCTCCCTTCCAAAAGCCAAGAAACCCATCATCACTCGTGAGGTTCTCGGGGCAACTGGGCAGTTTCTGCTTGCGCAAGACACTGTGGGAGCCACTGCTGAAGACGTGAGAGGGGCAGAGGGATGAGGGCTTCCAGCCTGAGATGCCAATCTGCTGAGCCACTCATGCTGTGATTCACTGGGATGAGAACAGGCAGCCAATGTGTACAAGTTAGGTGGAAGGCCTTGAAGAACCCAGGACAACATTGGGCTGCTGGAGTGGGCGAGCAGAGGCTGCCCATTCAGCTTTCCGGGAATGAGACTTGGAAAAACACAAGAATTATCTCTGTTGAACACAGGGGAGGATGGCACTTTCCCTTTGATTTAACTGTGCTTTAAACTCAGTCTTCCAAATCCATCATGTCTTCCGTTTCTCTGGTCACCCTGTACAGAGCTGGGGAGTGACCTGTGCCTGAGGCTGGCAACCTTCAGCCATCATTCCCACAGAAGCGGTGGATTGACATAGGCAGATCCTGGAGGCAGGAGAGAGGCACTTGTGCTTTTGGTCATGTTTAAGCCAATCTCAGCCTGCAGACATGTCCAGCACTGGGGCTCGTGCTGCCAGAGCTGCAGAACTGTTGTGGCAATGGTGGATAAAACCTTCTGCAAAGAATAGGCAGGCAAAGGGTTTGGAGCAACCTCCAGGGCATACACCTGCTCAACGAGGATCCCAGCCTGAGCTTAGATCCTGTTTGGGATGGGAAGGAAATTGAAGCTTGTTCAGGCATGTGATCCCAAAATCAATATTTTCACAGCTCAGGGCATGTGACGTGTCACTGGAAGGTGCCTGGTAAGGACAATGGCTGGCACAGAACTGCAGCTCCACACAGCTCCAGTCACTGGGCAGCCTGCACACAGGCATCTATGAGCTGGTGCCTACAGCCCATGCCTCTGAGTTTCCTTTACAGGCAGGAGAATTCCTCCCATAAAATTGCACACTTTCCAGAGACGTCCTGTATTTAACAGGGCTGGAGGGGGTAGGGTGAGATTTCTGGCTGTCAATAGAATTTCATGCATTATTTTGTTTTGCATTTCATGCATTATTATGTTTTGCATTTCATACTAAATCACAGAACTTCACACTAACAGTGTATTCAGTGATTGCACAAGCACTTCCTCCAGCTAAAATTTAACATTTGTGTCCAGTTCTCTAATGGAAGCAGCAAGCCTGTAGCTTTTGCATGCCATGTCCCAACTTTCTCTCACAAAATCAGGTTTTTCTTGTATGTATTTAGAAAAGTTAACAGTTCCCACAATACCACATGAACAAAAATGCTCTGGGCCATCTTCCCAAATAAATCCTTAATCCTCAGACATCACTGAAAGTAATTTTTGTCAATAGTACACCATCCAGTAGAGAAACAAAGAGCAGTCATTAAAAAAACCAAACACACTGGTGTCTCCAGTCTCAACGTTTGGCATCTGCTGGCGTTTTTATTTTGCTGGCATTTGTCAAGCAATTTACAATCAAAATCCACCACTTTGTCACCTGGAGACTTGTGAAACATGAATTCTCTGTTGAAAGATTTTCTGATTCCCATCTACATACAATAACTACACCAAACACTGGAAAAGAAAAGGAAACTGAACTTTCCCAGAGCTAGCACCCAGTAAAGAGATTGCTGCATTATCCCGTTGTCTTGGACTATACAACTCTCTTGAAAACAAAAAGTCCAGGGCAATATTGAAATCCATATAATACCACCAATATCAGGAACATGTTCAGTTTCCCACCATCAGCATGAGGCACCATCCAGTGCTGCAAACTCTCCTTACAAACTGCAACTGAAGACAAAACTCTTTAAGAATTTCTTCTTTTCTAAAAGACAAAATGCATTTCTTATATGAAAAAAAGAGAGTTTACATAGTTTTAATAGTCAATTCTCAGAAGCTATTCTGCCCTTCTCCTGCCCAGCTTGCAGCTAAAGTGAATTAAAAAGCTGCAATGAACACATAAATGAGCCACTGAAATAAACAATCAGCTGAGAAAAGACACTTGAACAAGGAGGAAAATGAAGAAAAAAACAGAAGAGAAGCCCACAGTGCATACCTGGATCTCTATTATCAGTGGAAAAGGCTTTATTTCTTTGCAAGGGCAAGGCAAGGTAGAACTACTGCAATGTAATGGAAGAAAAATACTTTCCATATGGGACCATGAAAGCATTAACATAACAGGCAAAGCACATTATGTCCTGCCCTTGGCAAATGTCTTGCTGACTACTCTGGACTGTGACCCAGCAAAAATAAGCAGTCCAAATGAATTTTCTCCTAGGTAATATACTGCTTCATTTACTACATGCAGTAGTGGACTATTTCCTCAAGAGTCAGCATGAGGCTGGCCAAACATGGCACTGAAGAAATAGGAAAACACAGTACTGCTCACAGATTGCACGCAAAAACGAGCTGAAGTGTTGCTTGGTACACTAAAAAACTTCCAAGTACATTTGATCCATTCGATTTTTGAATAGGCAGTGCTCTCTGTAGATGGGAAGATGAGGGGGAAATTGATTGTGTCGCCCAGCACAAATACGCTGATATTGACACCTATCTTTCAAGATTTTTTTTCCTCCTCATATCTCATTACTGCCACTTTTATTTGTGATTTCTTAAGCTCAGAAAATTTGAGTTTTAAATCTGTCCTCTTTATCCAAGAGCCTCTTCACAGGGAGCCAACCACCTCCCTTTCACTGGAGGGTTTTACCCACTTCTCTTTCAAATACACACACCATGTCAGAAAACAAATCAAACCAGAAGGATCAAAAGGAGCAGTATTGATGATGGATCTAATGCACACTAACCACTACCGGTTTATTGATTTTTAAATCTGTCACATATTATTTCCTTATTCCCTTTGTTTCTGAATTGCTTGAGCATGTTGATCTAAGACAGCTTTTATCTCCACTTTGTCACCGTGACCTTTTTTGATCCCAGTCCATTTGCTCTCAAATTAATTACACTGCAGAAGTTGCTTTGCTCCAGGTTGTGGTTTTCATGGTCTTGGTTAAATTACATCTTTCTATGCCACCAGCTGGGACAACTGGTGCTTGTCAAACAATGGGGACAGGGACAGTAAGCCACAACACTCTCTTCATGGCACAACAATTCCCTGAGTAAATAAGAAGCACCTGTGGGAACTGGGGAGATGAACCAGAGGAAGGCACGTGGAAGAGTTTCCTTGCAGATAGAGATGCTGGTGGGAAAGTATAAGGCAGAAACTCACCTCCACCTGTCTCCCCTTCCTTCAAATTGGAAACTGGGACAAATGTGTATTGAGGGCCAGGCTACACCTAAGCAGGGCTAGGTAAAGAGCACGGTGTAAATTATCACCCCTCTCTCATGCTCTGCTAGAGCTTATTCCTGCCTCCTCCAGGGCCCTTGTCAGTCACCCCACATCTCTGCAACCGCTCTCTCCGGTTGCTGCCATCCCCTGTTAGCTGAAGCACACACTTAACATATTTGCTCCTTCATCCACTTGGGAAATGAGTCTCTCTTTTCCAGGAGCCCATCTCTTCTTCTCATCTCCTCTCTGCTGTCTCAGGAAGGGTATTACACTGGCAGAATTAAAGGTCTCTGTGTTACATTCCCCTCTGTGGTTTTCTTTAGCATGTCCAGAAGCATCCTAAAAAATTAACTAAAAAAAAAAGGATAACCATGGAAAATTTTCTCTATGTGTAAACAGCTGAAAAAGTAGTTAAATGTACTGCTGTTATGAACTGAAATATACCTATCTGTGGAAAGATTTCAGCATGTGTGCTAAATAGCAGGGTAGCAGAGACCACATGGAATCATGTTCTGGGCATAACATATAATCCGTGATCATTAGTGCACCCGGGTGCCACTTAGAGCAATAATAAACCAAATGCAGCCCAGTGCTACACTCTATCTGCTCCAGAGAGGTAACAAAATCACAGGGTAACAAAGCCAAGTTAGGAGGGACCTCCAGAGGTCATCTAGTCCAAAACCCATCTAATCAGATGGGCTGGTTCAGGGCCACGACCAGTTAAGTCTTGAGCACCTCCAAGGAGGGAGACGCCTCTCTGGGCAGCCCCCTCCCAGTGCTTGACCATCCTCCCAGTAAACAATTTATTCCTAATACTTAAAGGGAATTTACCACCTTCCAACTTGTGCCCCTTGTCCTGTTGCTGTGCTCCCTGCAGGGGATCAGCTCCTCCTTTGCATCCCCTCTGGCTGGGAACTATCCTGGTGCCTGTGAAAAATGACAGACTCCTTATGCCCAGATCTACCAGGTGCTCAGGAAACAGCAGAAACCAGCTATGGCACTTGAGGGCAGAGGGTATGCTTGGTGGAAAAGCATTCCCACTGCAGGGACACCAATATCCAAACTCTGTCCTGCCCCTCTGGTCAGGACAAAAATGGTCCTGCACACTGGTCAGGACTCAGCTTCTTTGTCTTTATGGCTCACTGGCAAGGATCACTTTTGAACACCAATGGCCCTGGAAAACTATTTGCCTCTCTTCCTGCCACCTCAGTTAAATCCTTCTAAATTCCGTTAGATACCATATTCTTTTATTTTGAAAATTTTCTAAAATTTTGCAAACTTTCTAAATCGCATTGCATAGGGCTACATGTTCTTAAAATCTATCTGCATATTTCCTGCCCTTCCACAGCAACCTGCCTGTGCTTAGCAAAAGTTAATTTGATGTGGCGGCCACTTCTGACGGACAAGAGCTGCACCTGTGCTGTTGGCCAGGAGGAATGCACCTCCAGGAAAGTAGGAGATGCACTCCTTCACATTTCCTGCTGAGTTTGTTAAACAGGTTATATCTATTTTTCAAAGATTGTGTTACAAACTTTCAGGGAACAACACAGGCTTTTCTCAACAAAATTAAGGCAAGCTGAAAAAAAAAAAAGAAAAAAGAAAAAAGAAACAATGCATTAACCACAGTGTCAAGAAAGAAAAAAAGTCAGTAATGTCCAAATGCACTGAACAGAGAGAGGGAGAAGGGAAAGTTTATTGGCATGCGGAATGCAATTTTTCACTCCTTTAAAATGCTCTGGATTGTCAGTTCCTATTAATTTTTTACTTTTTGTTATGTAATATATGAACTGCATAGCTAAAAATCATTCTTGTCCTGGCAGTTTACAAAAGACATCCAGTAATTTAATTTAATTATTTTTCCCACCACTTAAGAAAAACAATGATAGCAACCCCAGCAAGGACTGGTGATTATTAACTGATGTTCCCAATCTGATGGATTTTTTTTTTTTTTTTTGTGAGACAGAAACATTCTTTTCTTTGCTCTCTTTTGAGGAAGAGAATCTGGTTGCTCATTTTTTAGGCAGCTCTTTGTTCTGCACAATGCAGAGCACTGTGCAAGATCCTCACTTACCTTTGTGTTAATCTCCTCTAACACGCGTGCCAGTTTGGGGTGCCCTCCCCAGACCTAGCACTGCCAACAGACCTGACCTTGCCCAGATGATGACATTCTTATGAGCCTGTCTATGTTCCCCACATGTCTGCCTTACTTTTTCAATATTCAGATTCTCAGGGAAACCCTAGCAAACAAGGAAGCTGTCCTTCAGCCTAAGAAAAATAAAGCTGGGGCTTTTTCCTTTTGCACAAGTGCTCTAGGCACCCTGGAAATCATAACATGGCAAAGCCAGGAAAGAGTCTCAAGTTGCCCAACCTATGCATGATAAAATTACGAGAAAAATTACTCCAGGATGAAGGCATGACGACCCTAGCCTGCTTATCCTGGCTGCAGAACAAATGCTGTTGTCATCCGGTGTTTAACTTATGAGGCAATAGTGATTACTTGTGATTTTGAGCTTGCAAGAGCTAAAATAATATCCTGTATTTCAGACTTGAGAGCAGAACTGTCTCTGAGGAGTTCTTCTGTACATGGCAATATAATAAAAGTTTGTACATTATAAAAATTCAGCTATTTATTAATATTCCAGCCTGATTTGTAAAATGTATGTAGTTCAAAAACCTCAGTAGCCTGGGGTTGGTCTCTGCTGACTGGAAGCTAGCCAGTGTTATTCCAGTCTACAAGAAGGATGTAAGGGAAGACCCGGTGAATTACAGACCTGTTCATCTAAGTTCAGTTCCTGGAAAAGTTGCAGAGAAGATCACACTGGGTACTGTCAAAAGGCATTTAAAGAACAATGCAATACCCAGGCACAGTCAACATGGGCTCACAAAGGGAAAATCCTGTTTAACTAATTTCATATCCTTCTATGTTAAGGTCACTCACCTAGTGGATGAAGGGAAGGTGGGGGATGGAGTCTTTCTGGATTTAAGTCAGGGTTTTCATACTGTCCCTTACAGCATCCTTCCGCACAAGTTGTCCAGCTGTGGATTGAATGGATTTGTGGTGTGCTGGCTGAAGGACAAAGTCCAAAGGGTTGTAGTGGGGCTGCATCTGGATGGTCAATGGTCACCCATGGTTTTCTTAACACCTCTTTCCTGGGAGCCAGATCTGTTCAATATCAGCAATCTGAATGCAGGACTTGAACACACCATTAGCTGATGACACCAACTCGACAAGTGCTGTTGACACTCTTGGGGAACAAAAGGTTTTGCAGAGTGATTTGGATACATTGGAGCATTGGGCTATGATTAATGGGATGAAATTTAACAAGTCCATATGCTTCTGTACCATAGGTTTCCGTACCTAGGACAGGGTAATTCTGGGAATGACTATAAGTAGGGAGAGGAGTGGCTGGAGAGCAGCCCTGCAGAAAGGGATCTGGGGGTGCTGGTCAGCAGCAGGATGTGTGTGAGTCAGTTGAGTGTCCTGGTAGTCAGGAGGGCAGATCCCATCCTGGGGTGCATAAAACAGAGTCTCACCACCCTGTCAAGAGAGGGGATTATCCCTCTGTATTCAACACTGGTGCAGCCTCATCCAGGGTGTTGTGTGCAGTACTGGGTCCACAATTTAAGAAGGATGTTGAGGTCTTCGAATGCATCAAGAGAAGGGCAACAGTAAGAGGGCTGGAAATCATGTGCTGTAAGGAGTGGCTGAGTACTCTGGGCTTGTGTAGTTTGGAGAAAAGGAGGCTGAGGGGTGATCTTATTACTCTTTGCAGCTTCCTGAGGGGAAGATGGAGAAAAATGTGATTATCTCTTCTCCCCGGAATCCAGCAATAGGATGTGTGGGAACAGTTCAAAGCTGCATCAGGGAAGGTTCACCCTGGACATCAGGAAGCATTTCTTTACTGAGAGCATGGTCAAATCCTGAAAGAGGTTTCCTAGAGAGGTGGTTGATGCCCCAAGCCTGTCAGTGCTTAAGGGGTATTTGGACATACCCTTAATAACATGCTTTAACTTTGGGTCAGTTCTGAAGTGTCAGGCAGCTGGACTAGATGATCAATACAGGTCACTTCCAACTGAAATAGCCTATTCTAAACACATACTAATATTTCCCCCCTAAACACCACTTTAATGCCCAAGATTCAATGAAACTTCAAAAAATGAACAACAGATGTTGTTTTTCTTAAAAAAAAATACATGAGCACATTTCTTAAGTCCAAGGGAATAAACCCAGTCCCCAGTCTAAGGGAATAAACCCCATACTCAGTCAAGTGACCCAGCACTAAATTGTGCTGTATTGACATGACCAACTTATGAACAGAAAAAACCAGAAATCAGTCCCACAGTGGTCTGAGGAACTTTCAAAAACTTCCCAAGTCATAACTTGTCCTGAAACACAGGAACAAAACAAAATAAAAACCAAAAGAAACAAAAAACCAAAAGACACCACCACCACCCCACAAAAACAAACAAAAAAAAAACAAACAAAAAAAAAACCCAACAAAAACCACCAAAAAAGGCCAAAGATGATGGTCTACTACATAAACTATAAATAGGTAAGAAAGCCAAGTAAGCAAATCCAATGCCAGACCCATGGTGGCAGGAAGGCAGAGGTTGAAGGGACACATAGAAAACTCTTCATATGGATGCTAAAATTCCTACCACATCAATATGGAGAAAGAGACCATTGTATCCAGATGAACATTTTATAATGTCTTATTCCTGCAGATTCCAGTCAAGCATGAAGGAAATGTCACAGGGAAGAGTATCTCTCCCAACTTCCCTTACTCTTCAGCCTGAAAGATCAGCTGTGCACTTTGTCATTTTGGGTTTACATCACCAAAGATGAGATCAGAAGTACAACATCTTGCTCTGATTTTAGATGAGAAAGATGGTAATTATGTTATATTACTGGACTAGTAACATGAAACATCCTCAGAAGCAACAGTGTCAGGAGATGAAAGGAGAAGCCTTTCCCTGAAGCTAAAGCAAGTCTGGTTCTCATGTACACTGAGGCCACTTCATATTCTGGATAAAACAGGGCTTACAAGGGAATGAATGTATAAATTAGCCCTGCTTGAAGGGTCCTTATGGGTGGGAAGAGTGTGGGTTTGAGGTTGAAATAATTTCATTTGTCCTAAGCCACCTGCATGGGCTTGCCCTGAAGTCCCTGGCAGCAGACAGGTGGCCCTCAGAGAGATGTGTATCCACACTGCACATGGCAGCCAAGTCTGGCTCTGTTGAAAGATGCATGATCTGGGACAGCAAAAATGGTTGTTGGACATCACAGCCAGAGGCCACGGCAACTTCAGCAGGGTCTACACACCCTCAGCAGGGTCTACACACCCTCAGCAGGGTCACTCACCAGCCTGCCATTTCTGCTGGCCCTCTGGGAAGCAGTGCCTGTGCTCTTCAGGAAGATCTTCTTCCTCTCCTTCCCAGACTCAGGAGCTCAGACTCAGGCCCAGGGGTGTCCTGGCTGTGTTCCTGTCCTGCAACACTCACTCCAGCCTTCTGATTATTGCATGAGAGCATACCAAAAAGTTCTGATGGGCCCTAGGCAAAATTTGCCCAAATGCTACTGCCTGGGTTCAACAAGCAAAGCAGTGTTACCAAAAAAAGAATGGGTGAGCTTTCCATGTCCAGAAAACACGATGACCTAGGTTTGGACTCGAGTCTCCTACTTCAGACTTGATTAGATCCTAGCTGATAGCTTGGGTTGCTCTACTTTACCACCACCGACATAATTCTGGCCTGCAAGATCTCAAAGCACTATGATGGGGGAAAATATTTAAAAAATCTTTCTTTCCTTCTTTCTTTCTGCTGCCATGCCCTATGATAACTAGAGCATAACATCACAGAGATGGGACTTGGATCTATAGTCATCCTGGTGTTCCAAAGTGAGCTCTGGCTACAGCCTGACACCACACTGGAGGGTGGCTCACTTTCTTCATTACCCTGTTTCCTTTCCCTCCAGGGGAGAGAAGAAGGCATCTTGGCACAGAGGTTGAATGGAGCTGTAGCATGCCCCATGCTCAATGCTACTGTGCAAACAAGCTTCCTGCCTGCTTTCTCCTCTCCTTCTTCCCTGCCAATGCTGCTGTGCGTCACCTGAAAGTCAGAGGGTACCGAGGAGGCAGAGAGCAGGCAGAGAGCCACTGCGTCAGTAAATGCGTCTGTGGACCCCCCTCTATGCAGCTGGAGCATTAATAGGTCAACAAACACCCTGTTCCCAGTAAGGTCTGACACATATCCAAAGGTACACCCAACTCTGAGGTTTTTCTCCTTTTTTTTTTTTT
>VWYP01020777.1:585106-638107 GCA_013400435.1 Pycnonotus jocosus
GGGCGGTCGGGGCGCGCCGAGCGGGGCCGGGGGGCGGCGGGGACCCGGACGAAGGCGGCTCCGCCGCGGGCTCATGGGCGGGTGCCCCCGTGTCCCCAGGCAGGTAGCAGCGTGCTGCTTATGCACACCTGTGGAAGTGAGGATTTTTCCTCCCGAAAATCCAGTATTTGGTGCCCAAGTGTCCCGTTTTGGCCTCTCGTGCTGTCACTACCTGCCTCTTTTTCACCATCAGAAGAGTATGTGTGTGGGTTTGACACAAGAAGAATGCAGGCAAATTTCTCTTGCCGATTTATTTTCCGACTGTCGTGACATTCCTCTTTTTTATGGTTTTGCCAGCCATGCAACGGTCGGTGGAGAAGAACAAGCCTTGGCGTCGTTTTGTTTTAATTAATGTTCCTTTGCTGGTTTTGCTAAGTGGTTATTAACTCAGATGTAATTGCTCCATTGATAAATGACAGTGTAAAAGCTCGGGGCAGTCAGGGATGCAAAGGTATGCAGAAGGGATGCATAGCTTTGCTCAGCTTTAGGGCAGTGTTATTTTGAAGCAAAGCTAAGAGTTTTGCTATAGGGCTTGAAACCAAAGATTGAGTTAGTGCTATGTTTCTTCCCTGGTTAAGGGGAAACATTTTTGCCCTTTAAGGAAGCCGTACTGGGAAACTGGTTCGCTGCAAGAAATCTTTACAAGTAAACTTTTAGTTGATAAATCCACACTGACTGTGGCTGGTAGAAACAGGAGAAGTGTGTATGACATCGGTTTATAACTTCAGGAGTGACTGTAAAGAAAGGGAGAAAGGGCTTCTAAAATTATGGCACCTTTTCTAAGTTTTCATACTTATAAATGAATGAAATATGCAGTGTTGGGGTGGCTTTGATCAAAAGCTCATGCCTACTGTTCACAATCTGGCAAGACATTCCCTTTGCACTGGAGTCTGAGAAGGTATTTTGGTGTAAAAACTCTGTTTAAGAGGAAAGGAAGGTCTGTTAATCTAATCACTAGCAGAGATTAATACTTATTGTAACAGGGATTAATATGAACATGACATTAATGCCAATATCAGAAAACCTTTAACCTCTGTATGAAGAAAGGGCTGAAAGAGGTCAAGATACCAAAAAGAGGTAACAGAGGCAGCCCTTAAGTACCACTATTGCAGGATGCTTCCCTTGTGGGGAGAAGTGCTGTTCCCAGACTTTCTTCTGACCCAGCCCCATGGAGCTAGAGGGATTTGCCAGTTCCTTCAAAGTGATGGGAGAGCTGGCAGGCCTCCATTGTCATCAGTCACTCTGTGGCCAAGTGTAGCAGCTGAGAGTGTAGTTTCCAGGACTGGGCAAGGAGCAGGGGTCTCTGTGCAGGCAGGCATGGAGTGATCATTGGTGCAAAACCTTTTGGATCCCTTGAATCTATTGTTCAGCTGTTCTTTTAGATATGGGTGAACCTGTTTTCAAAGTAAGGAAAGCATAATTACAAAGTACATAGAATTGGGAACATTTAAATTTCCAAAAAGAAGACAACACTTGACAGCAAGATCCTTACCCTCGTTTCCCCCAAATGCTTGTGCATTGAAACTTTGTGTGTTGGGTATCATGCTCCACTTGGCCAAAGAATGAGTTTCCGAGATGCCTTGTGCACAGTGAAAGAGCCATCAGCTCATTTTGGACAGATATCAATCTGAAATGCACATCTGGAAGGGCCCTGTCCCAATCCTTCTGGCCAGGTTGTTTATCAGTAGTGGAACTTTTTTGACTTCAGTGTTTCTCAACAGCATCTTTAAATGCTGTGGGGCCAGATTCTGGTACCCAGGCACAATATGAATGAAAGGCAGGGTGGAGGGAGAGTGATGTACCCCCCCCAGCACTGACTAGGCAAGCTGGGTGGGGTCAGAGGGGCAGCCACTGCTGTCAGGGGTGGTTTCAGTAGGTAGCTTAGCCCAGACTCCCTTCTTTGTGGTTACAGGCTCTGCAGAGAACCTGTCAGCAGCTGACTCTGGGTGTGTATGTCCCCTCTTCACCCTAACCCTTCCCCTGCAGGGGAGTGCACTTCAGGGTTGCGGTATGTCACCCATGGCTTAAAGAATTTGTGTCTCAGCAAGTAGACAAATCTGCCTCAGCCCTTGTCTATCCTGTTCCTTCCCTCCTCTTCCTCTTTGCCCAGACTTACATGTCTAAGGTGGATCCCATTCCATGTGATTGCAAATGTGGGAACTTCTGAGTCCATCCTCAGGTGGGGGACTCAGAAGACATAAGCAGGGCAGATCTGGTTTCCTGTTTTCAGGGAAGTGTTTGTGAGCAGCAACAATAGCCCTGTAAAGATACATGTAATGACAATATGTTACTCTCCTCAAAATGGTATGGCATGACTGGAAAACCCCCAAAAATATTTCTGCTGTCCAAGGGAAATGTGGATCTGCTCCACTCCTCCATCACATAGATGGAGAGGATTTGCCTCTCAGTGCAGTTCCTCCTCTACAGAATTTTTTTTTTTTGGTCAAATCGGAAACATCTAAGTAAGCTGGACTCCTTATCCCAAGAGACTGCTCAGGTCTTCCAGGGGATCAGAGACAAAATGAGCGGAAAAGAAATCAGGGTGTGACCGTGCTTTGAAGAACCTGGTCTATGTGAGGTGTCCCTGCCCATGGCAGGGGGAGGAACCAGATGACCTCTGAGGTCTCTCCCTACCCAAACCTCGATGACTCTATGATTCTACACCAGTTGCTGGAGTTCTCCTGTGGAGTGCGGGAGAAGTCCTTCCTTCTTCAGAAGCAGTGTCAGAGTTCAGGCCAGGGGTGCTCAGGAGATGGTTCCTCTTCACCCTTGTTTTGGTTTCTGTCATCGAGTGGGATTGGACTGTCCTCCACAGCTTGCTGTGGGATGGCACAGGTGGGGCTACCTTGGTGGCTTTCAGGCTATCACTCCACATGAACGGCTTCCAGAGAAAGTTGCTTGTGGTCCCCTTCCACCTTTATGCATTCCTGTAGAAGAAATCAATTTGGCCAGCCCTTGTTGGGTGCTGAGCCCCACATTCTATATGCAAGCCAAAATGCCCTTTCTGTCTGTGGGCTTAAAGTAATTTTGGGTTTACTTTTTTGTGCCACTGGTCATAGGTGGAAATTTACTGGTGAAACCACCTCCCCAAAAGAGGACGTATCAGTTTCCATGTTTCCATCAGTGAATCTGATGACCTTTTGCAATAACAGAGCTGAACAAAAATTCAATTATGGGCTAAAAGAGGGTATTAGAGCTTAGAAAGACGTACAAAAGCAATGGGTGTGTACTTCTGGAAGGAATCTGTGCTGTATCCGTAAGGCAACCTCTTACACTTCACGTGATGCAGACTGCAAAATGCCACCAGAGGCATTTATTGTGAAAGTGGCAGTCCCCAGAACTTTGCATATGTTTTTTTTTTTCATAGTGTCATATGATATGAATATGTGAATGCCTTCTAACTCTTTGTAAGCATGAGACAAGTGTGAGAGCAGTGAGGCAAGAAAGATGAAGCTCTAACAAGATTAATTTGAATGCAAGACAAAACACATTTGTTTAAAAAAAACCCAAAACAACAAAAACAAAAAACCAAGTCACCAACCCACCTTGAAATAGGTTTCTCTTGGAATGCTGCTAAACATGACCTTATGAGTAATGCATGTTTGTCTGCTTGTCTGTTTAAAACACATGGCTTTTTGCTGCTTGGGAGCTTCATTTGGGTGGTTGGTATGTACATGACAGGTTTCCTGCAGGAGCTGGTACAAATACAGACAATAAACATTTGGAAAAGTACAGGTTTTAGTCTGGAGTGGAGGACTGTGAAAAAATAGGAAGCTCCCTTTTGCACTCATTATCATAGAATCACAGAATGTTTTGGGTTGGAAGGGACATTAAAGACCATCTAGTTCCAACCTGCCTACCACGAGTAGGAACACCTCCTACTAGTAAAGGCTGCTCAAAACTGCACCTAAACTTCAACACTTCCAGGGAGGGGGCATCCACATCTTCTCTGGGTAACCTGTTCCAGTGTCTCACCACCCTCACAGTAAAGAATTTCTTCCTAATATCTAACCTAAATCTGCCCTTTTTCAGTTTAAAGGGATTTCCCCTTGTCCTGTCACTATACACCCTTGTAAAATGACCTTCTCCGGCTTTCCTGTAGGCCCACTTTAGGTTCTGGAAGAGTGCTGTAAGGTGTCCCTAGATCCTTTTCTTCTTCAAGCTGGACAAGCCCTGTAAGGCTTGGTGGCCAGTATAATCTTGCTTTCTTGAAAGCAAAAAAAAAAGAGGTTTAGTTCCTCTTACAGCCAAATGTTACAGAGTTTGGATCTAGGATCTAAGCAATAGGATAGATTTAGTGAAAAGGTTGATTTCAACCTTTTATGTTCCTAATGCTTCCAGTCAACCTAGTGGGACTATTAGAGCCTTCTGCTTTTTCACATTACTGGTGTAAATTGTGATTTCCCCCCCCCTCCCCTATTTTGTTTTAAAAATGTGTGCCAGTTGGCTGATTGCTCTGGTGAACTGAAACAAGCTCTGCTATAGCTGGCCTGCCCAATTCGGTGAATTATTTAGTGAGAAAGGTTATTCATTCAGCAGAACTGAGCAGTCCTCCAGTTCATGCTGTTTATAATTGAAAATGATTTCTGAGTGAGTGAGTTAATTATTTCTTGCTGTCTCGCTACCCTCTGCCTATTTTAAAACTGTGTATTGACCTTCAGGAAAAACTGAATTTCAGCCCTGTGGTTACTAGCAGATGCTGGATATTTTAGTTGGGGTGAATATTTACTGGTTTCTCTAAGAGGTTCAGACATAAATAAAGTTTAGAGGACCTCCGGGTAAACATGTTCATGGTTCAGCACTTTAATGTGACAATTAGCTAACTAACACTGTCAATAAATTAGACCTGTCAAAAATAATAGCTTCCTTTCCAGTCTTCATCTCACGCCTTACCTGTCTGCTACAAGAAATACATTACACACCACCTAAAGGAGCATAAGCCAACTTTTCCATGCCTATAGCAAAAATTAACAAAGCAAAGCTGCTGCCTTCAAATCTGAGTCTTGCACACATCACACACTCTCTCTAACATCCCAACATGTGAGCCATATGACAGTCATACTTATTTCATGGACTGTGTGTTTCTTGAGCAGGTGGCACAGAAGCATGTTGCAAATGAAATTAAATATGTATGTGTGCCAGCAGATGTAGATAAATGCCAGTGGATTGTGGTCACAGAAGGGCAGCACAGCTCCCAGGTTCAGCAGGCCTGCTAAAACAGCATCTTGTGTGCTACAAATTGCTTTGTTGCTCAATGCTGTGAATCAGTGGGGGATTAAAAATATTGTTCAAGCATGGGGCAGTCATCCTAGAGCTGATATACCTTCAGCAGTGGCTAAAGGAGGTGGCAGTAAGGATAGCAGAAGGTGGCCAAGTGTCTGTGGTAGCCTTCTGCATCTCAAAGCCTTGTCATCCAGACACATCTGATTTCTCTGTCAGGAATGTATCCAGTCTCCTTTTGAGTCTCTGTAAGCCATTAGTGTCCACACATCCTGTAGAAAGGAATTCCACAGCTTCATTTTACAAACAAGCACACCTTTTGTTTTGAACCTGCTGACTTCTGTTTTCATCAGATGTCCTCTAGTTCCTGCTTTAATATATTGTTTTCTTACATATTAAAGCTTTTATGCAGGGTTTGGTGGGGTTTTTTTTTGTTTATTTATTATTACATAAAATTGGGTGTAATAGGCAATAACAATGTGGTTTAGCTCTCAACATTTCCACCCGCTGGAGATCAAAGCAAAAAGAATGAATACCCTAATAGTGGGAGTTCATTTTCATTTTAAATGAGATGTAACAACAGGTTATGAAGAAAAACATCTTGTGATGGTTATTCAGCTGTGTAAGATTGCAGCGTTCCACCCCATAAGCAGCGATATGAGATTATCACAGTCTTTCAATTACAAGATATTCTTGGAAGGGAGAAGAGGCCATTGTCTCATTAAAGGGTCCTGCCCTGGGAGGTCCCTCTGGGAGCAGTCTCAGGCAGCACAGCCAAATTGTTTGTGGCTGAAGCCAGGGGCAAGTGTTTGTCCAGGTTTAAATATGGCAGTGATTTGCTTTATCCCCAGGGGCTCCTGCTGTCCATGGAGCTGAGTGCACGGCTGACTTCCTCACAGAATGAGGCCTTCTGGGCGGATCCAAATCAAATCCGTGGCACATCCAGGCAGGCCCAGGAAGCCCCAGGACCCCAGCCAGGGTCACTGCTGCCAGCCTCATTGCAGTCATATTGTACCTGTGACACACACACAACACAGCTGATGTAAGACTTGCTTTGAGTGCGCAGGGCGGCTCTGCAACCTATGACAGCCCCTGTGTCAGATCAGACCCTGTGGAGTTGCTCTCCTACACCTCATGGGTAGAACCTCTTGCAGATGCTATACCCAGTGCCATGGGATAATATTTTGGAGCTCTGAGTGCCATAGTATGATTCTTATGAGCTGGACATGGGTGATGATGCCCTGTGAAGAGCACACATTGCCTAGAAGTGGTAAAGTGATATTGTTCCAGCCAAAGTCTGGTTCCATTTGCAATAGTGAGTACCTCAGGCTGCATAGAGGGAGAGAAACTATAGCAAAACTTGTCATGGTCCCAGTTCTCATATTAGCCTTGCTCTTTCTCTCACAGGTTACATCCAAGCCTGCAGAGGATTGATGATCTCCGCTGTCTGCCTGGGCTTCTTCGGTGCCATTTTTGGACTGGTTGGGATGAAATGTACAAAAGTCGGAGGCTCTGATCAGACTAAAGCAAAAATAGCTTGTTTAGCTGGACTGATTTTCATACTCTCTGGTAAATACACTTTATTTCTATCAGTTTGCATATATGAAGTCATACCGGAGCCGCTTCTTTTCCACAGAAACCTGTTGCACAATCCTCCATGACTTCGTTGCCTTTAGGGTCAGGCCCAAAGCTCTGCTGCCAGCTCCACTGAATGGTTTGTCTTATGCTTTTCAGGGTTGTGCTCTATGACTAGTTGTTCCCTGTATGCAAACAGGATTACGTCTGAGTTCTTTGACCCTTCTTTTGTTGCACAAAAGTAAGTACTTTCCTATACTCATAAATCTTTCAAACAAGTAGACCTTACATTTCCTACTGTGCACCAGAGCCTGTTTAGACAGAGAGCAGCTGCTTCTCCCCTTGGGCAGAGGAGGGGAGTGGGCTGTAGTTTTACTTAATCGCAATTTCTAACTGGAGCAACCAGGTGCTGAAATCCAATGAACGAACACTGGGCTGCACAGTGAGCACTCTGCAATCTGTGTGCCCAGCTCTACTGTGGGCTGGCAGGGCAGCTCTGCCTGGATGCCAGAGGTGCAACAAAAGGATTGCATAAGACAGAGGGGCTCATTAGGTGCATCATTCGATAGGGAAGGGAGAAAAGCGTTTCCTTGAGCCTTTGACAAAAGGTGGCTTCCATAATGGTGTTGAGCACTGAGCAATCTTGATTCCTCTTGAGGAGAGGTTTCTGCAGGCTTGGTGGAATTTTGCCAACAGATTTTCAAATCCAGGTGACTGAAATTTGGATCATAAATGTTAGCATAACTCACAATCTTATAAGCACTAACACAAATGCTTTGCCTATACTTGTAATTAAATTTAAGAGAGTGAGTATTTACAGAATTTTAGGATCCATACCAGAGATAACAAGCATCCCTAAAGACTCCCTTTAAAGCTGTGCACATTCTCAGGACCTGCAAAAGCAGCAATCCACAAACCAACACTTGGATTTTGGATTGACATCTTAACTACCAAGTCTGAAAATGTTGGCTGTAAATTATAGCATCATAGACTTTCCTGTTTTGTCTTCATACATGATGTAAACTCTTTTTTAAAGGCTGTTTTAAAAGTTTTCTTGGCAGTGTTTCCAGGATATGTCACACATTGGGTATACATTTCCCTGAGATCCAAGTAAGGGATCAGTAAGGAACCCTGAGCCATCATGTTTCACTTTGGCAGAAAGAAAAGAGTCTGAATAAATAACACTAAAAGGATCTACATTTGCAGTAGAGTTGACATTGCTTTTCCTTCTTGAAACAGTATTAATTTTCTCCATACGATCTTGTGTTAGTTTTCTCCATAATTCCCCAATAGTTTCTGCTTATTTGATGCAGTGAAGACAGGGTTGAAAGGCCTCCAAAAAAAAGAAGGATATGAGGTTCTTTGAAAAAAATAGAGCCTGGCTGTATAGACAGAAGTTAATTATTCATCAGGCTTACTGTTCTTAGTGAAAAGTACCGTGGTTGCCAGATGTCCTTTTCCTACACTGTATTCCTGCAAAAGAGCAGGCAGACCTCATGGTGGAATTTTACTGTGAAGAAATGAGAAATCCCGTTTAAATATTGAAATAATGGTAGTAAAACATCCTCTTCAGGAATTATCTTTTTTTGTGAACAACCAGCATAGCTCAGCTGTGGGCAGACATAATCATGACTGCAAAGATAAAGGCAGAGAGGAAATCCTGAAATTTTAATTTGAGTTGTGCACAATGCTCGTAGCTCATGCAGTGACCTTGCATCAGACTGAGCTAATGGTGGCATTCAGCTCCTTCCTCTCTCAACTGATGCAAATTTTCCATTTTGTTGCCGTCTTCAAACCTTTACTTTGTTATGCATTGCAGGCTCATTTAATATGTTTGCTGGTGTATTGTGGAAATTTGGAATCATCTCTTCACTGAGAGAGGGTTTCAGCCTTTTGCCTTTCACGGCACATTTCTCTCCTGACGTTATTCTGGAAGTGTCAAAGACAGGCTTGAGATACTGTTAGTGGGAAACAAATGACGCAAGATGTTCAGCACCTTGTGTCCGACACTAGGATTTCCCTCCAGCCTTCTTTACTCTTTTTAACTGAAAAAATACTAATTCCTATAGGCCTTATAATTTTCTCCCTTGCCACAGTTTGAACTCATATAGCCATGATCATTCTTATTGATAGATGGGGTTGTTTATCCAAACTACCTAACTAACTTCCCATATAGACATTGATATGCAATTGAAAATCTTGAGTTTTCCTCTTAAGTACTAGTTTGAATCAGAAAGGTTGCTTTCTCTGTTTGAAGATGTGCAAGACTGATCAGGACAGCTCTGCAACTCATTAACCTGGCAGTGTGGCAGTTCCCAAGAAGGGCCACACACACAATCTGTTTAATCATGGTATAGTAACAAATATTGCTTCAAAAGGTCAAACAATCCCAACTACAAAGGCTGAACCCCATGTCTTCTGTCCCAACTAGTAGGTAACACTAGTTACCTAGGTAACCCTTTACTGGGTGCCCCTTTTCTACCCAATTCTATCAAATGTAGTCACGATTTCTTTTCTGTACAATTGAAGAGTTTCAGGAAGGGAAGATAGCACTTGGTCTCCTTAAATCCCTAGGCCTCTGGTCAACCATTTTGTGCTGTTAGATAAAAATATGGAAACTTCTGTTTCCCACTTTCCAGGCAAGTGGTCTTGGTAAATAAGTTGTTACTGCAACAACCTTGCTGGATCTTGGTCCAGCTCTGTTCTCCAGCACAGTGGTGATCTGCATCAACTTCTATGGGGAACCTAATCCTAGTCCTTGTACCTTAGGTGTGCTCTGGCAGTCCTGTAGGGATGGAGGGATCCCCAGGAGGGGGCTTATCTCACATCTGAGCTAGTCCCTTTGGTCTGCTTCTACAGGTCAATGAAAGAGGTGGCTTGAAATTGTTTCAGAAGTGTACTTTGTGTGTATTTCTTGCATGGTGACTATAATGGGATCTTAGGTGATGACCTCTGATGTGGATCTCTGCTTCTAATCAGAGAACACCCTGTCCTTGGCAATCTCTTTGGGTCATGTGAAAACCGTAGCAAGGTGGTTGGAAATGTGAGCATATGCAGAATTAAAATTTGACAGATTTGGCAGATTTTGAAGTGGATCAGGACTGGGTGGATTGTTTTCCAGGGTGGAAGGAGCTGTGGTTCCCAGCAGTTTAAACTGGGGGTTGGGTCCGTAAGCCCCATGCTGGTGCTGAGGAAGGGTTCAGAGGCAGGGTCAGTTTATTTCAGCTAGAGTCTGGTGTCTCCAGAGAGAGAACCTGAACAAAGAAATCCCTGGGTCTTTATCCCCTCACAGTCTGTGCACCTGATCCTCATGTGCTCTTCACAAATCTTGCATGTGCTTCTTGGTTCAGGGATTTATGGTCTGCAGTCTTCTAACACTCACTGGATTCTTTTGGAATGCTTCTGCAGTGCTGTTTTGTAAAGATACAAGTTTTTCAGAACAGCTGACAGGTATTTTCAGTGAGATATTTTGGTAATGTGGAATTAGGGCCTGTGCACATGGAAATGATCAGAACTAGCTGAGAAGTGCAGCTACAGTGTTGCAGTTGCACAGGCGGGCTGTCAAGCAGGGGCTTTTATTTGGCTGCCTCACCACAGTCTACAACAAATCAATTTAATAGCATCTGCTCAAAGAGCACAGACTCCTGGTTGATAACTGTGGCTAGATGGGGGACAGGGGCCTGTGTTTCTATGCAGGGTCCCAGAAGTCCAGAGGAGATAAAGGCTCCTTAAGGAGAAACTGCAGCAGAGAAGGAGCAAGATACACACAGGTGTGTTCTAAAGGTGAGGAATAGGAGACTTTGGAGACTATTGGGCTGCAGCCTAATGCAGGTCATCGTAAAAGTGCTTTAAGAGTGGTACTCAGGCAAAGAGCTGAGGAACGGAGCAGACAAGGAACATCCATGGGTTACTGTTTGTCTGGAAGCTTCAGCACTGAGCAGAAAGAAAACAATCTCTTCCCAGTGCTCCTCTTCCCCTTCATTTACTACTGTTGCTTTAGAAGCATGGACTTTGTGGGATAATGCTCCTAAAGCACCACAGTCTCCTTTCAGAGACAAATGGAGCAGCTCCTGGCAGCAAAGTTTGTGGCTGTTCCAGGCAGCAGAGGATACCATTGCTGATGACTGGAGCTCTGCCCATGGATGTGCTGGGGAGCAGTTTCTTTCACGTAGAATCCAGCCACAGGGACTAGAGGAGAAAGATAACATGCACCTGTGTGTGCAAATGCTTATAGCAGGCACACCTCTGTATGTATATGCATACATGGCACATACGTGCATGTGTATTGCATATGCATATTATGCGTGTGTACACACCCTCATGCTTTAAGCAGGCTGGTGCATAGATGAGGGGGGATGGAGTCAGACAGATCCTGAGAGCCAGAGGGGGAACTTAAGAAGAGCTGTAGGCAGAATTTGTTGTCTCTGGCCCAGCAAAAGCCCCAGTCCTGTTTGGTTTGGGAGCCAACAGGAACAAAACTGAAACAGAGGAGCTGGTGCTGTCAACAGGGCAAGGAATGGCATAACCCCACAGCAAAGCAATCCAGGAGGACATGCACAAAGGCCAGGCCTTTCCCTAACCCTAACCCCTAAACCTGGCTGAGCAGGGAGAGAAGCATTGCCCAAGTGTGCTGCAGGGACAGACTTTGCCTCCTGAGTCAGAGAGAAATAATGAAAAGAACGTGGGTGAATGTCAGAGCTGCTGATTTTGTGGTAAATAATTTATGTGTCAATGGAAAGTTATTCAAGAAAAATATAATATTTAGTTATTTTATTCTGGAAATAACTCTCCTAAATCCATGCTCTCTTTCATTAAATACATTTATTGACTTCTTATAGGTATGAATTAGGAGCAGCTTTGTTCATTGGATGGGCTGGAGCTTCACTCTGCATTATTGGTGGCATTATATTCTGCTTCTCAATAGCTGAAAACAGTAATTCTGCAAGGTAAAATACAAATTGTACTTACTGAAAGAAATCAATACCTCTGCATTATTACCTGCTATATGTATGCAGTATGCTATGTATGCAGTTTGATTACTGTTCCAAAATACCTTGTAATGAGATTCTGAAAAAGATTGTGTGGATAAAAGAAAATAAGGGGAATTAAGGATAATGCTTTGTCCACCATTAATGTAATTAAGAAAAGCTATTGACTCAGAACAAATACTTGTGAGATATATATATGGCGATATATAGAGATATATTTCATAAATTTCATAAATTTACTACAGCTGCAAATCAATGCATTCAGTGCATTCACAGATGTAGGAAACGTGGTCAGGTGGCTTTACGGGCATAAATAGACAAGTTTCTTTGATCTCAACTCATCAGATCAAAAGCGAGCAGTGGTGGGAGTGGGACCTCCAGCATCTGAAGAGGGGTGATAACATGGAAGAACAGCTGTAGGGAGTAACTGTTCACCTAGGATCTGCCACAATTTAAATTATTTCATGATTAGGCTCTAATTTACTTAGCTGTGAAGGAGGGATATGTGTTACAGAAAAGTGTAAAGACAGGTGCAAAGACAAATAGCAGGAGTGGCAATGTTTAACTAGAATGGGACCAGACAGAGTAGGAACGTGCCCCCTCCACTGAAATTTGTAGGTACATTCCCATACATTTCTTCTAGGTTTATTACTATAATACCTGTCTGTGGGATGAGCTGTAAATGGTTGTTTTTTTCTCTTCAGGAGGGGGTATGCCTATAATGGAGCCACATCTGTGATGTCTTCTCGTACAAAGGTCCACAACAGTGTCCCTGACAAAACCCCACCCAAGCACTTTGACAAGAACGCTTATGTGTAGTTGCACTCCTGGAAGCTCAAAGCGTTTTTAAATGTGATTTTGTACGTTTCAGTGATTCCCCCAACCCCAATGTACTTACCACTAAGACAATGACTTTTAAAAATATTAACTTGCAGCTTTTTACATATTGATGTAAATTTTATTATATAATATTTTAAGATTGATGTTGGTATTGTAAAGTTTGTACCTAGCAATCATGAGCTGATGTGGCATTCTTGAAAAAAAATAAATGAGGTATTTACTAATTCAGTTTGTCATGTCAGCTGCTTATGAGAATGGCACCACACACATTGTATTGGCATATTGCAGTTCAAAAATTCAGCTAGTGTTTTTTTCTTTGTCTGTCCATGGAAATGTGATGACTTTTGAGGGAGTATTTGTACAAGTCAATAAATGAGAACAGAGATTACAAATAACCACAAAATGTTTTCTAAACTGAGTCCCTAAAAACAGACACAAATTCAGGTTTGTTTTAACGTTTGAAGTGATGGACCTGTGGAGATTCAATAAAAATTAGTTATTTTGGGACAACAGTGTAAATATAAAAAATTAACAGTCCTATTTAATAATGGCACAATATAGAAAAAATGTTGTATCTGATATTATCTAAATTACATTAGAACTACAAAGTCAAGGTTCTTTTTTGTTTTACATTATTTTTGTACTTCATTTAAGTAGAAACAATACTGCAGGTTTTTTAAGACGGCAGCCAATATGGACAAACCAGAAATGTCAAGTAGTTCTGCAGTGGCAGGTCAGTGCTTTCTTTACTGTGGCTTGACATTGTATTTTTTTTTCCATTTGGTGTCCTTTTATGCTAACAAAGACTCAACTCCAATACAAAAAAACCCTCAACAAACCAGCTTCTCCACATAGGAGGCATTTAATGATGATCAGTTTTAGAGCTGAGGCTTTTTTCTTTTCATTTGGCGTTTATTGTAAACCATGGTAGAAACTTAACAGTTTAATACATGGACATATTTCTTTAAAATGTTGACAATTTTATATAAAGTTCATGATAAAATACAAGAAAATGTGCATTAAAAATTGTATAAAGTAATACTCTGCAATATATTCTGTTCATTGGTTAACAGGCTTTCTTGCAAGACCAGTTTCAATCTTTATTGTAAACATTAGAGGCAAAATCTTCACCTCAGAGAAATGAGAGGGACTTTCACCACTGAACTCATGAGTGTGCTGGTTTTGGCTGGGATAGAGGTAATTTTTCTTCACTGTGGCTGGTGTGAGGCTGTGTCTTGGATTTGTGCTGGACACAGAGCTGATAATAGAGATGGTTTTGGTATTGCTGAGCAGCTTGTACAGAGCTGTTTCTGTTTTTCATACCAGCATATTGGTGAGGAAATTGGGGGTGCACAGGAGGTTTGGAAGGGACACAGGTGGGACAGGTGACTCAAAATGACCAAAAGGATATTCCAGACCATGTGACATCATGCTCAGTATATACAGTGGGGGAAAAAGGAGGAAGAGGAAGACAGTTGGAGTGATGCCATTTGTCCTCCCAAGCCACCATTACCTGTGATGGGACCCTGCTCTCCTGAGATGGCTGAACACCTGTCTGCCCATGGGGAGCAGTGAATTAATTGCTTGTTTTGCTTTGTTTGTGTGTGTGGCTTTTGCTTTCCCTATTGAACTGCCTTGATCTCAACCCACAGGTTTTCTCTTTCACTCTTTCATCTCTCCCCAGTTCCACAGGTGAGGAAGTGGGTGAGCAGCTGCATGGAGCTTGGCTGGGGTTAAACTACCACAAAGAGACAGAATAATTACTTTGTTTCCAAATAGACATGGCGAGTAATGCATATTTCAATATTATTTTTCAGAGTCAGACTGAAAGACACAAGAGCTCTGTAAACAGTGTTCCTTGTTATTACAGGACCAATGAGAGAAGTTACTTGATGTTTTCACCTGCATTTTGAATCTCAGCAGAACCCAAAAGCAGGACCTCCCATCAGGAATGGAACAATTATATATCTGAAGAATCACTCCAGTCTGTTACAGAGACTAAGCTACTTTTTAACGTGCTTGTATTATCAGCTTCATGAAGGCCTGTTAAAACAAACAGACAAAACAATTAATAGTTATTAATATTCTTTTGGGGAAATTTTTTCTTTCTATTTGTCTATAAGATAAAAAGACATGCTATGTGAGCAAAGATCTGTGGACTTCAGGAAGTCTCAAATTGCAACCAATAAGAAAATGAGAAGTGTTGATAATATGTAGATTGTTTCTCTCACAGAACATAAAGCACAGTACAAGCAGCCAGTGTCAACCTTACTTTCCCTTCAAAAACAACCAGAAATATCTCTATGTAATTGACACAGCTTTAACCTTTACATACATTGAAAAGTTAGGGTTAGAAACCACTATATAAATTATATGTAAAATTACAGCTTGCTTTAGCACTAGTTCAAATATTTATCTCAGCCTGGTAAGGCAGTTAGATAACTTGAACAAACCTGAAATGTTGCTATTATTCTCAAGTCAAGTGAGTTCCCTTCTCCCTTAAATTTGGGAAGAAAAAAATCTCATATGATTAATTTTTAAGATGAGGCTAAAGTCTGATAATATTATGGTTTAAAATACCAAATTTAATTTGGCATCTCTGTATATTTGTGTGTGTGGTTTATGTATCACTAAGTGCCATAAAAACATGATATTTATATGGCAAGAAGACAAGCACAGAGTTTTTCTTGTTCTTTTCTTACAAAACATGATCTATTGAATTACAATGTGTAATACACTGTACTTAATTCTCCTCTAGGTGGGTCAGTCACTTATAAATATGTTACCTTCCTCCTTTGGCGCACTTTTCTTGGGAAGGCCCCATGCGTGTACCACAGATGCACCATTGGGCTCATTTTTCTGAACTGTCATCCCCTTCTGACCTCTGTCATCTTTCATCAATAAAATGTCTTCCTCTACTGATGAAATATCCCAATCATCTTCATCAGCTTCTGTGTGCTAACAGGAACAAGAAAAAAAAAAAATCCTTTGTCTGTCCAAGCTATGCTCTTTCCCAAACTCAACAATATGAAACTGCTAAAAGAAAATGCACTGGCATATGGCCTTTATGAAACCTATCATCACGGTTTTAAAATCCACATTAATTCAATTACCTAAATGATATTAAATCACTGTTATTGTTCTGATACTAAAAGAGGTTTGTTGTTTTGTTTTTTTAAAGTCAGGAACTACAAACATTTAAAGTTCTGCCCGTTCTGTATCTGGTATAAACCTCTGATTTCAGGTATAATATGCCAGCCTTAAAAAAACAATTATCTTTCCTGGGATCTTCCAGTGAGATGAAAATCCTTTAAGCATTAGAATGTAGTTTACTTACATGAAAATAAAGATATGACATGCAAGGTGGCAACTTACAAGCATTCTGTAGTCAGACTAGGAAAAAATATTGCAGTAAAGGCCTTTTCAATTTAAAACTAATTTATTTAAAGACAAAATTAAATTATTTCATTATTTCCTCGAATAATGAAAACTTAAAAAACCACATGGTGCTCAAACCTTAAATACACATTCCCCTCAAGACTCAGTGTCAGAATGTACGAACATATTTTAATTAAGTGGTGGATTTGTATGCTAAGTTCACAAAATGAGAGTCAATTCAAACAGATGAACCTGAAGGCAATGAGTCCATGGTCCCTCTTACCTCTGCCTGAGAACTAAATATCTTCATTCAGCTTTAGCAAGAAGAGCTACAGCATTTCCCTATTTTTCAGTCAGATTTGGTTCAATGGATTTGAGCTATTTTTAGAGAGCTTAACTGTGGAAAGCAATGGTTTCTCACAAATCTAAAACCTTATTTTGCTGGTCTCCAGTCTCTTATTTCACTGGACTCTCCAGTAGTCTCTTACAGTAAGGATCTAGATGGTGCTTCCATTGCACAGAAGCAAGGTTCAGATGCTATTAGAAAACAATGTAGGGTATGTATATGCTACAGAAAAATCAACAAATATGAACGTGTCATGTGTCTCGAAAGTGGGGAAGAGACTGCAGTAATGCTTTATCTTGCAACATAACTCCATTTTAACATTGCAAACTGTTTTTCAAAAACTGACAGATCTGCTCAGTGTGCTGTATTATTAACATACCAGAATTCATTATTGTGCTGTTTCAAATTATCTGCATTTGAAGGGTGTGGTAAAGGGAAAGTCAGTCATATATTGAGAAATGCTGGAGGAAGAGTTTCCTTGAACATTTAAGAAGCCCCAAATGATTGTTAAAGTAAAAGAGATAAACTTGGCTTCAAACAGAATTCAGTTTTGATCGAGTGTAAATACACGACAGCAATCAAAACTGGTAAACAGTTGTATTAACTCAAAAACTTATATAAAGATGTCTACATTAAACATATAAATTTGAGCATAAATACATGCAAATAATTACCAAACCATACAAGATGGTGTGTTCTTCTGTGAAGATTCCAGAAAAAAAAAAAATAGTAGTGCCTGCCCTGGTTTCCTAAGCTAATTCCGAACTCATTGTTTCCATACAGGATACATCAGGGGCACAAGGTGTTCTAAATGAATTATAGCAACAATATTTTTCATAAAATGATGGAAAGGTGTGGAAGAGGCCTCAAAGGTCATCCAGTTAAACTCCCCCACCATGGACAGGAACACCTAACACTAGACCAGGTTGCTTAAAGCCTTCTCCAACCTGACCTTGGACACTTCCAGGGATGGAGGATCCACAGCTCCTTTGGGTAACTTGTTCCAGTGCCTTGGCACCCTCACAGTAAAGAATTTCTTCCTAATAACTAATCCAAACCTACTGTCTTTTCATTATAGCCTAATTTTCTGTCCAGAAGGATCTGTTCCATGATCTTTCTGGGCACTGAAGTGAGATTAACAGGACAGTAGTTCCCAGGGTTCTCCTTCTTACTTTTTTAAAAATGGACATATTTTCCTTTTTTCAGTCAGAGACTACATCCTGCTGTGATGACTTTTCAATCATCATAGAAGAATGGCTTGGCAACTGTATCAACCAATTTCCTTGGGACCCTGGGAAGCATCTTCTCCAGGGGTCTCAAACTCAACCTTCTACCACAGTAGGAGGGATTTCATTCCCCCAATACTTGCCTTAAGGTTCAGAGGCTTGAAAATTGTGGGAAGGGAGGTTATCAGTGAAAACTATGGCATTTTTAAAACATAGGTTTTAAAGTTTATTTTGCTACAGGTCTTTGCTCTTGAAGCCCAAATTCCTGAACACAATGACCCACCATCTAAAGATCTTTACAAAGTCATCCTGCCAATTTAACAGGAACATTTTAACAGTGAACATTTTATGGTCTTGTGAAATCTGACATTACAAAGAATTTGGAAGTAACGCTAGATACAAAATTGCACTGTGATAGTCATGTCTGTGTTGATAATTTTGAGTCTGGTGTGATTTGCAGCTCTGACACAGCCAATGGACAACTTAGGTGTCATCAATGGCAATTACAAGGACACAGGCTAAATGTGATTATGCTACTCTCATGGCCAAAGTTGATTAAGACAATCACCCCTTTCTGGAAAATGAAATAGAAGTATCACGGTTTCTGGGAGGAATGATGAGTTTCACATTTAACTCACAATCAGGAAGCCCTATGGTACCAGTTTTATTATGGACAATAGGATTCTCAGTAATTGTTATTTGCTAATTTAGTGAAAAAATGTTGTATTGAATGCTAAACTAGTACCTGTCTGTCTACTTCAATCTAGTAACAACTACTCAAACTAACATAAAATCACTCTGTGCTGTTGACTTCTCATTTGGAGTAACTTTTATTGCTTTTAAAAGTTGTTAAGGCAAAGACCCCAACTTGCTGCAAAATTCTTTACCAATTATAGAACTCTGAACTGAGGAGAAGACCAAGACCTTAGGAGCCTGAGGGGTAAGGAATCCATTGTGTCAGTATTCTGCTGGTGAACACAGGCCATACTCAATGAACAGCAACAGATTTGATGTAGTCTGAAAGAAGTATGTGATTGCGGATTGATGCAGAACAAAGACCAATGGAATGTGCCTCTCATTAAAATGTATTTAAGAGACCCATATTAGATAAAGCTCTAGAAAGAATGGTTTAAATATTAGATAAGCAAATTCCTTTTTTTTGTCCATCAAAACAAGACACACACTAGGAAAATAACTAAAGGAAGATTCTCTATGCTGCTAGAATAGAAGATAAGAAAGATATCACAGCCAAACTTTGAGCTGTAGTGATCCAAACCAATCAAGGTATAAGCTAAATAAGCAGATGAAGTCGCCACTGGTCCCTTGCTCACACTTTTCTACACACCAGTGCAGGTATACCCAAAAAAGACTACTTAACTGTAATTCCAAAACTGTCTTGGAAAATTAAGTCCTTTGCTGCATCAAGATGACTTCAGCATTAAAAAAAATGTAACATACATATAGTTCAATTACTTAATGTAATAATGCTTCATATTAAAAGTGATACCTTCAGTTCTTTCACCTCTTCTTTCTTAATAAATGGCTGTGCAACATTAATTCCTCCAACTGGTCTGTTCTTACTTCCATGGTTAGAAAGACTCTCTCCAACTTGTTTGCTCAGTTTTTGAATAACTGTTCCTAAAATTCAGAAAAAAATTGACAGTTTCCATTCACAAGGAGAGACTTTGCTGTAAACCCTTTAGAAATCTTCTCCAAAGTAAAAATAAAAGAAGTCTCTCTGAGACAAAGATTGTGTCTTTTCCTGCATTTATACAGAAGAGCATGATATACATCTCTAAGTAATACATTAACAGAAACACATTAGCAAAAACATAAAGTGGTTATCTATACATATATACACTCAAAACTAGATAGTCTGCCTTCATTAGGTTTTCTAACACAGAAATATTACCAAGAAATGGAAAACCATGCACAGCTGTTACAACATCTATATACAAAAGCAGTGGAAAACCTTTAGAAGTTTTGGCAGGTGTTCCAGTTTCTTCAATTCCGTTTTCCTCCTTCTCATCCCCATCGCTCTTGCTAGAAGGCTTCTGAAAAGCATGGACTATGTTGCTGGATGGTTTTGACTGCTTTTGCAATATCTCTGGTGTTACATAAGACTGTTTCACATCATCTTCATCAGCTTCTTCCTCTGAACTGAATGGTGGTGTTCTAAGGAAAACCACACACAACATGAACACTTACTGGGTTTCAGTGCATGTATCACCACATATGCATTTAAGCTTCCATATATTTTCCTTTCCAATAATGTGGATTTTTCTTAGTGCAAAAAGACAGAATCTCCCCTAAATTTTAACTATTAAAAAAATTAAAAGAAATCATGCTGCTAATTAAACTCAGAAAGTTATCCCAAAATGCTCTTACACACACACGACTCTTTCCATTTATGCAACCACCTTTACAAAGCAAGACACCAATATAAAACAAGTCTTGCCAGGCAAAAACAGATGGGCTTTCATGGATCAGCAGATACAGCAAATTTAAGGATCAAGGAATCTGTGCCACAGAAAGTCTCTTGTGACATCAGTTAGATGTGGGAATTTTTCAGAGCGGGAAGTGTCAAAGTAATGTACCTGATGTGAATGGAATGGAATATTACGGAATTAATGGAATAAATACAAGAAATATTGTATATAACTTTGGTTGCACTATGAAAATACCAATAAATTGAAAAAAATTAGGTCACCAAAGTCTCTAAATGCTTTTAACACAGTCTGAAAAAGCATCTAAGAGAGAAAGTAAAGGAAGTTATTTATCTTATTGAATGTCTCTCTCAACCACAACAAAGAATACATATGCTGAAAGAAAAACATGCTGTTTTTCAGGGATGGTAATAACACACTCAAATAGAGTAACACTTTAAACCAAAAAATGAAGTATGCAGCCCAGAGAGCGTTTATGATTTTAGCTTAATTATAGTTTTTGTGTGGCAAACATGTCACCAAAAATGTCTTCTTCAAAAAGGCAAGGGAACAAAACATACGTGGTGCTAGATGTCTTTCTGGAAACTCCACTTCCAAGAATCTTCCTGGATCTAAAAATAATGAGACAAGTTATTTCAACACTGACAACAATCATAAAGTTTATATGGAAGTTATGTGACTTCTTTCCTCAATTCTTAAAATTGAAGAAATGTTCACATCAGCCACAAAAACCCTAATCCATAGGACTGTTATCTGAGCTATGAGTGTTTTTGGAAAGGCATCTCTTACTTTGGTGTAGAACTAAACTCAGGGATGATTGTTCTTTGTCCAGGTGGGTGGACAGCTGATGGAGGCCACTTTGATGGTTTCTGAGGTGTGGCAAATGAGGAAATTCCCAATGGACAGGACTTCTGTTTTTCTACAAGAAAAGTTATCTATGTCATTCTTACAATCAATCTTTTTGGTATCTTTCACATTTAATTTCTACAATTAAGGATGTCTCTGCTGCAGACTACAGTTTCACAAAACAAGAAGAAAAAATGTAAATCTTTTCTTGCAAGTAGTTTAGTTACCATGCGTTGGGTTAAAAAGCATAGCAATTTGGCAGAAAATAAACCTCCTTGTTTTACACCTGGTCCTCAGAGATCAGACATCTTTCAGAACTTAATCCTTGGTTATGCCAAGTGTTTTGACCCAGGAAGTTAAGCTTGTTATTGCAATTGTATTGTTAGTGCTAGAAAAAGCTACCCTGAAGTTAATGTTTATATATATAAAAATGTGTGTGTATATGTGTATGTATAATATGTACGTATATATATTTCTGGTAATCCAAAAGAACCACATACATTGTATTTAATAGACTGGCTCTTCAGAATGTGACCAGACCTATGGTTAACAGACTGTTTATGCACCTGATGTGGGCCCTGTAGTTACGCTTTTGCAGCACAGTGATACAATACTAGGTGGGGAAGACCCCATGCAGGTTGTTTGTGCAACAGAAAAGGGAAAGAATGGGTTAACAGCCCTGAGTTTAGACATTCATACTTCCAAGTGTCAAGGACCCAAAAGAGGTTAAGTTCCTCAGAGTCTGATGGATTAAAGGAGCCACTTCTGACACCTTGGAAAAATAGAGCATGAGTACAATCTGTCTAGACTAAAATAATTACAACAGTTAATAATTACAACAGAACTTCTGGATATTGGTGCAAACATCCCTGATTTCCCTATTATTGCCCATCCCTTGTACAGTTTTGCTCAAAAAGGGAGAATCATGGGAGTGGACTTAGCAAGACATGAAGCAGTTCCAGAGCCTGGTCCCACAACCCCACCAGTGGCCCTGTTACAGAAGAATGGGGTTCTGTTGAGGCACTTACTGCAGCCTGTTTCACACTGGCCACGATGGACCAGAGAGATTCTGCTCAATTGCACGTGAAGAGACAGAACAGAGATATTCAGAGCTGGAAAAGGGACTTTTATCATTAGGCCAAGCAGTTAAACAAGTTGAGCCACTAAGGGATAACCTGTCTGGACAAACCCCAATGAAAGCTATATTGCTTTCCCTTTCCAGGAATGATACTTGGAATGATGCCAGCACATCTTCACTGAAGATCAAGTTAACCATCTAAGGACTGCTTATCCTTGTTGTAGAAGCAACTATTGCCATAATGAACCAAATTTGTTTCACACATCAACAAGCTTGACCTGTAGGGTGGAGACCCTCCCTTCTTCTATCTGTGGAAGCTAATGAATATGGTAACTAGAGTACATTCTGCACCACACACACTTCTCACTAGTGAAATTTACTGTGGCAGCAAATATGAGGGAAGAAGATGAGGGCAGTTTGCCCACTGAAATTAGAAAGGTAACCACTGAATTTGAAAGGGAATTTCAGTCCTGGTGGCATTTAATCAATTTTACTTAGGACCTCGCTAAGAATACAGTAAGAAGTAAGATGGACAGCATCAGTAGTCAGACCCCCCTCTTCAGATGGTCACCTACAGCTAGAGGAATTTCCAATAAACCACTTCATCCTGTTGTTGCTATGTTAATACTGACTCTAATATGTTTTGCTTTGATCATAGACATGCATGTAAAAATCTGGATAATGATCTGACAGAAACACACAAGGTCTGGGTGTGGTATAATGAAAGGTGTGAGGGAGAGGTATGAGCAATTTCCTTACAGAGACTCCCAAAAATCCATTAAACAGGTGTGATAGGGGCACCAAATTGAAGGTGTGACTGTAGTTACAGGGTGGATAATGTAGGAATGAGGCCTACAGTGATGAGATATATGACGAAGGGACTTCCATGAAACAGGCCGTGAGATGTGTAGCTAAAGGATTATGTGGCCATCATAGCATGCTGAGGGGGTGCTAGGTTACCAGGCAGAGGTGCTGCGACCCTTATCACTGCAGTCAGCCAGGGAAGAGGGATTGATGCTAAGCTGTCACTGTTGGCAAATCTAGGATCACAAAATGAGACTGGACTCAGTCTGTAACCTACACTACTGGAGCACTTGGGAACATGATCAGATTTCTAATGCTGAATTGGTTAAAATCAAAAGATAAGTGCAGCCATAGACAGCCCTTCAGATCTGTGAGGATCAGCTGGAAAGCAGGGGAGTTTATTTGCTGCCAAAGTTTTTTGCTACACTCCCAACACAACACTATGTATCTTGCCAGAGCTAAGAAATTGGCTGTTAAACACCATGTCAAGAACCCTTTAAAGACAACAGTTGCCTATAACTATATAGAATATTGATACAGAAAAACAGGAAAGCAGCTATACAGAAATGTTGTTAAATAAAACTTTAAATAGCAGTTATAAAACATAAGACAAAATGAAATAAATCCCAAAATTCACCGTAACCTTCACCAGGAAGCTGAAGACAGGAATCAGGTCTGCTAGAAGATAATGATTTCTCTTCCATCCGCAGGCCAACTTGACGTTCAAGATGCTCTCGAATTCCGTGAATGGTGGGCTCTTGCTTCTCTTTGCGTTCTCTGGCATGTTCAATAGCTCGCAAAATTTTATTTAAGCGATCACTTGATATTCCACGAACACCCTAAGGAAACAAATTGTATTGTAAGCACTCTTTTAGACTTCAGATATCACAAAGATTATAGAAAAATCACAAAAGTTGGTAACATTGCTCACAAGTGTAGCCATATTCTCCACAGCTCTAATTTGATGGCCATCCTCTCAGGTTAGTGGGTAAGGAATTACTTAAAACACAGAAATTTAGCTTTGGATTTTATAGGTTGAGAACTGTAGTACAAGAGTGAAAGAGGACATAAGAAAAGTGGTACAAAGATTACCCTTCTTTTAAATAATTCAATATCTTACTGCTTTAACTCCCAAGGATTCCAGCTTCTCCTCCAGAGCTTGCTCCAAAACAACTCGCAGTTCTTTAGTTAAAGAAGGATCAGACCTCAGAGCATTTATTAAATAGTTGTTACTTCTACTTGGTTTTAGATCACTTTTCTCCATTTCTGAAATAAGAAAGAAAAATGCTGTTAAGAGATATTTTAAAAATCTGCATTACATGAGACAGTTAAAAACTGCACTGAAGCATGCATTCTTTAGAAACAGCAAAGATATATATGTGCACTTTTTATCTACATGGAATGGTGTAATTTTCAAAATATTGGGCTAGCTTACAAAAGCCAGCTCACTTGGAATCTGTACCTTGGCACCTTGTACTCACCATTACAAGTATCTTTTATTACCCTTGTTACAGAATTGCTGTAAAGATTAGGTGCTGAATATTTAGCAACAAATCTTTGCTTTTAGCTTTGTACTTGAAAACTTCTGATAAAGACAGACTACCTTCTCATACTTCAGTTCTCTAAATGTGGTATTTCAAAGAAAAGCTGAATTCTAGTAGGAATCAGAACTACAAACTTCCACTCAAGAAAAGCTTCAAGCAACATGATGTTCTCTGATAAAATCATCTACTGAAACTAAACCTTTGCAAAGTTGTAACACTTTCAAAAATCTTGGTAAAGACAAAACCTTAGTCTGAGGCAGACTGTTTCACAGAAAATACATGATGGATAATAGTTATCTTCAAAAATCTTTCAAGGACAAAGTTCAGTGTCATGTTTTCTTCTATGCAAGTCTATGACATCATACATACTTAAAAGCAGACAAAGAAGTTTCTATCTCTTTCTCTTGCTTTAAGTGTCAATAATGACTCTTATGTCAATAAAGAACTCTTATGCAAGAAATAAAGACTCATCTAGACAGATTCTTCCATCTAAAATGAAGACTGACATTTAAGTTAGGCCAAAGTATTATAGGGTCATACAGGAAAGTAAAGAAGTAAAACACACCCATTTGGAACCTGTCTGTAAAGTGTGCCTGGTAAGACAAAATTTTACTGAATGCCACTTAAAGTAAATGAAGTGATAACCTGTGGAACCATGCTGGCTGCTTCTGTCTGGCTGTGGTCAGCAAAGCTGGCAAAGGGTATAAAATATCCCAGGAAAGCATGCTGTAAACCACACTCCCAACTACCCTGAAATAAAAGGAAAATCTTGGGCAGGAGTTCATCTCTTCCCATATGCCTTACAGGGCAGCAGACTCATCTGCTACCCAATTGACAAGGGCAGGAATGAAGGCATAATTCCATATTGTGGCTTTCAAATGTTTTATTTTGAAACATTCGTGCCACTTTTTCTACTTGCAAACAATGACAGCCTATTGGAAAGCAGTTCCATTTACTTTTCATTTTTCTTTAAGGGAAAGACAAGCACCCTAAAGAGGAGACAAAAAGCCTCAAGATGCAAAAATTACATACTAGGCAGCTTTGAGGAACTGGCTTCCCATAGGATCCTGGAAAGAACTATAGATAATGAAAACTGAGAGTCCAGCTGCCATACTATTAGATCTGTGTTGAGGAGGACGTAATCAGGCTGAAATCTCATTTGATTTCGGGAACTGCACGGAAAACTCAGTCCCAGATAAACTAATTTCTGCGGAGAACTGAGTCCTAGAAGAGGCAAACAATTGGTCTTGAGGAAACACAGGGCTATCTGACTATCCCCAGTCAAGATAAGATGGCATTATTCAGTACAAAATCTTCCCAGATACCCATACACGAGACATTTTGAAGTGGAAGGCCCCCTGGAGCCTTCTGAAAATCATGTCTCTTACTAATGTTAATCCTTACAATAATATAGATACATTTAAACTCATTTTTAAATGCCTAATTACTACATACTAATAAGAGTAATGAGACTATCCAGAATTATCCTAATTAACGACAATATTAATTCTTGCTAATTAACTCAAGCCAAATCCTCTTTGCCAGAGCAATTATTTAAGGAACTGTTTTCTTATTCACACCTAAATACTAGATTTAATTTTCGAGACAAGAGATCTTACATCTGGTCCACTGTCTCAGCTCCTACATAATCCTAGAAAATGTTCTGAGTCAAGAATTTCCACACTCTTCCTTGCAAATGACTGTCATCAAAACAAAAAAAATCTTGGTCCATCTTTTCAGACTGCATTCTTTCTTTTTCTCTTCTGCACTTCAGGTCATGCCTTTAGGCACAGCAGAAGAAACAAAGACAATCCATCAAGAGAGAAGATGGCAAGCAAGAGAAACAGCAGGGACGGCAAAAATGCAAGCAGTCTTTATTTCAGATTGCTCAGAGTCACTGGATTTTCCCTGGGGAAACCTCTCAACACAGAGACATATTCAAACAACAATTTTGTTTTCAAAACAGCATCATTTCTTTGAAATTTAAACTCACTGGCTGTAGGGTTCAAGACTGATTTTTGATTTTCACACACAGAAGAGATTTTTATGTTATTCAGCTATTTGGTGTTTCATCTGAGGTACTACTAGCTGCCTTCAGGAGAAGAATACTGTGCAGGATGAACCAGAGCTTTCTGTTCTGTCATTGTAAATGTAGCCTTCTCCAAGTTCTCCTTGGAAGAGGCATAACAGCTGCCAATGCTGGGCTATGTAACTTCATTCTGAATTGCACAACCCTGGCTGGAGCTGTGGCTGCTTATGGGTAGGTGCAAGTCAGATTACTTGTAAAAGTAGCAGTGGTGCATTCATGAAAGCTGGCAGCTCCAACCTCCACCACCAACTTCCTTCAACCTGAACTCTTTATCCTCTTATGCAGAATTTAAAAAGAGAGTGAGCACATATTGCAATTATGTCAACACCAAGAATTTCCTAGTGAGGGGCTTTTCCCCATCAAACATTTTTGCTGTGCTTTGTTCAAATCGCTTTAGACATATGGAATGTGCCTGCTTTAAAGAAGTTAGATTTTTTAAAAAACATTGAACTTGGATAAGGAAGTCATCATATTTACAAACAATAGCAAATAGGAGACTGACACAAACAATGTTCCCACCCAAAGCACACAAATATAGCAAAATATAATGAAAAATACTGTAGGTATCAAATAACATTTTTTTGTTTTCAAGAAATACATGCCAGCATATTTTGAGCTGAATCAATCATTACCTTTTTCCTCTTCTGAAAGCTCCTCTATGGGCTCCAGCATATGCACCAAGGGTGCCTGCTCTAACAATGAGGAAGAACAGGAACACCAGACAAAAAGGACAGAAAAAGGTCAAGGTCCAGAGCGGGAAAGTCAGGAAAAAAACCACCACACTGATGTCAACTTTCTTGATTGCTGACAACCTGCTTAACCATCACAAACCCACTGCAACATGACTCTCCTTTGCCTTGGGGGTACATTTTAGTAGAGGAGACCCTAATACAACAGTCACTTCAGGAGTGATTCTATTGTCCAAACACAGGTGTATGGTGTCATCCTGGATCCATCAGGGTTTTAAACCATCAATGCAAGGTTGACTGATACATCACACAACGTCTGGAATGGCACCAGGTAGGCCAGGTAGGGTATTTTTAGACATCTACAATGACAGGGCCACCCAGGATTATGTAAATCAATATTGTTCATTTCTCATAAGAAGCGATGTTTTGAGATGTATTTTAAAATATTGTTTATGTGCAATTTTATACTAGAAGTTTTGTAAATACAAGTGAAATGGACAAAGTAAACCTCAAAAATACACGGAAAAATATATTAGCTCACTATTCCAGGAGCCCATATGCGCAAGACAGAGATTTAACACACATATATGTATTAGATAATTCCCAATAAAACCAATTTAAAAATCTTCAATCATTCCAGTTGAGTAAGATTCAGTATTATCATGTGTCTTGAAGAATTCTTGAAATGTCTGTGCTGCAAACAGCTTCCTAAACACACTGAATTTATCATTCCATAGGCTGTCAGGTACAATTTGCTTCATAAAAATGAAGCCAGACTGCAGTTTATTTACAACTTTATAAACTTAAGACATAAGAAACACTTGAAAATTATTATACGTAGACCAATAAGTATTTGGGTTTCGAAAATGTTAATATTCACCTTCTACAAATTAATTGATATCAATGAAAACTAGAGCTTGAGGGTCTTCTAGGGTTTACAATAAAAGATGTGCAAAAACTGTACTTTCAGCATTCAACTATAGGCATCATAAGAGAAAGCAATCTATTGATCAGTATTTTAGGCCTACATGCATTTTCCCCATTCTTCACAAAAAAACCCTCTGCATTCTAAATGGTTGCTAAGCTCTGTGGGTAGAAGGGGAGGAAGTGATGCTGCATGAAGATGTTTTTTGGCACTTCTTGTATACCAGGTACAAACATGGATGCACTGTGCCATGTAATCACAGTGAAACGAGCATTTGGAGCTAAGTGACACTGCCACATGTCCAATATTCCCCAAGTAAAGGGGATTAAATTTGGTGGCATAAATGCCTGGGTAGGGGAGCTGCTCTTCTCATGCTTTCCATGCCTGTGGTGATATTCAGCCTCTCACCTGCTTTTCCAAGCCAATTACCAGACTTAAGATTTGCTCCCACAGAACTTGCACTCAAGTAAGAAGTTTTAATAAAATGCTTCTTATACCATCACAAATTGTTAGCAAGATACAAATATCAGGGTATCTCAGGAAAACATTTAAAAGCAAAACTCTGAGAGACAAATGGCCTTCTAGTCTTTCATTCTCTAAGACTGTAAAATTTACCAGTGGCCAGAGCATTCCTGGGCACTGGAACATGATTCTCCACACTTCTGCTCCTGGCACACTGCTACCCTTCACCAGCTAAGATTCTCCAGAGCCTGAAGCACAGATGAAATGTTCTGGGAAGATTTAATTAAGCTGCATGGGCACTGAGGCCTCTGAGTTTCTTGGATGGATTTACCAGTCAGTAAGGAAGCTGGTGTATAGTTGGATTTAATCTATGCTTGTTTTATTTGTACTTCACTCGTACTTTACTCAAATGCTCTCTGCTTAAAGGGGCTGACTTATCTCTGCACAAGCCCTTGCCAAGTGACTTAATGTAACAGGAAAATCCCAGTCCTCAGAACTCAAACTTGAAAATAGTCTGCTGATCGGGCATAAAGGTACATGCTTCTCTTCCTCAGTGTACCAAAAACAGAGGAAATGAAAAGTCAGTGATTACTACGAACAATTGCAAGAGCAGACCCCAAATGCATTACTGTTACATGTAATACTGTTTTTTCACTGCATGGTAACAGAGGAGATCAAATGCTAAGGCATGAGGGAGTGCAACACCTGAAAACACCAACTTCCCTTATGTAAACAAGCCTTTTCTTTCTCTTCACTGCACACATTCTAAGAGATATCTATTAAACATCACTTTGGGATCACACTTAACAAAAACCATTACTCTGGTTTATAGACGGGTGGAGATGACCCCCCCTTAAGGAGTCCTCTCCTTATGTTTACCAGAGAAGTGCTTCTTCTGGCCATCTGATCAGCCATGTTAATTCTAGCCATCATTAAAGTCAGCAGTGGTGTGTCTATCATCCCACATCTTCCAGAGTATCTCTTCTGCCAGCTACTATGTGTAGACACACAGATGAGATGTTTCAAAAGTACAGGTCACCTTAATTTCTTAGTGGATAATTATACTACTGAAAAATTATGTGCCCAGTATACTTTAAGAAATAATAAATACATGTTTTAAAGAGCATTTGAAGACAATTTCTATGCAGGTGGAATAGGAAAATATATTTAACAATAAAGAAGGATTCAGGCTGTGTATGTTTCATGCATATCACATATTATTTGTCTGTTCTTATCTACTAGTTAAAAAAAACTCCAATATTCTGACAGTACTATTGGAAAAGCAGTCTTCTGGCCAACATTTAAAGCAGAAATCCCATCTATTTATGCTGAAATATGAAATGCTAAAGAACTTTTAGCCAGAAGAGAAACAATAAAATTATCTATGGTGTAGTGTCATCTACAGTAAGCACTTTGCACTTGCAATGTAACAATCCAGGAAAAAGCATAAAATTTGTTTTTTTTAAACTACTGCATTTCTTGAAGGTGTAAGGAACATAAGCCATGGCTACACTCATTATATACTACTTTAATTTATACTCAAATTACACATACAAAAGGCTGTCAGACCTAATCTGTGATACCTGTAATTTGGACCACTGTTTTTAAATTAATGCACTTCATGTATTTTTTCTTCTAACTGATCAATAGAAAGCCACATAGTGCACATAAGCAGCAGAAATATTAATTTTAAACTGATATTCCTAAGTGTGAATTTTTTGACACTTACCTGAGGCCTCTAAGTTAGGAGCCTAGTCACCTCACGTTCTTTCTACAGTCGCTGAAGAGACACAGGCGACTTCAAAGAGCATTCAGATCTTAGTTCAGCTGAACCAAACTCTGAAGGCACCCCTTTTCTCTGTTTACTGTCTAGGAAGAGTAAGTACTTGAACTAAATTTTCCTCAGATGTCTCAGCTATGTCCCTAATGATAGCTGAGCCTTGGTGTCCACACCATGTTTGTAGACTGAGACATAGGTTTCAATGAACAATTTAGTTGGTACCTTTTCATTTTAACTATTACCTTCAATTCCACCAAATATTATTGACCTAACAAAGATTAAATATTGAACAAGTATCAACATTTCAAGAGTAATATGGGAGTCAAAGCCTAGTTTTAAGATATTATTTTTAAAAATAAATTATAATTAATCTGTTGCCTTTTTGTGAGACTGAAGTAAGGTTTAAAAGTGAGACCTAAGTTATATCTGCACAAAACCCTACAGCTAGCTCAGAAACGGAGAGAAGAATGTTCTGCCAGGATGGTATTCAAGCAGCTCTACTAGCTCTCACAAGAAGTCAGGAATATTAACACAAAAACACCAGACTACCATAGTTATTCTCCTACTTTACACCTAGGATAACTCACATTTCCAACTTGGGTATCTTTTCATAACACAGATTTAAGATGTGCAGAACAAATACTAGGATGCAAAAGCTTCTGAGCAGCCTTGAAAAGCGTACTTAAGTTCACATTAGAGAGCTTTTCTAGAATTAATTTTTTTTAAAAAGGACTGAAAATATTTTATACACAGGCAACTATAAGATGATCTGTGCTAGATAAATTTGTCTACAGAAGTTACCAGCAAGTGCTTTCATTTTCATAAAGGCATGAGATGCAGCCATGATGTCTTAATTCAGTAAGTCAATCCCTTGAGGAGTCCTGAAAACTTCGAGAAAGACACCATAACTTCTGCTAACCTCCAGAAAATTAGGTAAGGCAAGTTTAAAAAACAATCCAGAAGGGAAGAAAGGGGACAGACAGAGAGACCTGCAGAGATAAATAAAATAGTAATCAGCAAAGGAATCCGAAGGGAATACCTTCTTTGAGGTTTCATAATAAACTGATGGTGAATCTTCTGTGTATCAATGGCAGCCTTTTCTATCTTGAGAAGTTTAACAAGATGTCACAAACTTCATATTTGAAGGAGTAAGAAATTATGAAAGATCTGAATGAGCTGATTTAAATTGTCAGAGTACAAAAAATACTAATGTTCACAGGACTGTTTCTGTCCTTAGTACAAATGAAAGAAAATGCACCAAGTAACTAATGCTTGACAAGCTTGGTGGGTAAGTCCTTAGCAGCAATAATCTTCATAAAACTTAAATCTTAAATTCAGGGAAATTGCTAAACTACATGCTGTGAGACTTCTTTGCCAGAACCAGAAGTACTGTTTTGGTGTAATGAGGCTGGCTTAAATGAAAAAGAATTCATTGTTTAAAATGCTAATCCTAATTCTCTGCACTTAATATACTATTACTTTTGTCTACACAATATTCATCCATACAGTTTAACTTAGAAAGCTACAAGCAATAAACTACTAAACTTTGCATAGCGTAGAAAGAAATATCTGTATTATTCAAATAATAGAATAATTAGCAAATAATCAAACTATAGAATAATTAGCAATAATACAATTGGTTTTCCTTTTAAAAATAATTCTTGTTATAACAAATAGTTTAAAATGAGCACTACATGAGTTTTTCATTCCTCATCAAGTTATCCTAAGCTTGATATTTAGTGCCCTTCTCCACAGAGGCATTTTCAGAACTTTTCGTATTTGGTGAAAAAGAAAAATGATCTACATTTTTCACAGACAAATTCCATTTAGTCTCCCTGTGACAGGTTTAAAAACTAAGAGAAATAATTAGAAAATCCATTATTTAATTATAGTTCAAATAAATAAACAGTTTTAAAACATTTTGCTTGCTCATTTTTCATTACTGCTTAAAAGGAAAATAAAGAACTAGTTGATTGTAGAATATTGGTATGGTAACAATACTCTCCATTAATTTGCATACATAAAAAACCCTCAAAACTATTTTCACAAAGTACAAAACAATGTAAATATAGCTCCCTTGCCCTCTTCCCCTTCTAAAGGACACCACAATGCCACAAGTTAAAATACCTAAATAATTATCTAGATATAGATATAGATAAACCACAGATATACTCTGGAAGAACTAGGACAGGATAATTGTCTATTTTGATTAATTCTTCTGTATTTTTACTCCTTGTCATTTGAAGTCACATGGAAAATACAATATTTGAAGACTTCTAAACAAACACCTCCATGTTTCCCTATACAAATTCCAGTAGATGCATGTATTTATTCAGTGTATGCATACATCAGATAAGCATATTTTCCATTTGAAAACACAAACATTTTTCCTCAATAAATTTAATCTATGTGCTTCAATAATATACATATTCTAGGAAATACTCTCAAATTACTTTAATGTGGTTTTCATTTATTCTTCTCAGTAGTGCATCCTTATAGTTATTTCATAGAAATTCTCAACTCTGACATACAAATTATGTTCTTTCAATATAACCACTCTTAGACCTATGATTTGACAAGCAATGTATCTGAGAAGAGTGAGTGTTAGATTTGAAAGTACTGGATCTGGACCTAGCAAAAAAACTTACCATGTGGGGTAACTGATGGACTTAGTTTAGGTTCTTGAAGACGCTCCACAGGAGTGTTCACTAAAATAACATAATAGTAAAAACAAATGGAATTGTATTATACTAAACAGTAACAGACAAATAAAAATTCTTAAATGTAGCAATATTTAATTGTATGTATAAATTAGTTACTTTTTTACATTAATGGGGAAAAATAAACAAAACATTTATGAAGTAAAAACCTTTCCTTCACAACATTAAAGTACATCTCTATATATGCTTAGCATTTTTAACATTTCTAGAATCAGGAAAAGAAACTACTCACTAAATCATCACTGGACTAGAATGTGATCACTCTTTTGGTCATGAGTGCATGCTGTCTTTGTGTCACAGGGAAGAAGTCTTGGCCCAAAGCTACTTGGTCAAGACCAGACTGGCTGGGGCTTGTACACCCCAGAGAGATCTGCAGTGACCACACTTGACATCAACGAGTGCAAACCCTCATACATCTATATAGATCTTGTCTAGAGTGTAGCCATGGAGTGAATTAGCACTTCAGTCCTACATTCCTCACATCAGCTTGAGGTTAGGAGCAAATTTGTCTGTGTGCCATGGACTTTTACTTGTCTGTGCTTCACTGTGAATGACCAGCTGCAGCTGAAAAGCCACAATGGCCATGCTCTTACCAGGCCTTCCTCAAATGAAACCTACTCCCTGCTGTTTGACTCTGTTCAAGCCAGCAAATATGTTAACAAAAATGTTAATACAGCAAAATGCTTCCCAAACTGGGATCAAAATTAATTTATCTGTCATCACCTATTCCAATAAACTTATTCCAAGTCACTGCAACTGCAGTATTAACTATATGGGTGTTTGTGGTGCAGGACACCATCCTGAAACACCATTATCAGGTTTAGCTATCTGTGATAGACTTCAGATGTTAAAGTATTGCACAGACAAAAATACAAGAGTTCTTAACATTCTTTGAACATCTATGTCTTAACTGACAAGTTAATCAGTTTTATCTACTCTTTCAGTATTTTCCCTTTAGTGAGTTCTGCAGCCTAAGGACAGTCAAGCATGAAAAAAAATCGATTAAAATTACACTTCATAAAGCAATTCTGGAAATTTTTTACATAATACAAAATAAAGTTGTTCTATTTCACATCTCTTTGCTACTCAAGCAATCAACTTTGTACATTAGAAGTCTTTACAGCTATAAAACCTGATCTTTGTAAATCATGCATGGAAACAGGTAGTTACCCTGTGAAAAACAAATACATTTCCAGTACTGATTTTATTGCAGTATTTTGTTAGTCCAGTTGATGTCTATATTTTTTTCAGCCAGGCTGCAGAAATCAGAAACTAAGTCTGGTTTTTTTTACGGTTTGTACTCACCATCATATGTTCTAACACTTGGAGGTGGTTTTGTGGACAATTCTTTTATCTAAAGGAGAAAACACAGATGCATGAATAGATACATATGCAAAGGATCAATATCTAGAATGAACATTTAGCATATAAATACCTAGTTTCAATACTATTCCGTAACAGAAATTATTGGTTATGATTTGGGGAGAAAAATACTGCTTTTGTGTCCAATATACATTTTTGTTCATGCTTAATGAATGTTTTTATGTTGTCTTAATGTGAACTCATGCTTTGTACATCCTGTTACTGCTACTTATAAAGTCAAATGAGAGCAGGCTTATGGGCCACTTCAGCACTTAAGAGTTTCAGTACTTTCTTCCTCAGCAATTCATGTTCCATTTTGCAAGCCTAGCTTCCACTCCAAGGAAACACTGGAGTGTTTAATTACACATTGATTTTAAATGCATGAACAGCTCTCCTCTCTGCTTTACAGGTTAGTCTATTTGACACCGCAGGACAAGCACTGAACTAACAGAGTAAAGACTGTAATGTGATCTAAAGAAAACAGGAAACTTGTGAATTCTGTATCATTAAAATAATGTTCTGCACTCTAATTTCCCACAGAGAAGAAGAACACAATTCATTCAAACACATAGCCAGTGTCAGATGGAGCTGGCATATGATATTGGACCATGATCCTCTTTTATCTGTTTGGTTATAGACAGCAGTGCCCCTATTCATTGTCCATTAAGTTTGGATTCTGCAAAAGTGTTAGCTATTTCTCAAGCCCTTCTATTTTTCCAGGGATTTAGAACATAGATCTGCACAACTGTATTTCACAAACACCAAACTTGAACTCCTCTGAATGTATTATACATTTGTGCTCATATTGTTGTCTTTCCAAAGGTCACTTTATGGAAGGAAATTAATTAATTTATTATTAAGTCCTCCATTTCTCTAGCTATAAAATTTTTTTGAAAGTGGAGTTGTAAAAGCTATTGTCTTCCCATTCTTTAAGCATTCAAATATATGTTTAACATTAATCTCAAGCAAAATGTGTAAAATCAGATGTTGATTTAAAAAGGATGCACCATCTAATAGAGGAATAGGCCACATAATCATGCCATAGTCTAAACTCCAGACTACCCAGATCTTCCCCCCTCCACCATCTCTAAAAATCTACAGTTGTGTTTTAACAAAATCTTATTTTAGGCAAAAATAATTCATTTCCAAACACAGAATCACAGACTATCTCAGGCTGGATGGGCTCTACAAGGATCAAGTCTAATTCTCTCACTAAACTACGTAAAACTTAAACCTAACAGCATTGTCCAGACACGCCAAGAGCTCTGACAGGCTTAGATCACTTCCCTAGGGAGTCTGTTCCAGTGCACAACCATCCTCAGGGTGGAGAAACCTTTCCTAAAGTCCAATCTGAGCCTCCTCTGCTTCATTCCATTTCCTTGTGTCCTATCACTGATCACCAGACAGATCAGCACCTCCTCCACCACTGCCTCCCTTGAGGCTGTGATAAGATCACCTCTAAGCCTTCTCTTCTCCAAGCTGAACAAGCCAAGTAACAACAGCTGCTCCTGGTAAAATGCCCTCAAGACCTTTGATCATCTTGTTTGCCCTCCTCAGGATGCGTTGAAATAGTCCAATGCCCTTCTTATACTGAGGCACCCAAAACTGCACACAGGACTTGAGGTGAGGCAGCACCAGCACAGAGCAGAGTGGGACAATGACACCCCTCAGCCAGCTGGTGCTGCTGTGCCTGATGCACCCCAGGACATGGCTGGCCCTCCTGGCTGCCAGGGCACTGCTGACTCATATTCAACTTGACATCACCTCAAACCTCCAGATCTCTTTCTGCAGGACTACTCTCCTCTTGTTCCCCAATTTGTGGGTATAACCAGGTTTACCCCATCTCAGGTGGAGAATCTGGCACTTGGTCTCCTTACATTTCACATGATAATATTTTAAATTATTATTCTCACAGTAATGAATACAGTACTTTATTTTTAGTGTGAGAAGTAGTGTATTTTCAGATTTCGAACATTAGATCTTGTTTTAAATATTTTGTGGCAGATTAAATCCTTTTCACTATCAAAAACTTTTGGTTTATTAAGCCTTCCTTTATCAAATGTGTTTTAATTCCTGGTTTACATTCCTGTGTCTCTTTTCCAGATCTATTCTTATTTTTTAACATATTAACTTATTATTTATCTTATTCTTATTTATAACATAATTTCCAGAGCATAACCAAACATTCCAGCAATACTATTACAAACTGTGAATATTAAACATGCAATCAGAGAAATATCAAAGACCAAATGCTAGTATAGTGTTTCTCTGTGTCCTGTGCTCTCTGAAACAGTGTTTCACAAAACAGACCCGCTTCTTCTGACTAGTAATCATCTCATTCTGCTGCTGAAGCCTCTGCTCCAATTCTTCTATCCTCGTCCTGTAAAAGATGTTATTTCTGTTCAGGTCTTCTCTTGCTGATGTTTTGATTGTCTCAATCTGTGACTGTAGCTAGAAAGCAATCAGAAGAAAATTAACATCATATTAACACTATACAAAATATTTTAATTCTATAAAGTCTAAATAAGCAAGCTTGTAACTTTTTTTTCTCAGCAAAAACTTGATGTCTTCTGTGACTTCACTAGGACTTGTATATATTATAAAACAGTTGTCTGGATCACTTTTGAATTACACAAGAAAGATTACCTAAATCTCAATATGAAGAAAAGGACATACAAACACATTGGTGACATTGCCTAAAAATAAGATTGCAGGAAAAGTGCATATATCTATAAAAATGTTTTAATTATAAATAGTGTCCAGTAATGATACTCCAAGGAGGTGATATGTGAATCTGTATAATAAACCTAGTATATTAACTCTGAATGTGGAACAAAGGGAACATTATTTAGGTGCACCATCCCAAAAGTAATACTTACATTACTCCTCCCTTATTCTATTCTTGCACTGTATGTGGGTGTATCATTAACTACATCCTTTTTGAGGACTGTTCCATGGTTCCTCCCCAATGTTTCTTGCCAGAGGAGGAGAAGTATTGGTCAGACCACTATGATCTGCTCAGTTCTTACATGGTCACGCAGATGAAAGGAAAATGAAAGGAAAAGAAGCAAGAGAAACAAAGCAGGAAAGAGATTAAAAAGAAATGCAGATGTAAAATAAAAATCTGAAGAATAAAGCTTTGTATAGTAAAATATATAAACTGATGCAAAATAAAATGCCACAGCGTTTTCTCCTGGAAAAGCTGAACAGATTCTGCATTAGAAAGCTACAACAGAGAAAGCAATAGAGAGGTGACAGGAAGGAGAAAAAAAAGACTGAGACATATGCCACAGGTCCATGGTAGCAGCAGGTACAGGGTGGATGAAAGCTACATGTTGGCTTTGGCAAGCCATATCTCAACTATTCAGCCTACCCATATAACACAGAAAATACTGTATAATACAGTGCTCACAGAATCAGCTGTAAGCTCAAAAGACAGATACAGTTTCAGTTTTCCGTCAGATTCTGAAATTATAAACTCAGTTTCAACCCTGGCCTTAACTGAAACACCAAGATCCTACCATAACAGATACAGAGAGATGACAAATACAGCTAAGAGGACACACTCTTATAAACTCTTGATATCTGGCAGATGTACTAGAGCATATCAAGAACTACTGAAAGAGTAAAGAAAAAAAAGGTCTCCTTTAGGAATAAGTGGCTTGCTGTCTCGCTCACCAGGGACTTTTCTGTCTCATGGTCCTGACGGACAGCTTGTATTAAAGATGTCCACTTTTTTTCCTGCATAGAGGAAATCCATGTTAATTCTTGTTGCAAACACATTTAGTTTGATACATGCAGCTTTTTTTCTTGTTAATAACATATTATTGCAGCTTTAATAGTAATAATAATATAATAATTTAATAACATATTATATGCAGCTTTATTTTTCTAAATAAAGCATAAATACAAAAAAGATGACAAATTATATGAAATTTGAGTGACTCAGGATTTAATGCCTAGAACAGTTATTAGCATGATTTATACATCTGAGTGTGGTTGTCTTACCAATCACTCTAGAAACTGCATTTGGTCTTTGATTGGTATATGCAGTTACTGGGAGTGAGAAATACACAAGCATTTTGATATAGCTCTGTATATTAACAAAGAGTAGTAAGTGCAGGGGGTTTTCCTTCTATATAATGTAATTTTGAGCACTCATTAACAACACATTTTGTGTAATAATGAGAAAACCCCAAAATTAACATATGGGTTTTAGAGTGAAGCCAATTTTCTTTGATGAAATAAAAACCCCATAAAGCAAAACTAAGTTTTGTGCATCTGAGCAGAAGTGACCAAACTAAAAAAGACATTCATATCCCACAAACCATGAAAGAAAACAAAAGGCACAGGTTGGAAAATCCTGTCAGAAAATTACCTAATTTTCTTTTTCATTTTGGGAAATGGAATATTCCAATTTTTCTGTAAGTATTCTCACAGATGAGTAAACATAAATGCTTTATGTTTATGCCTTCTGGAATTGAACTGCCACCACACTTGGCAAAGACAGATATATTTAATAATAAAGAATAAGAGAATAACAATAAATGAGTAACAATTACTTCACTTATAAAGGATAAAGAAAATAAATTCTTGTTTGCCATTATATGGATAGCATTAAATAGTATTAAACCTTTAAAACCAGCTATTTTTGGCATTGAGAAGAATGAAAATTCACTTAGGGATTTCATATCCTCCTCAGAGATGAACAAAAAAAGAAAGGAAGTAATCTGTCAAAAGCAATACATTAAGTTACAGTGTTACCTGTTTTTCCAGAAGTCTAACCACATTTGGATGATCCTGAGGACGTAGAGGTTTCTCCTCTGTAAATTCATGGCTGTCTTTCAGTGTTCCTAAATTGGATTTTTGTTGTATATTGGACTTTTTTATTTCTAACAGTTGCTAATAGGAGGGAGGAGAAATACAAAATTTTCTTTAAACACAGTTATGCAAAGATTGCATCAGATACTTCTCCCATTTCTTGTGAGTTCAGCACTTATCGATTTTCATGCCATTAATAATATGTACATCTAACATAAACATGACTTGTAAAAGTACACAGAACCTAGCAGCTACAAAATATAAGCTGCAATGGTAATGCCACACAGATTTGTTTTCTGACCCGTCCATACCTTTATGATTCTCTTGCTAGTGAGCATTTCCAAAGCATGTATTGAAAACACACAAATTCTGTCAGGACTATAATGCAGCAGTTAGTGTCCTCCATTCCACTTATGAGAATATTAACATAAGGATACCTAACATGCAGCAACCACAACAATATCTATTAACCTATAAACAGGCATTCAAAGGCTGAGGAGTAAAGAAAAACTGACATAATTGCTAAAGGGATGATTCATTCACACAAAACAATCCTTTAAATAAATTAAAAAAAAAACCACAATCTGAAATTATGCTAATAAGATACCTGTATATAAAGATACAATTATAGCTACCATTCTACCATTATTTTTAGAGTTCTGTAGGAAGAGCTTTACAATGACTATATCACATTTCAAATATGTGAAGTTCACTGCCATCTATTGTAAGGGATTCATGCTTAAAATGTTAGAAAATTTAAATTGCTTACATTTTCTAAGGTTGAATTTCTGGAATATAACTCCTTAAGCTCTTTCATAAACATATCTTTCACTTTTTCTATTTGGTCAGCAAATTTCTCTCTTTCCTCGTCTTTCCACTTATGAAATGTTTGTAGAATCTCATCTTCTTTTGATTTTTGCTCACATTCCTGAAATTTTTTTAAAAAACATTATTTGTTATTTTTCCTCATATTCAATACAAATTCAAGTTCCCAAAATACATGTGGAATGCAGTCACTTTCAATAATTGGGAAGTACTGAGACATCAAAAAACAAAAAATCACTAGTTTTTCAAAGAATTCTAGGGTAGCAAATTATACATTTTGCAAGCTAACAAATATGCTTCAGAGCAGTTTTGGTAGTTCATTATTTTCTACTGAAAAACACACAAACAACCTTACTTGGTCATATCAAAGACCCACTTAGTTCAGCATCCTGTTTCTCACAAAGGCCTTTAGTGTATAGTAAGAAAGGCTAATACTAGGTCTAGCAAACGTGCATGTTCTCCTTCACAGTCTCAAAGTTGCCAGTTGTTTTCAGCTCAGAGGACTTCTAGAGCCTGATACAGTTCTGTGAACTTCATTAACCGCATAAATTTCAAGACATTTCTCCTCATACACTTTGCAGTCATCCCCTGTGGCTGCATCAGCTTTTAGCAGCTGCAACACCTTTTGACAATGAGCTCCACAAGCTGCATGAAGAGCCAAGTGCTTTACTTGTAGTTGTTTGGATCTGGCTCCTGCTAGGTACATTTGCTGGATTCTGAGCCGTGAACTGGAGCACAGAGGGAATGGTTTATCACTATTCACTCTGTGTAACCCACGACTTCACAAGTATCAGTATCTCACCCTCCATCTTCATCAAGTGTTTGTCTCTTTTTCAGACTGACAACTCTCAGCACACTCAGTCATTCTAAATACTGTCTGATCATCTTTGTAGCCCATCTCCATAACTTTCATAGCTCTATCCTATCCTTTTTGAGATAAAGGGACTAGGATCACACAACTTATTTAGGCTGTGGCTTGCACAGTGATTTTTCAGAATAATTGGTAATATTTGATTTTCTTCACTAGCTGTTACTTACATTTCCCCAGGGCTATGTATCACAAGTTTAAGATCTTGCCCTTCAGTAAGAGCACTGAGCACAGAACCTATTGTTTCATAGATGAAATTAGAGCTATTTTATCCCCATATACATTTACCCAGCTTTATCACTTAGATTACTTCAACCATTCCACTACATAATGATGCATTTTTATATAGTTCTCAAATTGTTTAAAGTCCTTCATTTCACTGCCCAGGACATAGATATCTTTTAGGAAACACTTAGATTTTTCCATCATTGAATTCACTCTGAATTTATTCTCTAATTATAACATGCAATCATTGTACAACTAGGAAGAATGGGATCATCTGTATCCTTTCCTGTCAAAGGAGCAGAAGGGACCAAGAACAGGAAGCATGGCAGTTTACATAGAAATTCCCTCCAGTAGTAGTTCTCTTAAAAAAACCCCTAACATGGGAAAGATCTTCTGCTCTTTCCATCAAAAGACAGCAGCATTATGAGACCTGAATTGTTGGTGGATGTCAGTCATGGCAGACAAACTATAACCAGTCACACCACACATTTCTATATTCCCTGACATCCCAGAAAAACAGAGACTTTTTGAAAGCTCCTTGTTGTGTAACACTGCAGACTGTAGCTTCAGCACATTTCATGTAGTCCTCTTGCAGTTAGGAGTCTCAGCTAAGACAAGTGACTTCAAAAGAGGCCCCTAAGGCACCAAAAAATCTACTTTGCACTGTCATGAATACTCCAAGTTCCACCTCATAAACAAGACAATGCTTTGGGGGTAGGAGAAATATGTTACAGATGTACTTCTCAAAAGCTGGGCACAGAATGAACGAGTAGAATACCTTCCACATGTCCACACAGGGCTAAGACCCATTGTTCTGACATTGACTGCACTCCTAAGTGAAGCATCAATTTGGTCATTCCGTACTTTTGAAAACGGAAGATGAACGCTTCCAAGAAAGGGAGAACAAAAGGACTGAAGAAACAGAAGTCTGAAACTGAGTCAGGGGAAAAAAACACCCCATGTTTTACAGAAGATCAGGATTTCCTCTGAAAACAAGGAAGATGATCATCATCCATCATAGACTGCCAGGTTGGAAGGGATTATCCTCCAGGATAATCTGGTCCAGCCTTTCTTGACAACAGCACAAACTAGACAAGGTGGCCCAGGACCTTTCCAGCTGAATCTTAAAAGTATTTGACATCAGGAAATCCAGTACTTCTCTGGGTTGAGCACAGTTCAAAGTACTAGTTCTCGTGAGACATTCATGTTACTTAGTACGTATTACCTTAGACAACCTGGCCAAATTAGCCTGCTGTTCAAACTCTAACTGGGACTTGGTGAATTGCAACTGCTCCTTCAGTTTTTCAATCTCATCCTGCAATTTTTCTACATTTCCTTTCCTCTTCTGTTCTGTTTGAAAGAAACACAGATTTTAAAAAGGTTTATTGCAATTTCCGGAACTGTAATACTTACTGCAGAGACATTTCTAGTGTTTCAGTAACATCTTCACAAAGTGTGACTTTCTTAGACCATTTTCCCTTCTCACAATCATGATCCTCCATAGATGATTTTAAATACATATATTCTCTGGACTGCTAACTTACCCTCAAATACTTGTACCACTGACATGTGAAATAGTTTATGAAATACTTACATGAAAAAAAATTCTATAACCTAATTTCAAAGGAATCTAAGCATCACAGGATCATAAAAAGGATGTATGAAGGTGAACCTCAGTTATTCAATCTCTTAGGTTAAGTTTATCCTAAATAACATTTGTAATGAGTCCATTTGGAATACAACAAATTATTTATTTGGAAAGAATTGGGGGAATATCAAACAGAAAATGTTAAACTATGCAAAAATCACAACAATCTTCAGTTGAGAAACATTTCATCAATTTATCAAGGATTTACTTGCCCATCATCTGCGAATCTGATTATTTCAGAAATAACTGCATGGGATATTTTCCCCATAAAGCCATTTCAGGCTAATCCTTTCATACAACAATTCCTTCAACTGTTTCTGCAGCATCTTGCACTATCATTTCTATCAAGTGTCAGGTGCACAAGAGCTTCTTTCTGCTTCCAATATATTCACACTTCTTCAGCTGCTTATTCAGATCCCTCTCACTCTTGCTGCTGTTTCATTTGCCTGACAAGCTACAGTTCAGACCTCATTAGATCCTTCCCACTTTTTCTCCTCTCAAATGTTCCTTTTTTCCTAACTTGTTTCTAATCAGTGTTACCTGTCAATACTTGTTAGTCCTTAACAATAAATCATAAACATGCAGTCTAGCAGGAAGGAGAGAAATTATATATGAACGAAAGAAACTTTGAGAACACTATTTTTCAAGCTAAACATCTTTTAGTGAAGAGGAAAAAAGTATGCAAGTTAGTGGTAAAGCAGCCTTGAGTATCATAGATAGATGAAGTTAGACTGTTCTTAACAGTTTCTCTTTCTCACTGCATTTTACAGTTAGTTTAGTTCAGAAGAGGCTGATCCTATTCAAACTGATTTCAGGTGGGGTGGACTATTTCTGTATTAGTAATTCTTATACATTTACAAAATCTATTTTCCTTAGTGCAGCTTGTTTATTTTATCTATGCCTTCATAACATACATGTCTAAAGAGAAACTCCTCTGAACTGTGCTAGTGGCTAAAGTATTCAACAGAAATATGAAAAGGTGCTGCAAAGATGGCACACAGGTTTTTTTGTTAACTATTTTCCAGAGACTGAAACATATGTTGCACAATACATTGTATCAGTCAGTGGCGCTTCCATTCACACAAACTGGGACCTGCCACCTGAAAATGAAAAGTAAAATGTTTCCTTACAAGTTAGACAAAACTATGGGCTGCACATCCTCACTATATTTACATTTTTCTAAATTGCCTCTCTCAATTTTTTTGAAAACTTAAAAGTACATACCGATCTCAGTCTCTCCTGAGTGACGCCTTTGAATGTGACTTTGTAAAAAGGAATAGGTCATAAAAGCCTTTTCACAAAATGGACACTACAAAAAAACAAAAAAAACCAAAAAAACAAATAGATAAAAACACATTAGTAACATTTTTTTGGTAAATACAATGGTTAAGGCTTTTAACAGGTTATCATATTTTGTTCATATGTAAAAAGAAGGTAACTTTAACAAATTCTATCTCACGAGATTAAGAACAAAAATTTTCATGGTACCCAATTTCTGTAAAGCCATTAGTATATTAATGCTATCAAAAGTTTCACAATGATGGTCATGAGCAAGAATCTGATTGTGCTAAGCACTGTCCAAACTGAACAGAACAGACTCTGGCCAAGCAAGTTCAAATTCAGATATAGACCACACACAAGGATTCATATATGTAGGTAGAGAACTATACGGACAAGGCATGACAATGATCTTCAGCAAAATACACAGACTCCAGCCAACTAGCAGCTCAGGTGTTCTTAAGATTCATCTAACACCACAAAGTAGAGCATCACACAGCTGGAAAAAACCAATAAAGATGGGTTTGAGCATATGAGTTGTAAGATGGCAATACTTAGAGGACATGTAAAATACTCAGATATTTCAACCAAGGTAAAGTAACAGTACACAATCTTGTAAGAAAAGGTATGAGACATTAGTATGAGGTACATTAGTATGAGACCTAGAATCCTTATGAAGCACAAAATTGTTTCAGTTACCCTTTCTATAATTTACCTACAAGTTTTTAATATAAATTTGAAGTCAAATTTGGATCCCACTCTTTTTGAAATATCCTTTTTGTTCACCTTCAAACTACATTCTACTAATGTTCAGAATATATTAAAAATAGGTGGGCAGTACAAGGATAGAAGCTACATCTACAAACGTTATGACATACTTTAAGACTATGCATGAGGGCCCCATATCACATTAGGGTCATTAATTACCTCTATCTCATACTTTTTTTCAAATAAATATATTTTAACAATCCACAGACATTTAAAAAGGTAATTTTTACTTATCAGTGTGATATGACAGTAAGGAACCAGCTTAATGGGTTCAAGATCTTGTCGCCATAAGGAATGCCAGAAGGACGATCTGGGGAACTACCAGCCTGTCAGCCTGACCTCGGTGCCTGGCAATATTCTGGAATAGATCAACTTCAGTGTGATCACATACAGGACAACCAAGCAATAAGACTCAGCCAGCATGGGTTTAGGAAAGGCACATCCTGCCTCACTAACCTGATCCTTTTATTACTAGGTGACCTGCCTAGCAGCTGAGGGAAAGGCTGTGGATATTGCCAACCCGGACTTCAGCAAAGTCTTCAATGCCATCTACCACGGCATTCTCCTGGAAAAGCTGGCAGCTCATGGCTTGGACAGGTGCACTCTTCTCTGGGTTAAGAATTGACTGGATGGACAGGCCCAGATTGTGGTGATGTCACATCCAGTTGGCATCTGGTCACTAGTCATGTTCCCAGGGATCAGTGTTGGGGACAGACCAGTTTAATATGTTTATTGATGATTTGGATGAGCGGATTGAGTGAACTCTCAGTAAATTTGCAAACACCAATTGAACAAAAATGTTGATCTGATGGAGGGTAGGAAGGCTCTGCAGAAGGATCTGGATAGGATGGATTGACAGATAGAGGCCAACTTTGAGGTAGAGCAAGACCAAGCACCAGGTCCTTCACTTCAGCCACAAAACCGCCTGCAGCATTACAGGCTTGGGACAGTGTCTATAAAGCTGCTCAGTGGAAAAGGACCAGGGGGTTGGTCAACAGCTGCTGAACATGAGCCAGTGTGCCCAGGTGGCCAAGAAGGCCAGTGTCATCCTGGCCTGTATCAGCAGTACTTTGGCCAGCAGGACCAGAGCACTGATTGTCCCTCTATACTCAGCTTTGGTGAGGCCATGGCTCAAATCCTGTGTCCAGTTCTGGGTCCCTCACTACAAGAAGGACATCAAGGTGCTGGAGCATATCAAGAGAAGGGCAATGGAGCTGGTGAAAGTCTGGAGGATAAGACCTATGAGGAGCATTTGAGGGGGCTGGGGGTGTTTAGCCTGCAGAAAAGGAGGCTCAGGGGAGACTTTATCATGCTTTACAACTGCCTGAAAGGAGGGTGTCATTACACAGCAGTCAGCCTCTTCTCCCAGACAACAAATGACAGGATAAGTGGACTCAGCCTCAAGCTGTGACAGGCAAGATTCAGGTTGGACATCAGCAGGAATTTCTTCATTAAAAGGGTGGTTAAACTTTGGCATGGACTGCCAAGGGAGGTGGTGGAGTCACCATCCCTGGAGGCATTCAAGAAATAAATGAACACTGCACTTGCCATGGTCTAGCTGACAAGATGCTGATCAGTCAAAGGTTGGATTTGATGATCTCAGAGGTCTTTTGCAAGCTCATTGATTCTGTGATTATGTGAAATTCCCAGATTTCACATTATATTTAAAATGCTGTTACTGGTAGTCTGGTATCCTATAAAATACACTTTTCAGCAAACACTAAAGCCATGAATAATTAAGACAAATTTTGTTGAGCAAATGCAAGACCTCATATAAAACCAAAATAAAGTGATATAGTATGGCAGCAAAGCATTACTGCCAACCAAGAGGGAGCTTACAGTGTAACAGATTGCACATGATTTACAGAATTAAATTGGCTGTGAAATAATGTTATCCATTCAAGCACAAACTTCATGTCAGTTTGACTTGCTAGTAGTGAAAGAAAGCTCTTACTGCAGGAGACAGGATGAACACAGGGAATATTTAGGTTTTGAAATATGCAACAATTTCTTTGCAATTACTTTTCACAGTGTTAACTACAACATGCCCTTTATGCCTGCATTGTACATGAGAATGTAAGGTTTCTGAACAAAGTATCAAAAAAGTGAAAAACATTATTTAAAATTAAATTTGTATTCCCCACATGAAGGTACAGACCAATAAGTGTTAAATTTATGACTTGTAGGTATCAGTACCATTTAATAGTAGCATTTTATGGTTAAACTTATATTAGTGTTGGATTAAAGGCACTGCATCTGAATTCTAAAACATGTACATTAGCTGTAAAATGCACCTCTGCTAAAAAAAGGCTTATTTGCAAACAAGTAACAAGCTTATTTCCAAAACATCCAAACTTTGAGGGGATGGAATCTGAATAACTCTCTCAGGAACACCAGTAAAGCCCCTATTATCTGGCAATGCAGATCATGGCACAGATAAATATCACACAGCTGTTTGTTTACTGATCACACTGCTAACCTGCATTTACAAACACTTGAGTGTTTAATTTAACTTTGGCATTCAAACTCAGAACCCTGAAAACACTGTAGGAACTTCAGGTATTGTTCAACATCATTCCCTGAACTCATTTTTTCTCCTGTGAACTTAAATAACTTCTATAGAAAAGAAATTACTAACAGAGAAGAAAGAAAGAGGGGGGATCAGAAGTTTACTTTATATGAAATCAAATTACAAATGGGAAATAGATTTCCATCCCTGTTTTACTGCAAATGCCACTGAACAAATTAGCAATGAGACAAGTTCACTACCATGTTTTTCAGCTTCCACAGAGGCAGTTGCACCCTACAAAAATTTCCAGAAAACTTGATAATATTTGGCAATCACAGTATGAGAATTATTTAAGTTTACACATAAAATGACACATGCCATCAGTTTTCTTTTGCAACACCAGACAAACTTCTTTTGAAGTGAGTTGCATAAAAGTTTGTTGTTTTTTTGGTTTTTGGGGTTGGTTTTTTTTTTAATAATGCCATATCAGCAGCTTGTCCTTGAGACTAACACTGGAATGCATGAACCTTGCCTCATGTATAGTTCTACTCTTGGAGCATAAGATACCTTTTTCCTTACAGAAACACTTGAGCCAACTTAGCTGATGTCAAATATTGAGCTTTGCCTGTAACTTTAAACATACAGAGCTAGCCCAAAATAATGTAAAGCCTGTGTCCAGTGTACCCTTTAGATTTCAGATTACATTGGAAGCTGAAATTTGCATTCCAGAAACCTGAAAATGCTGACACTGAAAAATACTTAAATCAAACTACCACACCATTGTAGTGAGACAAAAAAACCCCTCCCAATAAAAACAGAGAGCCATGACACTGTCAGTCAGGACAGCTATGTACTAAGGTTCTCAAGGAAGACCCTTTAGGAACAGATTGTTGTGGAATCAGAGCTGAGCTAACTCACTGAAGCTCTTTATCATGTTGCCTGAGTCACCTCTGAGTCACACACAAAAGCAGAAACTTTGTGCCTGGAGAACATCAGTGCAGGACAGTGACTTCTCCCATACAGTACATTACTGCTCAGCATCAGTTCTGATGCATTTGCCCTGTGTATTTTCTGACCAGTTGACAGACAAGGAAAAGACAACAACACAACAAAGTAGTGTACATTTATCAGAGGTTTTGTATGTGTGTGTATTTGACATTTCAGATGCATGTAAAGTGAATCCAAGAGTAAAAAGCACCTGTTAGTAGAAAGAGGATTTGTTAAAGATGATGTAGCACTATTCAAAGAGTCTCTGAAACACAGAAGGAAAACAAGTGCCAGCAATGCACTTGCTTTTGCAAGGTCACTGGTCCTTGCAGTTCCAGCCTTTCACCCAGCAAACAACTGCACCTCAGCAGAGTGGGGCTGCTTTGCTGTCCATCCCAGCAGGCTCAGAGATGCCAAGGTGTGGGTGACTGGGCCACCAGGCCCTCTCCTCTCACCTGGTGGTAGTTGGCTCGTGCCTCCAGCATCATCTGCTGGGTGCTGATCATCTTCTTCCTCCGCCGACATTCTTCCTTGAGCCCCTGGATCTCCTGCAAGCGCTGGGCCACCTCCTTACCCAGCTGGTCACGCTGGTTCTGCGTCTCTCTCAGGGCCTCCTCCAGGCTGCCGAGCTGGGCGCTGAGGTACTCCTGGGAGTGCAGCAGGTACTCGGTGGAGAGCTGTGCCATGCGCAGCAGCTTCAGCAGCAGCGGGTCTGCGGGGCCCTGGCAGTGCGGGCAGCGCTCCCGCTCGGCGTTGCAGAAGGTGACATGCTCCAGGTGCGTCTGCAGGACCGCCACGTCCCCCTCCCGCGACACCCGCTCCACGTCCACGGTGCTCAGCCGCCGCCAGTCCGGGCTCTCGTGCCGTCCGCGGAACTGGAACGCGGGATACGCCGCCGGCCCCGCGCCGGCCCCGGCCGCCGGCGGCTGGTAGGTGCGCTGGGAGAAGGGCTGCGGGAGAGAGACACGGCTCAGCCCGGGCCGGCACTCCTCTCCCCGCCGCCCGCCCGCCCGTCCCGGTGCTCACCATGTCCGGGCTCCGGCCCTGCGGCTCCGCTCGGCGCCGGCGTCCTCCGCGTCGCTATAGCAGCCCCGGCCTGCGCGGTGGGAGGTGGCAGTGACGCCGGGCAGGGCCGCCTCCCGCCCGCCCCGCCTCTCCCCGCCCCATGGCCCTTCGGCTCGGTGCTCGGCAGAAATCCCGTCCTTCTCCCTCCCGGCATCCTCCTCCCGCGACGCCTCCGCAGCTGCCGGCAGCGCCGCGCTAAGGAGCTCTCGCCCGCGGGTCCCGGTGCTCCGGCTGCCCCGCGCTCCGCAGCTGCGCATCCTTTACCATCTACACACTCGCATCAACGAACGCATCCTCAGCTCCGCTGTTACATTTATGCGCCCTTAACACAGCTACACAGCGTACGCTTTCTCTCTCCACATTCCCTTCACTACTTTGAAGTCTGTATATGCCACCCTGCTCGCATGTTCACTGCATCAACGTGCCTCCCCATCCTGTGCCTCCTCCCTGCTGCTCCTGACTCAAACCTTTCTCAGTCTGCCATGACTTACACCCCTGTGTTGTCCTGTGCCCTTCTCCAGCCTCGCCTATTCAACTTTCTCCCACATGTGACAACACCTGTCACCTCCCCACATCACCATTCATACATATGTCTTTTCTCTGTACATTTTCACGCTGCTGCACTCTCATGTGCCTCAGCTGGTAGCTCTATGCAATTTCTCCAGTGCAACTCCATAACCCTCCCAATGCCCACACACCAACCTCCTGTCGGGTGCTCTCAAACACTTTCCTCACCTTAACACAATCACAGGCATGCCGCTTCCACACGCTCTCCTCACTCATCAAATCAACACACCTCTGCCTGGTATCAGCACACACCAGACCCACTCCTGCAACCATACAACCCTTACAACTTCACCACTTCTGTTGTTCCTGTCTCATTCTACCGATCCCAAACACTTCAGCCCCATGAAGCACCTCATGGCTTACATACATCACCTACTTTACTCATGCCCAAATACTTTTCTTCAATGCAACCAACAACTTCTGTCTGTATCCCTGCCCACCTCAGTTCCCAGCGCTCCCCAGTTCAGTGTTTCCCTTGCTCCTGCTGAGTTGCTTCACACACTGTTTCTAAGCAGCAACGTCTTTCTCCTCCATCATACAAAATTACCCTATTCCCTCACTCATCCTTACCACTCTTCTCCAAAAACCTGGTCTTCCTGCTACCATTTCTTAATATTTCAGTCCTCTAGCTATGTCTGCCTTACTGCTATGTTCCCCTGCTAATCTTCCCTATAAGGGACTTTTCAGTCCCTTCCACACATATTTCAGTTTCTCATCATTTTTGGTCATTCCTAGATACATGCCTGTCCAAGAACAGTCAAACAATACATATCTGATCATACACTCCATTGCATAGGTTCCTCTACATCATGCATTATAGACTCACAGAGATGTTCTCAAGGGACCTCTGGTGATCATCGTTCAGTCCAAATTTCTGCTGCACATTAGTTCACATCACCTGTGGCATTTAAGATAAACAGACAATCCATGACCTCCCCATACAACCTGTTGCATGTCTGTGCTCTCCTCCTGATGAAAACATTTTTCTTAATATCTCACTGAGTATCTGTTATTACCAAGATTAAAAAACGATTTGAATATTTTTGCCACAATTGTTCAAGTAACTGTAGGCCACTACTAGAGTGCCCCTTTGCCTTCTCCTCACCACACTAAACAAGACCAGCTCCCTCAACTTCTTCTCATAGATATGTAGATCCCAACCACGTTTTTAGGTCTCCTCTGTCCCTTTTCAGCTCCTCCACATAGTTCATACTCCCCCTTAGTTCATACTTCCCCTCCGTTTGCCTCCTAGGAACTTGTAATGAAGCTCACCTCTCATCTGCACTTTTAACATCCCCGTGACCAATATAGACAGTCTATGCTTATTTACCGTGTCTACCAGTAATCACAATATAGAACTACTTCCACAAAAATACCAGCAATGATGCTAAGTGCACCAACACGAGCACCCTCACAAATTACAAGCTCTTAGTTTTATGTAGATTTCTATGTTGGTTGTTGATTTTTGGACTTTGAACCTTAAGTCTACTGGTCACACTTATACCCAAGGTTCAGTTCCATTTAGATTCTTCTATCACTTACCAAGCCACTTGTTTTTAATTTAGACAGATACTGTGTAATGTTAGCAACATTGCAGTCTTCTCCTACAAGGATGACATTTTTGCCACCTCCTTTTCCATGAACAGAGTGTCCAGCAAATCTTCAAAGAAATCAATTTAATATTTTTTGATGTATATCAAATATAGATCTGCCTGGTTTACCACTGAACTCTGCACTGCTTAGAGTCCTGAAGTAAGAAAAAAACCTGCTAATCTTCTTCAGAGCTATTTCTAATATAACACAGACTCACTTCCATTTAGTGTATAAATACACTTCCATTTGTAAGCAGCTAGATTCTTTAAAATGCTCAAATACTGGCTACTGTCCAAAATGTTCATGCCTCAGATTCTTTAAAACACCTTGAAAAACAGGTATTTTAATATTTTTTTCTAATCAAAGGAACTGTTAAGTTACACATAATGAAATCTAACTCCCAAAGATCTAAGCCTAACATGCGCTCCACCTATTTGACACAGGAGAAATTTCTTTGCATAAGTACCATGCGAATTTTGAAAGCTACCACTTTGTGTGTCAAGCAGAAGGAGCCTGAAAAAGCACACATTAAATAAGGGCCTTTCGCTGACAGATGCATGGGTGTTTAATTAGAAACCACCCCCCCCAAACATTATTTAAAGCCAGCAAAGTAAACCATGCCTGAGGATAGCTTATTCTCCTCAATCAATGTATTTAGCCAGGAATATCCATACAGATTTGCATGTTGCTCCAACTAAACCTGCTTTAACTGAACGTGACCTTGCAGAGGTACGTTATCTCTGCACCATAGGTGCATCATCTCTGTCTTTGTTGGAATGCACCTTAAAGACCATCTCGTTCCAACCAGCTGCCATGGGCAGCGACATCTAGTAGACCAGGTCACTCAGAGCCTCATCCAACTTCATCCAACCTGGCCTTGAACACTGCCGCGATGGGAGGGGCACCACGAAGTTGAGAAGAGGCACAAGCGGCTCAGGCATCTCAATGGAGATAGAAAAAGTACGGACGGACCGAGGTGGCCCTTTTCGATCTTTTTTCCCTTTCTTTCTGCCGGATTTATTCTATCCTGGGAGCTGTGCCCATGAGGAATTTAGGGTCATCACCCACCCGCGAGGCTCCCTCCGTTCAGGGGGGGCACCGCCTCCGGGACGGGCGGCACGAGGGAAAAGCGGCGCTTCCCCGCGGCGGCGTCCGCGGCCCAGGCCCGTACCCGGCGCTTCGGGAGGCGGCCGAGCACGGCAGGGCCTGCGGGAGGCCCTGAGCCGGGCTCCATCTGCCTGCCAAAACCCTCGGCTCCTCTTCGGAGCGCAGCCGCCTCGCCGCTCCCTCCCGCCTGTCCCAGGGGAGAGGCCACGCCGGGCGCTGTTTCCCGGCACCCTCCTGCTCCCGGGTTCACATTTCGGGGGAAAGGGAGACCCCTGCGCTCACCTCGGGCTGCAGCTCCGCGGGTCTCGGCGGGCGCCGCAGGGCGCGGAGGGGCGGCGGGGCTGCGGCCGCTCCCGCCCCGGCCGTTACCGGGGGTGCCGCG
>VWYP01020777.1:638157-691538 GCA_013400435.1 Pycnonotus jocosus
CCCGCTGCCCCGAGGCCGCGGGGGGCAGCTGTGGAGGGGGTCGGCGGCCGAGGCAGGCGAGAGCTCCCCTGCTCCCTGAAAACCTGCCCGGCAGATACTGATGCCCAGGCGGGATGTCCTTTGTCTTGGTCCGGTCCCGAGCCTCTCCGACCGAGAAGCAGCCTTTTCTCTCCCTTTTTGCAAAATGCAAGAGAAGTTACAACAAGCTTTGGAAAGGCTGCCTGTGGAAATTCAAGGCGCGTTTTGCCACGCAGTCACCGAACACGACACGTTTAAACCTGTGGAGCAGCGAACTTCTTAGCGGGATGGGGAGTCCCTGCCGGAGCGGGGCGGGCGGCGCGGCAGGGCAGCGGCGGGGCGGGGGCAGGAGCCCGCCTGCCCACCGAAGGAGATGGGGGTTCGGGGTTTGCAGGAGCCCTCCTGCCTGCCGAGCTGGATGAGGACTCTTGAGGAGCTGCAGGATCCCATCTGCCCGCCGAGCTGGAGCGGAGTCTCGGGATCTGCAGCACCCTGCCTGCCCACCGAGCTGGAAAGGGGTTTGTGGGGCTGCAGAGGCCCGCCTGCCTGCCGAGCTGGGGGGAAGCCCGAGGGACCGAGAGCGTAGGGATAACCTCCAGCGGGAGAAGGTGTGGATCTTTGATGAGAGTTTCCTGACGTGTGCAGGAAAACACCATGTTCCAGTACAAGGATAAGGCCGGGAGGTAGTATGCTTTCCTGCAGGTATTTTAAACGAAGTAATGTCAGGTGAAGTTGTTATTTTCAATGAAACTATGTACTGTATCATACAGACAGAATCATCCCAACAGCTACAGATTACACTATATCCTTCTGATTTTATTCCTCTTCCCTGTAAGTGTTTTGAATTGTGTTTTTCTATTATAAACGCTGTGCAGCCCCTGTGGCCACAAGGAAAATTTCAAACAATTTGTATTTAATATAAATTATGCTGGCAAATTCAGTGATGGAGGTAATCATCAGCCATTTACAACACCTAATCTTCATTTAGGAATTCCATTTGGCCAGGGATACACCAGTATATTTTCCGAAGTACGCAGACTTACTGAGACATCACCTACTGAACCATGAAATTCTGTAGTGACAGTGTAGATCTGGGCACATATGCTGTGGACACCAGCTTTAAGAAAAAAGGTAATTATTCGTGTCTTCAGTGTTTGATGCTCCAAGGGTACCTCAGCATGCTCCAGTCACTAATGGGTGTTCAATCCAGAGGATCAGGCTAGTCTGAAGGAAAACCTGAATATGTATTAAATATGGACATCCAGTCCTCGGTACTAGTCACTTTTGCTTCTGCATCTGTTGGGCTACTAAACCAGGCATTGCCAGAGGAAGATGCTTTATGAAGGCTTTAATGTGGTAAACCTTGATTAAGAGAGGACTTTGAAAACCTGCAGTGTGACAGCCACAGCCTCTACGGGTGAGGCCTAGAGGTAAACACACAATACAAGTTGATGAGCACTTTATGTGAATGGCTGGAGCACTCAGAGAGCAAGATGCACAAGTGCAGTCCCTTGGATGCCCAGGAAATTTTATACCCCATGCCTTTAGAATGGCCTAATGGCAATGCCACAGTCTGTTCAGCATGCCTTCTAAGGATCTCTCTTGCTATGAAAGTGGTTTTTATATCAAAGTAAATGCTAACTATGTCAGAAAATGCTGGAAATGTCTTCAGTTGATGAGACGGGTGGTATGTGAAGTGTGCAGAAATGTGGATTTTGGTTGCTTATTCTAGTACCTGTTTAATACAAAATACACAAGCAGGCATTGGATGAGAGCAAGAACCAAGATTTTTATGCTGAAGGGGTTGCTCTCACCCCGTCATTCATTCACTCTTAATTTATTCCAGAGCTTGATTAATCTTTAATTACTAGCTCACTTGGCAAGGGTGGGTATTCTTTAACTCACATTAGTGCCAAGTTCTATCCTTGTATACATTGGTGACGAAAGTACTCTCCTAAAACAGGCGTGGATTTACTAGGAGAGGACCAAGAGCATTTGCAAGGTATTTGTGATACTCACAGAGGGTACCTGCAACAGGAGAAGACAAAAATGAGAGTATTCTGATCGTGGGGTGAAATACAATGACATCCTGGCAATGGCTATTTGGGAAGTGTCCTGGGTAGCAGAGGTACTGGGCACTGAGGGAGGCTGGGCAGGGGCAGCCAGGCCTGGCAGTGCCCTCACAGCACTGATGTGATGCATTAAGTGAAAAAGTTATTGGTGTATTTTGTGGTATGGAGGAGGACTCCACCTGTGATACAAGATGTTTTAATTTGAGAGAGCAGTGGAAAAAGTGTCTTGGGAACTGAGAAATAGACTCCTCAGTAACCTCTCTCCTACAGCGCTCTCAGAGTGACGCATACAAGTAATCATTAACTCTGGTGGAAGGTTGACTTCACCAGAATGGTGCAGGTATAATAATGAGTCTAGCCAGATTCTTAGTTTATTTAATCTTTTCCTTCCTGCCAGTTCCCACCATGGCACAGTTTTCAATTTTCAAGCAAGCAGCTGTGTGGTTCTTAGTTGCTGGCTGGGGTTAAACCATGGCAAATACTTATAACACTTCCATTTGTTCAAATCTTCCATCACTCAGTTTACCTGAGGAAATAATTTATGTATTTTTATCACAGGAAAACAAAATATTTAAAAGAAAGGTAGAATGAACCACTCTCCTGACCCTTTTGTGTCACCTCCTTCATTCCAACAAATGCCTATTCATAATTAAGCAGTTTGAATAGGCACTGCTCTATGTAGTTTAATAAATTTTATTTTCAGGTTTGAGTGCTTCAGATTCTTTTCAATTTTTTTTTAATCTTCAAATAAAAGAGTTTATCCTAAAAGTTTCTCTTCATGTAACAAGTCTAACTGGATTTTACTAAGATGGCCAGTTCATTTAGCTTCCTTTCTTCCAAACTCAGAAGGAATTCAACTTAACTATAGAGAAAAGCCTGCAAAGACACATTGATGCAATTGCAGCAATAGAAAGGTCACACAAGCAAGTACTTGGATTTTAACACTCAACTACCTCTAGGTGTATTTTTAATGGCATATGTTAGATATTTGTTGTTTTTCTAAGAACTACATTGCACTTTTTCACTGACGTGGCTATAATATCCTCCAGTTGGGTGGGTAAAAGAGGATGCTAGATGGCATCACAGAACAATGGCTTACATGAACTTGTAAAACTCTGCATGAGGGGTGGCTTGAATGAATGATGTCTTGAGAGATGGAAACTTCCACTTAGGAAGGAAGAGTGTGGAGGTGTCTGCTAGAGCAGGCAGAGGTAAGCTTGCACACACACACACTCTAAAATCTGGTTAAAGTGCTTGGAAGTGTGAGATTTGCTTGTTCAATGTTTTGGCAGGCATAAAATAAGAACAAACCTTCAGTAATGGCAGAGCACTTTGTCAAGGGTATTTTTCACAGTTTGTAAAATCAGAGACATTCAAGAGGAACAAACTTGCTCCTGTCACAGGGATTTGAAACTAGGAATTGAGCTGAGAAAAATAAATGTAATTAAGGACAGGAAAAGCAAGCCCAGTCTCAGAGAAATCAAAACTAGTTATGTAAATAGACTGAATTTCAGAAATTGTTTCAATCAACAAACAGGAAGAGTTTATTAATGTTAACATTTTTCATAAATTTTCAAATTAAAATTTTTTATTTCAGAATGATAACAGTGTCTCAATCTTTGAAGCAATTTTTTTTTAACTTTTAGAGTAGCATTTTAATTGAAACATATTTGATAAAGATAAAATATATGTTTTAATAAGGGCATATTTTAATAAATTAAATATTTTGCTCCTTTCCCTAGACATGACTGGACACGCACTCCCTTTCAAGTCCAATGACAAAGATCAGCTTTTCCAAGTGCAAGTTTAGAGCATGTAAATTAAGTTCTTGTGCTGAATTGTGGGTTGTAGGAGCCTTTCTGTTTCCATTTACTGTAAAGGAATCCAGATAAAGGATTTTTCCCACAGCTCTCTCCTTTGAACAACAACCCAAAGGTGAAATTCCTTAAAAAAGAGCCTATATAAACAGAATCCCATGTTAAGCAGATGTACACTACTATTTCATTTAGCTCCATCACAGCTAACTTTCTGACAGAGATGTACATAGGTGAGAATAAGAATGAGATACAAGGACTGAGAGACCTCTACAAGAAGCAGTCCTGAGAATAATACGTCTGTGCTCTCACCTTCTCCTTTATTTTCATACTAGATTGTGCATACTAGATGTTGCAACACAACAGTCTGCTATATTACTTCTACATTGTAACAGTGATTGTCTGCTCAGTTCAGTCTGCTTCTATATTCTTCCTGGATCAGGAAACTTTTGTTAGGGGTGGTGTTGGAATTCAGATTATTAATGAAATAGTATCTATCAAGTGTATCACCAAACAGACAGGGATCCTCCACAGCCATAACTGCCTCCACCGAATGTCACCTTATTCAGTTCTCTGTCTCTGAAGCAATGAATAGCTTCAAGAGTCATTCCTTGCTAATTGCCGCCCTCTGATGTTACTATGTATTACCAGCAGCAACTCAGGAAAAATTCCTTAGCTTTCTGTCTTCCCAGCACTTTGAACATTAGTGTTGTCTTTGTCATCCACCCTTTCATGCCAGACTCAAGACTTCTGAAGAAACTTGTTTCTGAAAACAGTCTAATTTTTATGAATCTATTTGAAAACATGTTTATATCTCAGCTACATTGCTTTGCAGACCAGCACCAGCCAGGCAGGGGAGGTGATTGTCCCACTCTGCTGTGGTGTGACCAGACCTCTAATAATGTGTGCAGTTTTGGGTGCAACAATATAAGAAAGATATGAAGCTATTAGAGGGTGTGCAAAGGAGGGCCATAAGGATGAAGGGCCTAGAGTGAAAGCTGAATGAAGAGCATCTGAGGTCACTTGGTCTGTTCAGCGTGGAGCAGACTGAGGGGAGATCTCACTGCAGCTACAACTTCCTCATGAGGGGAAGGGGAGGGGCAGGCACTGACCCCTTCTCTGTGGTGACCAGTGACAGGACCTGAGGGAATGGCCTGAAGTTGTGTCAGGAGAGGGTTAGGTTGGATATTAGAAAAAGGCTCTTTCACCCAGAGGCTGGCTGGGAACTGGAACAGGCTCCTCAGGGAAGTGGTCACAGCACCAGCCTGACAGAGTCCAAGAAGCTTTTGGAAAATGCTCTCAGGCACACGGTGTGATTCTTGGGGATGCCCTGTGCAGGGCCAGGAGTTGGACTTGATCCTGATGGATCCCTTCTAAGTCAGGAAATTCTGTGCTTCTGTGATAAGGCAAGACTGTATTTCCCAATCCGATTTTCATTCTCTGTGATTCTCTGGGCAAATTGTTAACTACTTCTGACTCTACCGATGTCAAGATGGGCAGGGCGGTAGCAGGCAAAGAGACAGGAGATGAAACGCGGACACAGACAGGCACACGCCCCCTGCGCCTTTCAGCGGCCTGCCCGGAGGAGCTGGAGCCGCCGCTCGCTTGGGCCCGGCCCGGAGCCGCCGCTGTCGGGACGAGGAGCGGCGACGGAGGAGGAGATGGTGTCCCCCGCTGCCTCCGCCGGGCGCCTGGGCTCCGCGCTGCCCTTCCTGCTCGTGCTCCTCGACCTGCAGTACCAGGGTAAGCCGGGCCGGGGTCCCTGTGGGGGTGCGTCGCGAGGGGTGCTGTGCCGCGGTCGTCCGCGGCCCGGCGGGGTTGGGCCCTCGGCGCTGGTGGCTGGTCCCCCTCCCTCTGCCCCTCCTGTCGGGGCTGCGCGGTGTCCGCCATGGCGGCGGGGAACACACACACCCCACACCCCCTCGCCTCCCCGGTCCCTGTCGTCTTGAGGGGGGGAATATTTCGGGAGAGGGTGAGAGGAGGGAGGTACAGCGCTGCCACCTCATCACTCGGGGCTGAGGCGAAGGTGCGTAACGAGGGCACGGCCGCTGCCCGTGACCTATTGGGGTCAGTCGGGAGTTCCTGGCGGTGCGGTTGGAGGTGGCTCTGTGTGTGCGCTTCTTGCTCCCCCGCCTGCTCACGGTCGGGCTGAGGTGCAGCCGTGTGACAGCATTGCCCGTTCTGTGCTAGCCCTGAATTCCGCACTCCGGTGTGGGTTTTGTGGAGTTCCGAAGTTCAAAGGCTTCTCCAGTTGCCCTTCTGAGCCGCAGCCAGTATTAGTACCACACGTAGAGATTGGCTGAGGCTTTTGATGGTTGCGTTGAATTTGTTCTGGTTTGGTTTTGTTATGGTTACTGTTGCTTTTTTTTTCTTTTTCCTTTTCCATCTGTCACCATTAGTATTTGAAGTTCAGCTTATCTGCGCTTTGAGCAGCTTGTTTACTCTCATAGTGCCCTGCCAGCAACACCTGTGTAGCCAGACTTCTGTTCACAGGCTTCTGAGTTTCTGACTCTGTTATCGAATGGTGGTTACAGTCAGGGTTTCACCTGAGGGACATTCTTTACCTGCCAGTGGCAGATGGAAGTGGAACTGAAGCTCTCAGTAGTCAGAAAAAGTCTATGGGCTTAAGGAAGGTACAGGTTAACATTAAAAATTCAGTTTATATACTGTGTTAGAGAATAGTTCAACTGGCCGGGTGGCAACAGGAACATGCTGTTGGCAGAGACACCCTGCGTTAGACCACGTACTGTGGTGTCAAATTGCCTTTTTTTAAGAATATACGTTCTAATAGTGTTGGAAGACAAATAATTTTTGTTGGAGTATACTGTTTGGTTTTTTATTTCCCTGAGATAGTGACAGTGGTGCTCCTGCTGAGGATTCTTTATTTAGAGTTCCAACCTCTTTCAAGTACGTGGCTCTTTGGGCTTACCACATTTGCTAATTTGGGGGACATTTTCTTAACTTCAGTTAATAAAGATGTAGAGTACAGTAATAGAATGCAAAGTGGTAGTACTGGATCTTATTTACTGAATTCACTAACCTCATAGTTCGTGAGTTAGTTTTCCAGAATGTGTAGTTAGAGAATTTTTTTTTGTTGGGGGGGATGTTAAGTATCTAGATTGACCTCCTCCCACAAATATTACTGGGTTTTGAGCTCAGAAGTGGTCATAGTCACGTTTAAATTTGAATCTTAATGACTCGATAATAGAAGTCTGCCTTGTGTCATCTGATTCGTGAATCTATGGAAGAGTCATTCTGCATTAACTTTATATCTTACAGCTGATGTCAATGAACATCACTATCTATATCTGGCTGGTAAATACACTCAGTAAAAACATTTTTGATTCCTCCTCTTCATCCAAATTTGTGATGAGTTTGGAACAGATCCTCTCTTGGGAAGACGCATTCTTCATTGCTGTTTTTCCACACTAATCACAACAAAAAGAGGTGACTGAGGAGGAATAAAGGAGTGTTGTTCATTTTCCCTCTCATTTTCCTCCTAGCAGAAGAAAGGACATTTAATATGGGGAAGATTAAAGGGGCTCTGAGTGTACAGAGCTCGGTTAGTTACTGTCAGATCACAAGCATTAAGTGTTTCATTTCTTCCCTCACCTTTTATTTTTGCCCTAAATTTGGGAACTTTATTGGTTTTTTTCCTTGGCCCCAAATAACAAATGCTATTTGAGGGCGGGGCTTTTTTGTCTGTCAGTCTTTACTGTAGGTACCAAGTTCCTTTGCAAACGAAACGAGTAGAAACTTGATGGGTGAGAGTTACACATGGCTCAGCTAGATACTCTGAGGCTCCTTGTAAACCTCAGAAATGTTCCTTCTGAAGCTCTTGGTGCTTGTCCACGTCTTACTTCAGTGCAGTTCTTGAAAATCATGTTTGCAAAGACCAAACTGTTTAAAAATAACAGCAAACGTAAGATTCAGGGTCATTCTGATACAAAAATGTTGCAAAAGCAGGATCTCCCACTCTCCTGACAAGATAAGGCAATCATTAAGCTCCTCTATGGGGGAAAAAAAAGGCTTTAGATTAACATAATTAAGATTGGTGATGTGCATGCTGTGTCTTTGTCATTTAAACAACTGCCTTTGGTACACAATAGGAACGAATTCTGTTTATTTTCATAGTCTTGTTCCTCAGCTTGGGAATAAGATTTAGAAAAACGTGGATGGAAGTTCTAAAGGAGGAAAACAGGAGCGTGTAGACAAATGTAACATCTTGAAGCTGTTGTCAAGTAGCAGGGCTTTCTTGAGTTCTTTGCAATGTGAATGGGGCCCACTATATGAGGGTATAGTTAAAGTCTGTAGACTTAGGTGACTACATATTAGCACCAATTATTCTAATAAAACAAATACCCTACCAGGAAGTTAGAATTTATTTGAAGTGAGTGTATTGAACTGGAAAAACGGGTTAGCTGCACCTGATTATCTTCCCTTTACCTTCTGATGATTATCCTTTGAGTTGTTGGGGCTAGTACCAATGATCTGGGAATAGTTTGAGGGTTTGTGTTGGTTTGGGCTTTTTGTGTTAGTTTGGTTTTCTATTTTGACTCTGATTTGCCTCAGTTTAAGGACAACAGGCTCTGAATTTATCCAGAATATTTGACTTGATTTAACGGCTGGAGCTCATGTGGGTGGTTGTTTGAAGCCCAAGGTTATCACTTAGACAGTCTTTAGAAACGATACTCAAATTAAAACACATGGAAGTTTTTAAAAATAAATGGTAAGCTTGCATATATCTTGTGTAAATGTAGTTTCTTGGTGGAGCATGCAGGGCTTCTTCAGCTGGGCCTGTGGTACCCAGCTCACCAAGGTCTGTCTGTTGGAAAGAGCTGGGTGGGTTTTTCGCTCCAGCTGAACTTTGGTTCTTAGGTTCATTCCCAGACCAAAGAGTACGTAGGTACCCAAACAGGTTGCAGAGAATTTGAGTCCTTGGACTCTCGTGCTTATGTTATCAATTGTCTGATGTCTGTTGTGGGCTGCTTTATTTAGAGCAATTGTTTGCCTACAGCCAGAAAATGAATAAGCAATAGATTTCTGTGAATAAACATCCCAACTCTCAGGTCAGTGCAGAGTGTTCCTGAGTAGTTATGGTAAATGCCACTTTTCATCATGGTTAGGCTGATGATGCAGGCTGCTCCTGGAGATTCATGCATCAATTTATGATGTTCAGCAACTGCAGAGTTGAGGTTTAATGTATGGTTTAATGTATGTCAAGTGTAATTAGTCTTATTGTCCAGAGGATCTACAGGACTTCACAATTTGCTTCTTTATTTATCCATGTTGCTTCTCCTTTTGTTACTTGTTTGCTCTCAGTGGGCACCTTTCTCATTTGTTTTAATTGTCTTCATTATTTTCAAGGATAAAGATGGCTCTTCCACCTAAAGTATTATGTAACTATAAAACTGTACTGAGCACGTGTTAGAAAAACACCAAATTGTGTAGGTACATCTTACTGTGGGAAAATGTGTTCTTGGGGCTCTCCTGATGTGACTGAATGTAAAACAAGGATGCTTGAGACTGTGGGAATTGAATGCCATATTTGGGTACATGCAAAGCTCTTCAAAGAGTAGTTTATAGCCCAGTTCTAGGATACCACTCCCAAATGACAAGTTTTGAAAGATTTCAGGTATTTGTGTGTGGGGGGAAGCACAGGAGGGATGAAACTTAAAGAGTTTTTAGTTGGCGTTAGGTCGTGTTAAATACTTTAGTCTGTTGATAGTTCGATACCTGCTTTACTGCTAGCATACTTCCAAAGCCAGGGAAATTTGTGGTGAGGTTTTCTCCCAGTTCTGAGTTTTTTTGTTGTGTTTCTAATGCTTGCTTTGTCATGATAAAGGACACTGGACTACTTGATGATTGAAGCTTTAAGCTAGTGAAGCAAAATGGGCAAGGAAGAATGTCCTCTCTTGCTGTAAATTGGACATCCACATAAAATGGGAATAAATTTTTTATATACCTAGAATTGACTTTAAAATGAATCTTTTAGTAAAATCCTCAAATAATAATTATTTATCATGTAGGCATCTACTTAAACAAAAATATTCGCTGAAAGTTTGGGACTTTTTAAAGTAATTTCCATTAATTTAAAAAAAAGTTTTCTATCATTGCTCTAAAACAAATAATTGAGTTGAAGCCCTTGGATCCAGCTTGCTGAATTATTGTCAATCTTTTAACAGACAGAACTTTAGTGGATGCAGAGGGGATTTTGTTCATTTTAGTATAGGCAACTCAAGGATTTTCTTATAATGTGGAATTAAAAGAATTATGAGCTGTATAATGAAGTAAAAAGAAAAATTAAAATTAAGGTCCCAGGTGTTGAGAGCTCCTGCACCTAAAATCTCAATGATTTGGTGATAAGAAATTACTGTTCGTTCATTAAACGTATTTGTATACGTTGTTTAACCATCTTTCAGTGTGAAAAGTTTGGGTATACTTTGCTTTAATCAGTTGTACTGTAACATTTTTATTTGGATTCCAAGAAACAACTTTGCAGTGCTGCTGCATTTTTGTATTTAAAATGCATATCTGAATCAGCTCAGTGCAAAACCTGAGTGAAATAAGCTGTAAATCATTGAGTTTTAATGTAATGCGCTTATTCAGGATTTCAGTGTATTACCTTGCTTAAATCTCGGCATAGGGAATATGCCTCTTAATAAATGAAAAATTTTCTAGTATGAAAGTTTTTTTAATAGTCATAAGCTGGTGGGTAATTTGTAGTGAAATTCTGCCCTGATCTGAAGACTGCAGGAAGCAGGACAAACAAAAAACCTGTCGCAGAGTTGATGAATGTACAGCGTGTGCTTGCTCTTGACTGCTCATTTCTGCTCAGCAATAATCTTTCCCTGGTAATTGAGCAGCAGCAGCAGTTTTTTAGGTTTAAACTCAAACTGGCACTTCAATGACTTACCACTTTAGTTTGGGGTTTGTGCTACTGGTTAAAGGGAAAAGGAGTGGGAATTTTAATTGTTTGTCAAAACTTGCGCTCCTGTAGAAGTTTGCCCTGGAAATTGTGAAGATGAGACAAAAGTGCAGTGGATGAGAAGCCAGTCTCTCAGTAGCCAAACAGTTTTCAGTTAAGTGTTAAGTTACCATCAGGGTGATGAAATTTAACTTAAAGCCTTTGTGTATTTGCTGCATGTGTGTGTTATGAGTGCTTTCCAGATTCTTCTGAAATTAAAAGTCAAAAGTTACTGAATGTGTCGATCTGTATTTCGTGCCTTGTCACAATGGGGTGCAAAGCAGTGTCTTGTGTATTTTGACACATCCTAACTGGGACAAGCCATGAGGTTATCAGGCCACAGGGTGCTTCACAGGATCTCAGAATCCCTTGGGTTTGAGAAGATCTCTGCGATGACCTGAACACGCAGGAAGATGGGATCTCTGCCTCTATCAGTAATGGTTTGTTACGTGTATTATCACTGTATGTGTTGGCTGTGATCAAACTAGTCATTCAAAATCTTGATCTTTTTGTTTTTCTTTAAGGAGCTGAGTGTGGAATAAATGCAGAAGTAGAAAAACAACTTGAAATGGGGAAGAAATTACTGGCTGCTGGACAGCTGGCGGATGCGCTGTCTCACTTTCATGCGGCTATAGGTGCGTATCTCAGGGAAGTGACTCTTGTACTGAAATACCTTTGGGGGGGTTTTCCCACTGTTTACTTCGTTAAATGTGCCGCTTTCTTGCGAATTGCATTCCATGAGTTACGGAAGTTGGGATATCTTATACACAGCAGTTTGGACAGAAGCCAACAGAGATGCAGTAGAATATTTATGCTTTGGTTGATAAAAAGAAAACTGTAAAATTAACTACATGATGCATAAACACATAAGTCAGTGTTGTTCTGGAAGCTAGCTGTATGAAAGGAATTATAATTGACTCTGATATTGTTTGATGAGGTATTCCCTGTCTGTTTAATCCCATCACAATCAAGTTTCATCTTTATGATGTTTTTCAAAGTAGGAGTATGTCTTTCAAAGGCTGGCTTTATCTGTGCTTTCTCCTATCCAGTGCTGTGAAAAATTCAGTGTTTAAAATAGTTGCTCTCTTTCTTCTTATTTTTTTTTTCTTAATTAATCTTGAAGTGGGTGATGCCTTAGTGAAACTGATACTGCAAGTTTGAGAAACTGAATTGGTAGTGGAGAGGGAAATTGTCCCTCTCTTGTAGTCAACTTGTGAGTTTGTTCTTGTTTGCTGTTCTGCCTTTTCAACAAACAGAGAAGTTAAATGTTTGATTTTAAGAATTTTAAAGCAATTGAGCTGAATAAAATTCTTTAATTCAAGCATAGAGACAGCACCAGGAAAGAGCAGTGTCCATTAACACTAATTGCATTAACACTAATTTCTTAATTGCATGGTGTGGTTTTTTTAAGTGGTTAGACTTTGTTATGATGTGTACAAGTGCATTTTTTTCCTCTGTGAAAAGAATCTTACTGAGATGTTATACGTGGATGAGTTGTACTATTGATACCTCTTTATTTATGTCTTGTTTAATACTGGGATGTAAATGAAACATTGGTTGCTTGCATTCTCAAAGATCGACTTCCCTTATACAAAGGGAATGGAGGAGGCAACTTCCTTTTTTTTCTGTTGTGGAAGCTTCTTGTTCTGCATAGATGCAGCCTGTTACTCCTTTTGTTTGTGTGTTGCTGCCAAAGCATTTCTGTGGGATCTGTGCACGGTTAGTGCTGCAGTGTAGTGTTCTCCCTTGTTAGTGGTTAGCAAACTTGAACTTGGATTTCATGAGGAGACCGGTTCAGTGTGTGGCTGTGCAGTTCCTGGTGATGGTGCAGAGGCAGCAGTGGTGTGAGGAGCCTGCATGGGTGAAACTCACTGCTTTGCCAGCTGGGCTCAAGCAGCTTTTAGAAATATGGTGTGACCACCTCAGTTGTGACCTTTATGGGATTCTTAGTTGGATGCTGATTTTAGCTTGATTGCCTCATTTTCATCAGACTTGTTCTTCTTTGGATTTTGTCTTTTTGAAAAGATTTTAAGCATGGTTTGCCAGCTGTGCTTCTGAGGAGGTAAGAATTCTTTCCTGGCTGTACGGCATTGCTGTAGACTGTGAGGTAAATTGATCTTTCTGTCTTGCCTCAGCCAGTCTATTTCTGGGTTTTTTTCAAACATCTAAAATAGAAGAAAACTACTCTCCATACTACCTCTCTTCAGTTAAAGTTTCAACTCTCTCTTCAATCCCAGCTTATGCCTTCTGTCTAAGTGTTGGTTGCTTTTTGTTACTGTTGCTGGAGTACTGAAGCAAAACTATCTCTCAGATAATCATTGGTGCTGGGATGTGCTCTCTGTGTAGCCCTTTCCTACCTTTCATTCTTTCTGTATCAGTGAAGTTCCTTAATTTCAGCTATTTGTACCTAGCCTACACATTTAGGACTCAGTGCTGCTTTTTCTTTTAAACATTTCAGCTCTGGAGATTAGCATTTTCACAGCCAAGATACTGTAGAGGAAGAGTGCAGATAGCTTTCTCAGTGAGAGCTGAAGTAGTGTTTTGGTAATGGAGGTGGCCAGCTGTCAAACTTGCTTGCTGATCATAAGATTTTTGATGGTGCTATTTCTTCCATTTATTTTGAAGTTCAGCTTTAACCTCAAATGATGTGAGGAAGAAAAATACTACTTCTGTTCCTCAGATATTGATGCTCTTGTCTGCAGATTCTGGATTGATTATTATGTTTTTAATAGCATAGTAAAAGGTTTCCTGTCTTCCAACATTGGGTTGTTTTGGTGGTTGAAGTTACTTTTCCTTGAGAGCCCACAGTAACTGTCACCTGTTTCTGTGAAATACTGCATAGAAAAGAATGTTAAGAATATTATTATTGTTTTCAGAGTCTGATGTTTGCCTCTTGTACAGGCGCATGTGGTAGCTTAGAGAGTGCTAAAATCATTGGATCTTGGAAGTTTGACCAGGAGGCAACATGGAATGTGTTGGCCCTGAAGTTAGCCTTCAAGTTTTGATTGTGTGTGTGTGCATGTGTCTGCTAGTGAGAGGGAATGTTGGTGCCCACTTTATTACTGAAGAAAGAAGTTGCAGATATTTCAATGAATGATATGAAGAGTTTGGGTCTGTGTTGACATTGCACTAACATATTAGTAATTTTGGTAATATTAAATAGTAGTATTTAATAGTAATTTTGATAATATCACCAAAATATTAGCTATTTTAGTAATATCCAATATTGTGATCTCCATGTGGGCTGGAAAATGATGAAGTAATGTGCTTTCAAATGTAGGCCTGCAGTTTGGAGATAAAGCATTAGTACACAGAGGCTGTTCTCCCATATAAAGCTGAAGAACACATATATGTTAGACCTTCACTCCCAATTATTTGGCATTTACCATATTTCTGTCATCCTTATTGTTAAATAATTAAACTTCATAGGAAATGTTGCTTGCATAATGTTGCAAATTTTGTCTTATTAATGTATATTATTGTTTCCAGTGGCTTAAAAGTCAAGTGATATATTTTGAGTCATTTTAGTTCCACTGTACCAGAAATTTTAGTAGGTTTGAGATAGTATTCTGATTGCTGTTTGTTCATTTGCAGAGGGAGACTCTGAGAACTACATTGCTTATTACAGAAGAGCCACAGTGTACTTAGCCATGGGCAAATCTAAAGCAGCAATTCGGGATTTAAGTAAAGTGGTTGAATTAAAGCAGGACTTCACATCAGTGAGTATTATTAGAATTGAAGATTATTCAAGTGTAAAGAAAAAACTGCTTCAAAGAAGGTTTGGGTTTTTTTTCAGACTTTGCTCAACAGGAATAGAGAATACATTATCCCTCAGAGGGCTTTAAAGTGGATAAAATAATAGAAATGGTGTATGTGCCTTAATTTGCAGCTGTGCTGAGCACAGTCTAGACAGTTATTTGAACAACAACCTGTCTTACTAAGTTCATTGATTTATGCTAAACACTTCTCTCACTTGTGGTTGTTCTGTTGTTCACCAAGGCTTTGCTGTTTGGGACAAGGGAGAAGGGAGCACACAGATGCCTCTGGGTTTTTTTCTCTCAATCAGCATTTGATGTGGAGCATCTGTTCTCCACATGAGCTGTCCTAAAGTCACTGCATTCCTGTGTGACTGTTGCAAGTTCTGATTTGCTTACCCCTTTCTTAATTCTGTGTGCTGTATGTGGAGACTGTGTCACTAGCTGGGAACTGATGCTGGAGTTCTCTCCATCTGATTCTCACCTCACTTTTTTGTGGGCAGTGGCATGTCCTGTATAGTTGACAATAAAGGAGCAAGTGTTAAATTCACTGTTGTATGAAAATATTCTTATTATAAATCAAAGTCTTCTAAATTGTTGACTTGTCTTTTTACATAGCTTCTGTTACTCTGAGAGTTTAATGAAATAATTAGATGTGGGAATTGTTTATTGTTTATTATTTCTGCTGTTTATTTAATCTGTAAGCAGTTATAATCAGGAAAGTGGTGTAAACCTTTACTTTGACTTGTGAAACTTTTCAGATGAGTTCTTTCTGTAATAATTGTCTGTTTTTTGTCCCTCAGTTCTGGTGCAGAGCAATCCTTTACCATTAAAGAGGCCTTATAAGAACATCATTAAATCAAAAAGACAAAGAATGGGTGTAATGATCTCAGTTTCAGCTTGTTAACTATACTAAAATGAAATTTGTGTTCATACTTTGCTCAATTCCCATTTGTAAATATAAAGTTATGTTTCATTTCAGGCAAGATTACAGAGAGGACAATTACTGCTTAAGCAAGGAAAATTTGATGAAGCAGAGGATGACTTTAAAAATGTGGTAAGTTGGAGACCAGTGTTAAACTATGTCACTACTTTTAAGGTTGGGTTCTGAGCCAAGGTCACATCTGAAGTCTGATGCTCTACACAGAGTATTTGGTATCTAGGGCTGAGTTTCTCTTTCCTGTTCTTTGCAGGTGTAGTAGCTAAGCAGCCTTGTTTGAATCAATGACCAAAGAAGTTGCAGTGTAATGATGCAGGTGAAACGGGGTGTTGCCTGAAACAATGGAGCACTTTGGAAAGTTTTAATTTGTGTGTGCCTGACACCTGGTGATCTCTGCTTACTAATAGCTGTACTGGGGAGCAGCCTTCATTCAGAAATAAGTGATGTGGGACTCAAAGTATGTAGTTGGACTCTGGTTTACATCACTATATTGATGTCTCCCTGTGAGATCACTGGGGCATCATGGATCAACCTTTGCAGGTTCCTGTCTCTTTCTACTGGTTGCAAAAGAATTGTTGGCCCTTAATTTAGTCAGTGAGTAGATAAATCAATACAGTTTGGTGGCATCCCTCTGTCTCTCTCCTAATCTGCAGAGTTCTCCATCTTCATGAATGTCTTGACAGTACTTTCTCTCCATGATCAGGAATTGTGCAGTTTCCATATACATGTAGTTGTTTATTACCCACCTAAAACTCACTTGGGCTATTTTTAGTTTTGATGGGTATTTTGTGCATTTCAGCCCTATGCTGCAAAGGTAATCTGATCTAACCCCAGAAAAAAGAGAATGGGAATCTTGGTTTCCACTGTATTGCACAAAATTCATGTAAATATGAGTATAAATAAGAGACATTGTTCATTCTTGCTTGCTCTTCAAGAGTTGCTGTTTTGAACAGCTGATGTGTCCCTTAAGCCAAAATAAGAAGAATTTGCCATGTAACAGATGCTGTCTTGTTGGCTCTCGTTGAAGAGAGGATGAAAAAAGTAGTTGTGTGATCCAGATTGCAGCTGTTTAATGGAAATCTTAGTAATAAGCGTGGATGACAAAATTTGAGTTATCCTGTATGTTCTGCAAGACAAGGAATGGCTCTTGCAGGTAGAAATGTACCAGGCAGTTCTTGTGTCTGTAGCAGAGCTCCAGCAGCTTCTTTTGAAGCTCATGTAGCAATGGCACCTCTGGCTGCTTCTTCCTCAGTAAGTTTCTTAGGAGTGTGTGGTGTGATGGCAGTGCAGCCCTGCTCACTGCAAACGTGGGAGAGAGTTGTTCAGCTCGGATGAACTGAGGACACAATTGCTGCAGTACCAATTATGCAATGTCACTGTTGATTGTGAGTCTGTGTGTGCATTCTTTGCAGTTACTGTTTATTGAAGTATTGCTTAATCCTGCATATGGAATTGTTTCTCCAGTCAACTGTCAAATATCTTTCCCTATTGCCAAACCTGCTGCAAAAATTTATTTACTGCCTTTGGTCATTCAAATAGACTCAGTACTTAATCAGGCTTTAAATCTGAAATGGAACAGAGTTTCTTCCGAGAAACTGATTTAGGAAAATAGCGTATTAGTCCTCAATCTGACTTCCGTTTTCCTTTTTTCTGTGAACACTATTGCCTGTTTACTTAGAGAATTGTCAAGTGGTCTGTTTTAAAGAGCATAATTTTCAGTTAAGTACAGTATATTCAAGCAAAATGAGTAAACAGTATTAAAGTAGTAATTTGTAATAAGTTAATGTATTCTGTGGGGAGTGAATTAAATTGTACTACATGCCTTGAAATCTCTGAGTAGAATACCTGTTTCTTTGAGTGTTTTCCCTTGTTTTCTAAATCTTTTTGATTTCCCATCCCTTCTCTGGTAGAGAGAGAAGGTATAGATGTTCCTTAAAAGGGATCTCAATAGTTTAGGAGATGCAGTCATTTTTGAGGGAGAGAAAGCAAGAAAAATTGAGCCCATCTAAATGGAGGGAAGGATGACAAGTAAACTTTTGCAGCTTGTAAGACCAGTGGCTTTGTGTAGAATTTAAAAAAAAAAATTGTGACTATTCTTGTAAAACAGTAAATGTGTCATTTAATATATATTCATGAAAATTCATGCCCTCAAATTCTTTCTATATAATTTCATAGTATCAGGAAAAAGTTTCATGGTGAGCACCCTAAGTATCTTTAAATGATTCATTGCTAAGCAGTTTCCCTGTATATTCCTGCCCTCTATGGCATATCAGTACTGGCTGTCTTGTGAGGCAGTGCTAATGTGGGAGTAGACGGTAGGAATGCCTAGCTGCAAAAGATGCAGTATTCCTTTTTGGGAGCAGAGCCTCTTGAGATTCAGCCTTCATGTGTTATTTTTAGCTATCTTCTTTTTTTTTTGTACTCTACTTTCCTGTTGGCTGAAATTAATCACAAGGTTTGGATCAAGGGTGTGATTCAGACTTATGCCTTCACATATTAAGCAATACTGCATTTCTAGAAACCTCTCCTTTTGGCCCATATATGGATCAAGCTGATTAAATTCTTTACATGGGCCAGGTTTTCCATATGAAACGAGAAGTAAGCAGAATTCCTTTGGTGATTTTCAAAGTTGTTGCACATGCTATATGAATAGTAATTATTTCTCTGCTACAACTTTGGTTTAGTGTTCATATACTTTAATATCAAGTTCCTTGTGTTTGGTTTAGTGGTTTCTGATTAATAGGAGTCAGCAGGACAGATCTGTGGGTGAATCAACACTCATGTCCAGGGCCTCAAGCCATGAAAGCCCTAGAATGTTTATTTGACCTGTAAGCATGTGATTTTTTACTGAAAATAAAAGGGATATTGGCATACTTTGGTTGATGCAAGGCCTTCTGGAAAGATGACAAAAGCAATGTAAATCCTGGCAACCCTGTGTATGAGCCTTACAGTGTTTTCAGTGACTCTGCTTGTGTTCTAGAGAAAAAGACAAGCATTTGAGTTGGTGAGTTCTGTAGAAGGTACAAAATTAGAGCAGAACTTCTGCCTTATCTATTGAAAAGTGAGGAAAGGACCCAATTGTTATTTCTTTTAAATTCTGATCTTTTTTAAGACTGACTGTAACACTCAGTTGCAATTTTTCAATAAATACTGTAAATTGAGGTGTCCTAAATACACACTTCTGTCTGCCTTAGAGGAACAAACACTTCAAAGCTCGACACTGAAGGCACAGCTTCAATTTCCACTAGATGTCAGCCAAGACCAAGTGACTGAGCTCCATACATCTGCAAATTGCTTTCTCCTCTAGAGGAACCCTTGCCTGTTGCAAAATAAGTTGGACAACAGCTTTCCTTGGTTTGTTGGTGTGTGTAATAGAACTGTTTTGGATGTAGGTGGGAGAGGCCGTCTTAGGGAACTGTAAGTTAATCAAATTAGGCTAAGTTCCTAGGCACGCTTTGGTTGGGTATTTCAGGCTCTGTTAACCACATCAGAGTAACATTAGGTGTTTCCAAATACGTTCTGCTGTGGTACAGTGATCATCTGCAGCTTCCCAGCTAAAGAATGAAAGGTATTAAAATATTTCCTTTGGGGTTTTTTTCTATCTGTGTCATTATAGCTACGTTACCTAATACGTTACCAATGCAGGGCTTTCCTCTGTGCCCTGTTCTTGAGTGCATGGATGTCTTCATCTTAGATACCACAAACAATGGAGGTTCCCTTCAGGATGTTTTTCACAAGCTGAATGAACAGGCTTCTTACTGCTTTAGTTAATGTTACTGATTTAAACATCATAGCAATATGCTAATTACTTAAGAGCTTACGAGTGTATATTTTCATCATACTGTAGCACACAAACACTTGATGACTTTAGTTTGAATGATATCTTGAAAAATTTCCTGTTCTTTAACTGGACATGTTGTAGTAGCTAAAAATACTTAGGATGTTTCACTGAAATGGTTTTTATTAGTATTGAACTTGCCTCCATGATTGTAACATTGCTTTTCACATTCCTCTGACATTTTCTCCAAATACATTAGAAGAAACATAACATGCATCTAAGGAGTGTGGTGTTATCATCAGTTTTTATGGAAGTGTAAGGCTCATCCATAGCAAAGACTTAATTTTTAAGAAGAAAATGCTGAGAAATTAGGGAAGAAATCAAACAAGTCTGTTGGAACTGAAGAGTTCAGAACTTCAGAGAGTTTTGTAGACTTGGTACTTTTTAAAATTACAGGTGCAGAAATTTGGCTCAGCTACAAGCTTTAGATTTTAGGGAGAGAGTGGATGCACAGCATCAAGGGCTTATAGGCAGAGTTCTAACTGGAAGAAAAGCTTTATGAGACTTATATTGGGAATTCTACAAAGAAAGAAAACTCTTTGATCATGTTCCTCTCCTTTTGCTGAAAGAGTGTAGGAAATAAAGGAGAATTTTCATGTCTAAGTGCAACTTGATTTTTGCCAGGTAAAATGAAAAACTGCATGATGTTCAAAAAGATTTTAAAAGGAGTTGAAGACAAAGTGTGGGACCTGTGCATGTCTGGCTATGTGCATTTAGGCTCTTTCCTTTCATATAATCAAGTGGTAGAACCAGGGGAAATTCTGGTGAAGGACTTCTGAGGGCTGAAGTTGAGTTACATTAGAGACATAAGCACTAAATACGTGTGTTTAAAGAACTTACTGATGAGGAAAAGGAAAGAGGCCACTTCAAGATAAATGGGGAAAGAAAAAAGTATTGGATGTCTTTGAGTGACTTTAGTTCACGTTCTGCGTATAGAATGCAAGATAATACAAGTTTTTATTTATAAACAAACAAAATCACGCTGATCTGTCCCTTTAAACTTTGAAAGTCATTCTGATCAGCAACAAGTATGAAGCCAGTGCTTCTTTCAAGCTACAGTAATGCTACAAATTCCCTGGCTTTGCAAGGGAGTGGCTGAGATTTTTTTCTGGCTATGTGTATCTTCCTGGGTGATAGTAAAGTTGACTGAAAGATCTTTTTTTACATTTTCTTTGAAAAGGTAAACCTGCCTAAATGAAAAAGGCAAGTACAGTGTAATGACTTCTGCCCCCTCAGAGAGAGGGATTAGAGAAATGAGAGTCCTTGTAGACAAAATGTTAGATTTGCTTAAAACTCTGTAAGAAACAGAATGCATGACTGCCCAGCTGGGCCTTTTCCCTGACTGTAGCTGCTTAACTTGCTGCTGTAGCCACTCTTTGTGGGGGAAATGTAAGAAATACAACTTCACAGTAACTGTTTGGAACACGTTTCATTTATTTCTGTCATGAAGTTTTAAATACGTATAGTGCCTAAAGTGAGAGATGCAATTACACCACATGGTTACACTGTCTACTGCTGCTGAGGAATCCAGTGTTGAACAACTGACAGCAGACGTGAATTAATTAGGCTACAAAGAGGTCCACAATGTCCAGCAGGTGATGGGGGATAGTGACTGTTGTGTATCATGTGTCCAGTGATGATTGATCAAGCATGAAAAATTGGATTTCTCTGACTTCTGACATCTCGTATTGAATCTCAAAGTGTCTTTTGAAGTTCAGCAGTATAAATGCTTCCAGTGGAGTTTTGAAACTCATTTTGCTTTATTTGCAGTTTTAGTCAGTTCTCCGTGATATAATTATTAATGGGACTGAAAGAGATCCTTGAACAAGCATTTGAGTCTCTCTCCTTGTTCATGTTTGCAGCTCAAATCCAATCCTAGCAGTAATGAGGAAAAAGAGGCCCAGACTCAGCTGACAAAATCTGATGAGCTGCAGCGCCTACATTCACAAGCATTATCTGCCTACCAGCAAGAGGATTATGAAGCTGCTATTTCTCTTCTTGATGAAATCTTGGCAGTAAGTGTTAAGTCAGATGGTACTGTGAAAGAAAAGTAAGAGCTTCTGTCTGACATCTGTGTGTTTTTGTTTAATAGTTTTTTCACTGATGTGAAAAGAACTTCGGTGTAACCGGTTTAGTTTTGCTGAGCACGGTGGGTCTGTAATGATGCTGGAGAGGGGAGAGGGCTGAGCTAGCCGCAGAAGAAATCAAAATAATAGTTTATCTTAAAGATACTTCAGTGAAACTTCCATTACAGATAACTTTATTGATTATACTTTCCTGTTTTTCTACAATTTGGTATTCTTGGGGAAACTGGGAAAAAGTTTTTCTGAAATCAGTGAAGTTTTGCCAAGTGTAGGAGTTAGTTTTTTTTTAATCTGGATTTTTCATTGCATATATGCAGACGGTTTTTGTCTTGAGAAAATGAAGTAACAAAAGAAAAAAACTGCCACAAAATTAAAAATGTAGATAGCTAGCTAAATTTTCAACTTGTTCCTTTGGTGTCTGTATTTGCTGAATCTTAACTGGTGTAGATAGCCTGATAGTGCAAGTGTAAATGACTCAATCATGTGGGCATTTTGTGTGTCATATAGAAATGTACTAAAAGACAGTTAACTGCTCTGACTCTGCACACACAAGTTAGTGCTGTTGACTTGGAGTTTACAACCTCAGAGCTTTTGGTGACAAAACTGCCACAGTGCGGGAATTGGTTTTTGGGGGAGGCAGTGTGGAAAAGCAGGAAAGTCTGCTCTAAGATAATGGTTTCCAAACAACTGATAAGACACAGATTTAATTCCCTTAACCACATTTTGATAGGCAGTTCCTCATGAGTAATTAGTTTTGCCTTACTGTGACAATTTTACTTCTCTTTAATCTTAAAATCCAGATATTAAGGTCAAACTTCATGGAACTGCATCTTACCCACAGGCTTCTTCTAGAGGACAACTGACAGCTTGGTCCTTGCTGTTCATTACCTCTGTTCTTTTGGGAAGATACAATAATTTATGATTCTGATATCCTTTCCTGGAGGCTCAACAGACTGTCCTAGTTTAAGCAATGCCAGTAGATTTAATTCATCTCTCTGCATGAGTTCATTGAATCATTTACAAAATTTTCAGGCCTTTGTTTTTTCATTTGGGCAGGTGCATCACAGCATCCACCAGGAAGCAGAGATGCTAATTTTATGAGCTCTGCATGGAGCTTAAACCTTATGCTATTGCAGTTGGCAAAGTGAAATTAAATGGGACTTTTCTTTTGGGGAGGAAAAGAAGTGAAATGTTATGGACCAAAACCAAGCTTTAATTTTGATTTCTCAAGGTTTGTGTTTGGGATGCAGAGCTACGGGAACTTCGAGCAGAGTGTTATATAAAGGAAGGGGAACCAAGCAAAGCCATTAGTGACTTGAAAGCTGCTGCCAAATTAAAGAATGATAATACTGAAGCCTTCTATAAAATCAGCAGAATATATTATCAGCTGGGGGACCATGAATTATCTCTCAGGTAATTTTACTGTTTGCTGTAATCATTATAATTGAGACAGAAAATATAATTATATAGGTCATGATAAACCATGAAGTATCTCTTGTGTGGGGTGTGGATGGAGAATCAGCTGTGGTCTATATCTGATAAAGGGAGCTTCTTTCTAGAAACTGACAATTGGCAGTGAAGACACCTGTGTTTATTCTTGGTAAGACCAGCCATCAATGGTTCCAGGTATCTTGTTTCCTTAAACAGAAGCCAGAGTCCCTGTCCATGGGAATTGCTTACTAGTGCTGTCTTTATTGTACTTCTAGAAGGAAGAAATTCCTTTTCTAAATTCCTTTGGTGGAGCTTTTTTTAAACCTTAAATCTCTATTGACATTAAGTTTAAGATGCAAACAGAGGATGTATACATTCAGGTTACAAGCTTAAGAATAAATAAAAAGTACAGGAGCATCCAAGTATGAAGAGCTTGGGTTGGGGAGCTGTTTGCCTCTCATTCCTGCAGACACTCCTGGATGACTTTCTGATAATGCCCTCTCCTTTTATTCATACTGAGTTAAGTGTAAAGTCTTATTCCCATATGTCCCTAGTCACTCTGGCAGATAACTGCCCTTGCCCAATCCAGACTGTTCAGTTTATACTCAGTTTGTGTCTAGCTGCACAAATGCTGGAATCCTTCCTATTGCACAGAAGTGGTTTCTGCACCAATCATAATATCAGATGTGCTGCCTTAGTCTCCAGAACATTTCCAATATGATTTCTGCCACAGAATCCCTTCAGTAAGGTGAAGAGAACTGAAAAAACCTATGTTTCTTTCCTTGGTAGATGGAAACTGCATGTGATTATAATTGCAAAAATTCATTCTATAGCCAGCCAAAAGTAAACATGAAAGTAATTGGTTTGCATTAGGCATTCCCTTTCCAGAGCAAATCTTGTGAGTTCATAGATCACTTCTGTGATGACTTTTGGTAGGTGGCCATCACTTTGCCCTGTGATTTCAAGTATAGGTGATATTTTTGTTATTTAAAAGCACAATTGAGAGTGCTGTTGAAGAACAGAATGGAATCAGAATGAAAGATATAAGCCTCTCTCCTTTATTCTTATCTGATACCATGATTTTTTTGCTTCAGGAGATATGCTAAGAAAGGGTTCTATAGCTCTTGGACTTGCTGGGTGCTTACTCTTGTCCTTCCCTTAGTTTCTTCCTCTTAAAGGCCTAATTATTTTCAAATAATAAGATATTTTTGTCTGTGCTTAGGAACAAAATAAAGATTTTGTAATCTCTTCCTGAAATAGATGTTGTGGTTGTGCTATGATGACTCTATGGGATCCAAAACATTTATTCCTTCATATGATTGCATTCTGGAGGTGGTTTGCGTTTTTTTTAGTCTTTGGACTATTTTGAGAGATATTTTCCCTAATCAGAGTCTGATTAAACATTATTCACAGTGAAACATCAGGCTCAGGCTTGGCTGAGATTCCATCAAGGAGGTTTGTGTCTTAGCTGAGCTTTCTGTTTCAAGCAGCACAAAATATGCTTCAGTGTAGGAATTTTGTAATATATCTGAGTTACAATTGATGGTAATTTTCCTTTATATTCATCTGATAACTGCTGAATATAATTTCTTTCACAGAGTGCCTTTTTCTTCAAAGGAACTCTTCAGTTCTTTAGTCAGTTTTTAATGTGACATTAAATCTTATGTGTATTTGGCAATACAAAAGAATTAAACCCAAAACCAGATAAATATCCCTGTAAGTTTTGGAGGACTCTTGTTGGTTTCACTTTATATTAATATTTGGATGAAGAGAGAGGTTTGTGTAAAGAACTTAAGTGTTGTTCTGGACAGTTTATATATGCTGCATTGTGTCTCTAGGTAAAATTTCATACTATGAAGTGACCTAGTTTTTGTGGTTTTGTTTTTTTGTTGGTTTGTTTTTTTCCCTTCTGCATACCTTCCTGTGGAAAGTGAGGTCCGAGAGTGTTTGAAACTGGACCAAGACCATAAGCAATGCTTCTCTCTCTATAAGCAAGTAAAGAAACTCAATAAGCAGATTGAGTCAGCAGAGGAACTCATCAGAGAAGGCAGGTAAGTATTCACTGCTATATTAAAGGGAAAAAAATAGGAATAAACACCACAACTGAGGCACCAACTTACTGATTAGGAGCTGATTAAAGTGATGCTTTTTGCATGTGTCAGTTGAAGTGGGTACTGAGCAGAGCTCTCAAATTATAATTAAAATAAATATTGACTCGCATAGCAACTATTTTATTCTGATTCCTTCTGATGCCACTGTGTCCCTTTTGCATATTTAACTTCTTTCTGCAGCAGGTAGTAAGACAAACATAGGGATGGGAGTTTTCAGCTCTCACATTTATTACTCAGCACTGATGAGACCACACCTGAGCACTGGGCTTCCCAGTGCAGGAGAGATGAAGCTACTGAGAAAGTCCAGTGAAGTTCCACTAAGATTGGAGGTGGGGAGTGTCTGTCTCCTGCAAGGAAAGGCTGGGGTGGCTGAGAGTGTTTGCCCTAAGACTTCTCTGCCACAGGGTGATTTCATTGATGTACCTGAAGGGAGGGTGCAAAGAGGGCTGAGGCAGGATCTGCTTGGTGGTGTTCTGTGATGGGATCAGACCAATGGGTGCAAACTGAAACAGGAAATTCCCTTGGAACATCAGGAAATGTTTTTTACACTGCCTTATTTCCACTAGTGCAGGTTGTCCAAGGGGAGGTTATGGAATCTCCCCACTTTAGAGTTACACAAAAGCATTTTGGACAGAGTCATAGGGAGATTTCTAGAGGTGGCCCTGTGTGGGCAGTGGGGTTAGACCAGATGGTTTCCAAGACTTCTTCCAAATTCAGTTATTCTGTGATGAAAGGACCGTATCTTAAGACTAAAACCACTTAGTAACTCTGCAGTGCCTTGATGGCAGAATTTGTTCTGACTGATAAGCTTTTTTTTTTCTTTTATGCACCCTATTAAGTGATAGACAGTGCCTTTGTATTCTTGTAGTTCTTGCTTTACTTCAGTTTTGTGTTTCCAAGTGCATGACATCCAGCTGTAAGGATCCCAAACCAATCATTAGACATTGTCAGGATGGCTTTTTTAAGTGAAGTCCATCAGGAATGTGAATAAGCACAACTGATGCCAGTTTTATTAAGCCAGAGGTCTGTTTGGACACTTTTCACTTATTTAATCCAGCACCAGTGCAGTTTCAGAGGGCCTGAAAACTTGCACTTCTCTAGCTTGTAGCAACCCATGGATTCAATCCCACTCTTGCATTTCTAGGTAAATGTTCTAATCTGTTCCTCGCTCAGACCATGTAACTTTAGCATTTTGAGGCCTTCTCAGGCCACAGTAATAACACTTACTCTGTGATTTGTGAAGAGGAACAGGAGAAAACATTTGCCTGATTAAAACTGGCATGAGGGGCTTTTTTGTACCTCTGTGAATAGGTACCTTTTGTAGTGTGCGGATAGTCTGGACTCTTACTGTGAGTACAGAACTGAGTCCATATCAGGTATCAGTGGGGGAGATGCTTATTTTGAAGTGCAATGTCATGTTGAACAAGAGGCAAATCTGGAGACCCTTGGCTGGGCATGTGAGGGATGGCAGTCGTTATTTTGTGCACAAGCCTGACAGGCCTAGTGCCTGCTCTTCTGTCTCACAGCACAGAAAAGGGAATGGGGATGTAATTCTTGAAGTGCTTGCAAGTTTTCTTCGTACTGTTGTTTTGCACCTTGCCTTTAAGGCTGTTAAAGGGAAAGTTCTGTGATAAAAGGATGGAGAATGTGTGAATTGTAAGAATTTTTAAATAAAACACAGCACCCCGAGATAGTGATTACATTTTATGATACTATGCTTTATGATTTAAACAGGTATGAAGATGCTATCAGTAAATATGAAACTGTAATGAAAACTGAGCCAGAAGTCCCAGTTTATTCTACTCGTGCCAAAGAAAGGATCTGTCACTGCTTATCAAAGGTAATTCTGCTTATCTCCCTCTGTAAATGTCTTCAAGACAAACATGAAACAGAACTCCCACAACTACATGAGTTTGGTTTTACTTTTGCCTCTCTAGAATCAGCAGGCTACAGAAGCCATCAAACTTTGTACAGAAGTTCTGCAGCTGGAACCAACCAACGTGAATGCACTGAAAGACAGAGCAGAAGCTTATTTGCTAGAAGACATGTATGAAGAAGGTACACTTGTGTGCCATTGGCACATACTTTATGTGGATGTTTAAAATGTAGTCAGCATTTCAAAGTCTTTTTTTTTTTTAACATGCACTTTGATTCTGTGCTGTGTTATCCTTAATTAGCCCTGGTAGTTGCAGGTTTACAAAAATACTTGGTGGTAATTTTGTCTTGATTAAGTGGAATGTACTTGTTTTATCTACAGCAGAGTACTCTTTATAACAATGGACTGTGTTCAGGATGTTTTATGAGACTGCAGCTTATTCAACTCAGATGTTTTATATAATCAGCAATGTCAGATAATTGCATTTAGAAGTAAAAGGTAATTAGAGCTAGGGTAATGTAAATCCATTTTAGGACCTCCATTGTCATGTCTTGAGATGGCAGCATGAAATAATACTGTTCTATTCCCTAGCATGTGCTGAGGGCGGAGGAAGGTAACCACCACTGCTTCTCCTCTGTGGATCTCTATAATGTTGCTCAGAGCAAACTGATTCTATTCCCCAGGCTGCATTTTCCATATGGAGTTCCTGTACAATGCATCCTATTACATGGAGTGATAGAAATGACCCCTAAGATTATCAGGTCCGACCATTAACCCAGCACTGCCAAATCCACCACTAAACTGTGTCCCCAAGTGCTGTATCTGCATCAGTTCTAAGCACCTCCAGGGAGGGTGACTCAAACTGTTATGAATTGGAGGAAAGAAAAGTTTTGTAACAAGGTTCTGCACAGATGCAGACAGCCAACCTGGTCTTGTGCTGGGGCAAATGGCTCCCTGTTACTGGATATAAGGAAACAGAGGACATACCTGGGATCTGGGAGAGCTTATTTCCTGTGCTGGTGGCTGCTGGGCTTGGCTAGCCTGGTTCCAAGTGAGGAACCATGCTAGAGCAGAACTGTGCTATTCCAGGTTCTGTAGCATCTCCTGTGCCTTCCTCCTGCCCTTGACAGCAGTGAGGTGGCTGTAGTTACACTCTGTCTTCCAGCAGAGCCTCCATCAGCAGCATTACAGCCCATTAATGTTCATCTGCCTGGAGGTGTCTTCATTTATCCTCTGATGGCTGGTTTCTCTTTGCTGTGGAGAACATCAGAGCAATTAAAATTCTCGTCTCATATTTAAAGGGGCAGGATGATTTTCATTCTTCCCTCAAAAAATTTTCAAGCTAGAAGCACCTATTTTCCTGTTAAAGGTAGGAAATTTCAAAGTACTTGTAATTCAGAACTTTGAAGGTGATTATTGTTAAGTGTTCAAAATGCAGTTCACTATGTAAAGCAGTGTTCATGGAATGGTTTTAATTACTTCATAATCACATGAGATCCAGGGCTTGTCTTCACAGACAGATGTTTAATGACTCCATTTCTGGCATACCTCATAAGTACAGGAGTCTATTTGCCTAGAGCACAAGTTTTGTCAAAAAAAGGAAAAACCTGCCTTGCTGTTTCAAAATTGGTCAGAACATACTGATTTTTTTCTGTTTTCTTTTTTTCCCCTCCTCATTCTACTGTAGAGGTTTCAGTAAGAGCATAAACTGGTTCTTTCTCTAAGAGTCTTGGCATGGATGTAGATTGTCTGCAGTTACTCATGTTTGATGGGAAATTTGCCATCATTCCACATACAGAATTAATCTGTCTCCGTTTCAAAAATTCTCAAGATATCAAAGCCAGTGAAATTAGATAGAGATAAAATATGATTAGTTTTTGAGAGATCATGAAGATTCTTGTATTGAAATAATGAGAATTAGATTTGACTGAAGTATTTAAATTGAAAATGACACTGGGAATTAGTTGTTCCTGTCATGTCATGGAGCAGGATGAAAGAAGTTTTCTGAAATAGCAGGCCAGTAAGAAGCAGCAGTGGCTCTTTTGTTTGCTTGTGAGGTACTACTGCTTTTAGAAATAGTGGCTCAAAAGAATTGATTAAACATTTCACTTGACATACTGGGAATTAGTAATAAGTCTCCTGGCTTCATGGCAAACTTCTTGTGGTCATGAAGCTGCCATCCTGCTCCACCTGCTTCCAACCCTCAGACAGAGAGAGCAATTTGCTCTCTGAAAGAGGAAAACATTGGAGTGTGCCATTAAAAGTAGAGGGAAAGTACAGTGTCTACTTGCTGAGTGTGCTGGATGGATTCCCTCTGCAGTGTGCAGCGCTGAAACACCTTCCCTTGTGCTTAATGTTTGCAGTCCTTAAATAAGGAAGTTGATTTAGGAAGAAAAGGAGAGAAATTCGATACTGTCATGGCAAATAGTTGACCCCTGAGCAGGTTTCCCACGATGGTGCTGTAGGTGATGTGGTGCTCAGTGAGGCTGAGCAATCTGACCTGCATTTGGAAGGACATTCTGCTAGCCCCTCCTAGTATTACTTGAAGCAGATTAAGTTCAGTGGGCTTAAAATTATTGGAGCAATAAAGCAGCATAATGAAATCCCTGCATTTTCACTGCTTTTATTAGTTTTGAGAGCATATATTCAGCACATCTATTAGTGCACATTCTGTTTTGGTTTTTTTTTTTTTTTAATGACTGAATGAATTATTAAAACACCAGCAGAAGCCAAAATGCATTAAGCAGCAAAAGCAGTGTCCTGTGATATGAAAATAAATAGAAATTTTGTTTGGTTTGTAGTAGCCTAGGAAATTGTTTGGGCTCTGGCAATACTTTTTGGACTTTTTTTTTTCTCAGTAACTGAAACAAGATTGCAGTGCTATCAGATGTCGGGGTAATACAAATTCATTAGCACTTCCTGCTGTCTTGCTCAGAAACAGTGAAAAACAAATGTAACACCTGCTGAGAAATAGCATCTGCTTGGAAATAATCTGATGCAAGTACTTTGTCTAACTTGGGAAACCTAAGAGATTTGGATCTGCAAATGAGACCTTGAGGATTATAACAGTGAAAGAAGAACAGTCTCATTAAAGACTTCAACTTGCTTCCCTTGATAAATTTTGATATTAAAGAATATATAAACTTGGTGTCTTAAGCACTTGTAATAATAATAGAATTTACTTAAAGAAGTGTAGACCTCAAATTTCTTAAAATTTTCTTCTCTTGCTTTCATTCCCGAGAAATGCCACTCTTGAAATAAAAGTGAGAGCATGCCTTTGGAAAAAAAACACTAAAATATAACTGCATATTATGCATGCAGAAGTGTAAAAAAGCCACTATTTGCCTTTTGCTAACAGTATGAACTTATTGGTAGTCTGAAATCTGTCTTTATAATCACTAAAGAGGAAGAGACTTTCTATTGTGTTGATTGAGGGCAGACTGGGGGAGAAGAATGAATATTAATTTTAAAACTCTAGTTAATTCATTGTTCAGTTGAACAACAGTGTGGGACTTTTCAAGTACTCATTGCTGAATCTTTCTGTTTCCTCATCCCAGTCCTAGATACTCACTATGTTAATCCTTGTGGCTGTAGTAATGTCTAGAGAATGCTACAACCTACACTGGTACCCTCCCTTCTCTTTCATTTCCCACAAGTGTGATAAACCTAAAGAAAGAAAATTATCTTACCTATATGCAAAAGTGAATTTCTTCTATTCCAAGGTTTCCTAATTTAGAAAAAAAAACCCAAAACATGTCAAGTTGAAACGAAAGTTTTACTGTTTCTATACAGTAATAACAAAGCTTCAGTTTTGTTGAGTGGCTGAGTTCTTTTACTGGAAGTTTGTAGAGTTGTGTAACCTTTTTTCATTGACTTATTTTATAAAAGCTATTAAAGACTATGAGACTGCTCAAGCCAATAGTGAAAATGACCAGCAGATTCGAGAAGGGCTGGAACGTGCCCAGAGAATGCTGAAGCAATCTCAGAAGAGGGATTATTACAAAATCCTGGGAGTAAAAAGGTGAGATACTAATTCCAGACATGATGATGTGAAAGATGGTTATTTAAACCAGTACTTCTAGGGCTGATCACTTGAATTTGTTCTGCTGAGTGTTAATTTTTGTTCTGTATCTTGCTATCTTCACTCTTTTGTACTAATTTTTAGTGTTCAGCTTCAGTGGGAAGTGGCATTTGTTTACAATTCCTTTAGAAAGAATGGCAAAACAACAGCAGGAAGAGAGGAAATAAATTCTTTAGTAAGAAATTCTTAGTGTAGATGATCCTGAGTCCCATAAATAAATTGGGGAAAAAATAAAGACTGGCAAGAATTACTAAAAGTAACAAAAATTGTGGCAGATAGTGTGATAGATAGGAAGAGTCTAGAAGGACTGGCTGAATGACTTCCCTCGCTAATGAGGAACAAGCAAAGTTCTGAACTAGTGTTGATCATCCTTCCGGTTGTGAACTAGTTTGATCTCTTGTTTTTTGTTACTCATCTGATGGTAAATTCCTCAGACTGAGAACTGTATTCTGCAGAGTCACTGGCAGTAGCATCTTTCCAAGAGAAGTATATGGGTGGTGAAGGAGAGAGTGAGGAATCTTTGCTTTAGGTTGCAATTTGCTTCCTGTGTTTTGTGTAAAGAGTCTTCAATGCCACTTGCAGAAGGTTAACAGCACCTCATAACTTTCCTGATGCCCTTAATTAGTGTCTCAGTGTTTAAAACAAAATTCATTAATGTGGCATACGAGCAGTCAGAAAATGAGGTTATGTGTATTTTTATCCATCCAGAAGTGCTCGAAAGCAAGAAATCATAAAAGCTTACAGAAAGCTAGCATCCCAGTGGCACCCTGATAACTTCCAGAGTGAGGAAGAAAAGAAGAAAGCAGAGAAGAAATTCATCGATATTGCAGCTGCTAAAGAGGTCCTCACTGACCCAGGTAATGATGGAGTGGCTTCATTTTTAGGTATTTTTTTTTACATCAAGGTCAAAAAAAAAAAGTAAGTCATAACAAGCATTTCAGCTTCCCTTTTTCTCTTTCTGGCCTTATCCATCTTGAGAAAGCAGCGCACTAATACTTGTATCCAGTCTGTTGCATGAAGTCAGATATAATCTGTAATTATTGTGTTTCAGTGACTGATGTTAAAAGTCTAATAAAAATTATGTTTTGAAGGTCTCTTCTAGGGATAACATCTTGTAGGGATTTCTAGGATTGACTAACTCTGGATATGCTTCTGTCAATGATGTGTGTCTCCTTCTGCTTCAAGCGCTATTGCAAACTGCATTTAGATTATCACAACAACTGAAGTACTCCAGGGTAACCCTGTTATTACTGTGCCCTGATTCCACCTTGCTTTTATTTCCTCCAGAAATGAGGCGGAAGTTTGATGCGGGAGAGGACCCACTGGATGCAGAGAGTCAGCAGGGCGGCAACAACCCTTTCCACAGGAGCTGGAACACATGGCAAGGATTCAACCCCTTTGGTTCTGGAGGAGGACCATTTACATTCAAATTTCACTTCAGTTAGAGCCAAGACTGTTTCTGGTGGCTGCTGCTGTTTTTTACTTAAATCATTGAAAAATAAAAAGTCTCTCAGCTCAAGACCCAAAATCTTAATTTCTATAATGTTGTCCTTAGCCCAGAGTCTTACTGAACTGGAAGAAAGCTCCTTTTTTCTTTCATTGAAAGAAAATTGGTTTGGTTTGTGATGAGCTTGACAAGCTCACATCGATGGGGGTTGTGCTGCCTATGTATTTGCTGTGGATGTGCAGGACATGTTTATTCCTATGGACAGAAAAAACAGTAAGATGCTACTTAGGACAACACTTAAATTTAGAACTCAAGTATATGCTTAAAGATAAAAATGCATGTAAATATTTTTCTGGATTGGGGCCTAATAAACATGGCAAGGGTAGTTACAGTAGTCTCTGTGTTAACAAACTGTTGGTTGTGCTCAGCAGAATGATCCATCTCCCAGTATTTTTAAGAGGAAACCCAAGTGACCACCTGCTGGATTGGTGTTGGCAGTGCCAGAGGTGGGGAAGAGGCTGCGCACTGAACCAGTCCCAACAATCACTCTGACAAAGAGTGTTTGGGAGTAACTGTATCTGAAATACCTGCTCACTTTGTTGTTCACTAACCTGAAATTAATTGGAGTGATTTTGTTGGTGGAATTGTCGGCGGTGGGGGGGGGGAGGGGAAGACTTGTTTTTCAAAACACTTCCTTTTCTGAATGTGATTTCAGGTGTTTGTTTAGGTATGATTTTTGAGTAGTTTGCACTTTAACAAAATATCTGCTTGAGATTTGAGCAGAAAATTTGATGTGACATTTCCCTGACTCTGCAGCAATTTGTTGGTTCTGTACATAAAGTCAGAATTGAGGCAGGTTGTGATGTGAGTGTACTGCAGGAATGTGACATTAACTCCAGCCTTACCCTGTAATACAGCTTCAATTCTGCTGGGTGATGCAACAGGGAGTTCGTACATGAAATTGTAGTCATTTTATGTTTCATGTAACAGCATCAGTACTGCAGAGACAGCTGTGTGCAAAAAGAGGGACTCACTTCCCACTAGCCTTCTCAAAACTCTGGTTTTAAGTTTTTTTCTGTATGCACGTACTTAAAATGGGTTTGGTGTAGTTGGTGGAGTCGTGTGAATGCGCTGTGTGGTGTTACCAGGGCTGCAGCTGGTAGGAGTGAGGAGTCTTCTTGTTCTGTAACTGCATCTGTCATAATTACTGACATCATTACTGAGTTTCATCAGCAGCCATTTTCTTGGAATACAAGAATTACAGTTCATCAGTGTTCTCTTGATTGGATTTTAACTGGAAAACAATAATCAGTTGATAGGAATCTACTCTTGCTTCAACTCCTGGCACTTGAAAACCTAAGCAGCCTCAATAAAACAAATGAAATTAGCAAATAAGGCCTTCAGTCTGAAAGGAGGGAGTTTCTTACTGTAGATGAAGTTGCTGTTGAACCAGAACCCTTGGCTCCTGTCTCAAGTACTTCACCAACATAAATGGGAGGCCATGTGGCTTTGTAAAATGTTTTTCAACAACAATTTAAAGGTCAGTGTTCACAAATTTATCTTCAAAGGGGGAGCTTGTGTGGTGGTTTCTAATGGTTTATGGTACAAAACCACAATGGCAGCCTGGTTCAACTCCAGTGCCAGATGTTCCTTAAGTTGAATGACTTTCTATAAGTTTAATTTGTGCTTGTGACCTGTTGGAAACATTTTTACTTGAACTATTGGAGATGCTGAGGGCTGTTCAGAGTGCTCTCAGGGGCTGGGGGTTAGACACAGGAACTGAGTGTGCAGTGAGGAACCTGCTGCCCCCTGGGCTTGGCCTCTGTGCCCTTGCTGTGTGCTGGCAGTACCTGGGGGTGGGTGGGTGGCTGTGCGGTGTCCTGTGGCTCTTGTCAGCCCTATGCCCTGAGGGGTGAGCTCGACGCAGCCATGCTAACCCTGGGGTTGTGTGTGAGCCTTGGAACACTTTTGCATTGCCTTGTTCACTACAGCAGGGGCTGCTTTTAAATGAATGTTGAATAGGCAGCGTGAGCACTGTGCCTCATTTTGTACAGACATTTTTGGCTGGGCTGTGGGAAGTCATAGTAAGGACTACAGAGAGCTGCACTGGTGTGCCAGGGGGACTGCTGGGAGTAAGTCCTCTTTCAAAGGAGTGCCCTTGTGCAGCTTTAAAAGCTCCAGCTGAGAGAATTGTTTCCTGGGTTTTTTTGGTGGTTTTTTTTTTTTTTTGTTTTGTTTTTTTTGTCTAGAGAAGGAGTAAGATGTTCCCTCATGAGTGAATTCTTCATACACGGCACTGATGTTGGAGCAGTGTGGGTTTGTTTCTTGGAGACAGCGGGACAGTGCTGCTGTAGGCTGGGAGCATTCAAGAACAAAAAATGACCATGTGCATTTTGAAAATGAAGGAATGGGAATGGGAAGATTATATTTTAAGAACAAAAAGGCTTGAATGTAGTCAGTAGAAGAAGGAAGAAAGATGATTAATGGATGATTGTGGTTCATAGATTCCTTCTGTTGGAAGACAGGTTCTTAGAGACAATAGCAAAATGTGACAGTGGAGAACAAGGCTTTCCTAGTATTGAGCAGCTGCCGTTTACAAGAAGTGTTACCACCCTGATGTTGTTTTGAAGGGTGCTGAGGTATTCTGGAAACACAAAGTTGTATTAAAAAGAAGCCATTTACATTGCGATACTCTGCAGCTCTGGCACTGCATTTCCTGACGTGACTCTGGAAAATGAAGTGCTGGTACCACGCTGAGTGTTAATGATGCAGGCGACGCGCAAGGAAGCTGAACTCACCTCTTTATTTGTGGGTGGCTGTGGTGCAATAATGTTCAGTAACTGAACATTGAAGTAAATGTCACGGTAGTTTGTCAACCCTGAGATGTGCATGAAGCATCGTTCCCATCATTGGCCTGTGTGTAGATGCAAACTTTCTCTGTGGAGTTCTTTCAGTTTTAATAAGCTGGTTTCCAACTTATTTTAAAATGAAAGGGGGGGGCCATATTTTACTTGGTAAAATACTGATATAATAATTGATCAGTATTAAAAGAGATTCAAAGTGAATTATAAACTGAAGTGCTCAAACTCGCGACATAGGCAGAAAATGTGTTAGCTTAAACTTTTTTTAAAAAAACCAACCTTAACGCTTATTATCATTTCAGTTTTCAGACCAGTGTTTGGAACAAGAATTATTCTTCTGTTTAGGGCTGTGATTTATAGGAGCTTTGCTGGAAACTAGCCAGGATAGCGTAGCAGGTTAGTTGTATTTAAAAGTGCCTTATTGTAAGGTATTGTTTGCTCTGTAATACACACTTTTATCCATAAAGCTGTAACAAAATAAATGGGAGAATAATTTTTTTTTTGCCCTCAGCAAATCACTGAGTAGCAGTTTCATGTTTTAAGAAGGATAAGTAAAGCTAGCCAGAGATTTATCAAATGTTTCAAATTATGAAATGTCTTTATATGGAATCATAAATCTACAAAGCAGGAACTGTTTTTTCTAGAACTGTGGGAATTATTTTATGGTATTTTTCACAATAAAGATATTTATGATGACAAGAAAGTGCTGCTGTGTATTTGTCTTCCCTTCTTGCCTTGCTCTTCAGCTTTGAAGCTGGAGCTGTGCAGAAGTGCACAGGGCACTGCTGCGGGCAGGGGACAGGAGGAGGAAGCAGCCAGGTTCTGTGTGGAAGAGAACCTCTGATGTACAGAACTCAACTACAGCAATTGTAGCAGCCCTGTAGAGTGCTGACTTCACTGTGAGAACAACCAGCCCTTGGAATATCCTCAGGAAATGCTGGATTCCTCAGTGTTGGACACAGATTTGCCTGACTGGCTCATCTTATTGTGACCATGCTTTTGCCAAAGAAGGCTGGACCAAGTGATCCTTGAGGTCCTTTCCAACCTGATGTCCTGTGATTCCGTGAAGTCTCAGACTGAAGGCAAGTATTTTATTCAGGGAATGGGTTAAAAGGAACCTTACTGAGAAATACTTCTAACACTAAAGCTCTTGTTCATGAGCAATACTGCACTAATGCCTGGTTTGTTAATTTTCTGTTAAACTTACCACCTGGTCTCAAGAAGATCAAGACAAAATACACTCTCATAGGAACATAAATTGTTTAATAATAATTCATAATAATAATAAATTGTTTAATAATAGTTCAAATATTCCTTTGCTTACAGAGTTGCACCAGGTTTTGGCAACACTAAACCAGGATGTGTTTTCTTGCTTTTCACAGGGCAGAGCACACAGACTGGAAATAAATCAGCTCTCTGCATCTCTACACCTCACCTCACAGCAGATGCCATGTTTTGAACATTGGTGTTGCTTCCCTGCAAAACCACTTTCTATATAGCCAAGTAGGGAATGGTTATTGTGTAATCCAAAAAGGGAGAACAGAAAATAATCCATTTTTTTTTTTTTTTTTTCTCCAGTGGTACCTTTTAATATTTTGTACAACATACAGAATCCATTGATTTAGTGTTAAAAATATAATGACATGCTAATGACTCAAACTGCTGCCTTAAAGAGATCTTTAAAAAGTAGTGAAGATATTTGTGGGACCTTTCTTATTTTATAAATCACTGTATATCTCAAAAAAAGAGCTTTCTTTGAAAGTAATAGTATGCAGGAAAAAAACACTAGAACATTTTGTACAAATATATAAAACTAGAAAATTTTATGAAACCTTTTACATCTTCAAAATATCTTCAGCAAATTACATTTATAAAATTATATTCTAATCATTTATGCAATCTCAAGGAAATAGTATTTAAAGAACTATTTCTTTTTTTAAAGGCAGTAGAGGTAATCCAATTTTAAAAAGAACATGATGCTACAGAGAAAATGAACATGAAATCAGTGCATGAATTATCCACTTTTATGCTGCATAACATTCTCACACAGATAATCATAATTAAAAGAGACCTAAGGTTTCTGAAAGAACCTTTAACTTCTGTCCTAAAGCAAGTTTTCCAATCTATGCTTCAAGCTTGGAATACCAAGGCAGATCCATGTGAAATGCTGCTGCAGAGACCGGCAGCAGGATGGAAGTATAAGCTCAGAAAAGTATTTTGAAAATAAAACAGTGCAGCAAACAGCTGAACAATGGTTTGGGGGTTTTGTTCTCTGCTATGGCAAATAAATTACTTCCTTGTTATGAATGGAGTTTATAGTAAGGGTATATAGGCATCTGTTAGGTCAACTACAAGTCCAGCTCTATGGTACAAAAATACCAACTTAAAGTTTATGTTCAAATATGTTTGACTTGCTGAATGATATCCTGAAATAATTAAGAGAACAAGCATAACAAAACAGCTCCTGCATTGAAATGGGACAGACATAAAGAGAACTGACATTAGGCTTTACTGACTTTGGCTATTGGGTTACACAGGAAATACTCCATTGGGTACTTCACACAAAGGAAGTCCCTCGACAGGCATTTAAAAATCTCTATGTGACCTGTTAAAACTCTTCAAAACACATAAAGGTAAAACCACAGGAAATATAAAGAGCTGTAAAAAAATCTGCATGTCTCACATTCCTTAGTAAGATGGCTTGAAAAATATCAGCAAGGTGTGATTTTAAATACTCACTCTCATAGTAAGAAATTGTAAACAACCAATAGCTGAGGACAATGGCAGCAGAGACAAAATCTGTTTCATTTCTCTTATTATTTATTTGGTTCATTCTTCTTATTGTTTATTTAGTTATTTGCTGCTATGGAAAAATGTGCAATCCTTGCTGATTCACCCACTTAGTGCAAATTACCTGGTCTTGTATAATTTCAAGCATTTAAACTGGAAGACTTTTTATAAGAATGTGTGGTCTCATCCAATCCCATTTTGAAACCAGCACAGCCTGAACAGGGTGTGTATTTAAGGCACTAAATTTCACTTTAAGACACAAATTCCCCATTTTCAAATAATGTGTGTTGCAAGAACTTTTCCCTGCAATTTTTGTGGGATCAAAATGTCAGTGTCCCATTAAAGCAACGGTGAGTACAAAGTGAGTACAGGTTTAGAAAATTACAGGAGACACCACTGATAAATACTGAAAAATACTCAGATATTTTTATTATTTTCAATTATAAACAGGTTGATGATACTCAAAAGTGAGCAGAAGCAGCTTTCTGGTACTGACCTTCTGATGCACTGTACACTGGTTGGAAAATCACCTCAACTAAAATCATAATGGAATTTTATCACACACTATTTAAGTGGCCAAAAGAAGTCTAAGAATCAAAAATTATTTTTAAAAATCTCTAAGAGTGCAGGAATCCTGCATAATAAATAAAGTATGTAATTCCTTGCTTTAGTGTCCACATGGAGTTATCTTTGTGTGGTCTAAATTAGACATTTTTTATGAAATTCTTTCTTGGGACCACAGCATTTCTTGAGGGACAAAGCTATGGGCTAATAGCCAAAATTTTTGATACTTAATTTAAATACAGTAGCCTAATGCATGGAATAGGCAGAAAACAGTTTTCAAGTACATATTTAATGTGTGTGTCCTCCCCCAGACAGACAATGCTGAACACATCTTTTTTCATATTCCAAAGTCCTCTGGGCAAACTGTACTTTACAGAAGGAAAAGAAAAGCAAAGCCATCAGGAAAGCTGCTCCATACTGGTTAAAAAAACCCCAAACTCCCAGGTCCCTGTGGATTTCTCATTTTTGTATTGCATTTAAAATGTTTTAAATAACACTTTAAGTTATAAAATACTTGACTTCTCATTAAAGAATGTTGCAAATAGTGCCAAGGTAACAGCTGTGAATTCCCTTTAGTCCTTCCCAGAAGACTCTGGAGCTGTCAACATTGCTGGTCATGGGTTGTGCTAAAGTTCATCGTGCTTGAGACCTGTAACCAAAGGGGCAAAAATACACAAAAGAGTCACATAAAAACAGTGCCTGGGTTTGTAAGATGTGGAGAAAGCCCTTTACGTTCCATTTCCTGCTAATCAGTCAGTTCAGCAACATGAACTTCATTATTATAGCCTTGCTACAAGCCGACCAGAAGCTTTCACAAAGAATAAAACCCACTAAGAATTCTTGATAAGGAAAAGTGAATTTGTTCCTCCACTCAAGACTTTTGAATATTTATCTGCTAAGTTTTTTCATTAAGCCTGAGAGCTGAGATCATCTTTTCATCTTGTTTCACGTTAGTCCAAGAAGTCAAGTCTTACTAGGAGCCCTGTATGTGTGTTTGGTTTTTTCAGTTTTGGGTTGTGTTTGTCTGGGTTTTTCATGCTGTTTAACTAATTCAGCTTAAAACTATTTTAGTTAAAAAAAACAAAAACAAAAAAACCAAAAGTCTAAATGGAGCAAAAAAACCAACCCCCACCCCTAAACTAACTAAAATAGAGTTTAGTCTAGTGCAAAAAGGCCTGGGTAGATAAGCCTGGAGTGAGAGATGCAGAGGCAAATTAATTCTCAGTTCCCTACTGCTGAATAGACATGAGGTTTAGATTATCCAAGTAAACTCTAAGCTAATGTGCTTTACTTCATATTTGTGACTAAAATTATGTGTGAGAGTTGGTTTTTGAGGTCCAGGAATAGGAGACCACTGAGCTTTCTCTTAGATTCTGGCATGAAACAAGAGGTTTTGTCCTGGCAGGGTAACTCCTCTGTAAAGAAGCATCACACAACTATCAAAACCTCACACATTTCTCTAAGAACAAGGGAAATCACATGAATACAAGATTTGTGCCTACTGACCCCAATCTCAATTTCAACTAGACTAATATTTAATTTTAAAAGCTAACAGCTGAATATGCATGTGAATTACCTTTTTGAAATAATGATGTTAGATTTTTCTTCTCTCTTTCAATTTGCTGTATTAAGTTTCGGATCTCAGAGTCATAGTCAACCCATTCAGGAACTATCCGGGCAGCAGCCTTTAGTTTTGGTTCTTTGGTCTGCGGATTGTTGCACTAAAAGTTTAAAACATATTAGATGTAAACAAAGCAAATGTGAAAATAACACATTTTCAGAGAATTTGCCTCAAATGAATAGTAAATACTTTTCTTTTTGCTGACTGTAAGTATAGCACAGACATGGCTGGCATGAGAGTAATAAGATTTAGACAAAATTGCCCAGGGAGGTGCAAGATTGACATTGGCACATTGAAACTGAACCTGACGTGCGTTTTGAACAGAGAGCACCTGTCTTTAGAGCACAAACAAACTCATTCTAACAACTGTAAAGACACAAAGAAAACAAAACTACTTACATACTGAAAAATCACATCAAGTTCCAACTGTCTGTTTTTCTTTCAAATTATGTCTAAAGCATCACAAACAGTGTGTGTATGTTGTCAAAAGTCTAAATGGGGGGAAAATGGGATGGGGATAATAATGACAGGAAAAGAGATTTTTGTCTCTGTTTCTATGCCAAAAGAAAGAAACTGTCTTCTTCCTAAACATGGATAGTGTCCTGAGCACTTTTAAAACTTTGCTTTATTTCCTGTTTACAGCAATGAAACAGACCAAGAAAACCATGATAATGTTAAGGTTCTGGAGGAACCTTTTATGTGGGGGGAACAACAGCAGCCCATACTGCCCTGACAGGTAACAGCACTTCCTTACAGTTCCAGTAACTTGGCTGACTATGGAAAAATTATAAGGAAAATACATGCATGGGCATGAAAAGCCTCAATCCCATCCAGTTAATGGACAACAACACTTAATTTTTGGTACAGTTTTCAGCTTTAATGTAAGCAGATTTGGTACAGAGCAAGCGGGAGAGGTCTCAGAGGAGAAAATGTTTCAGGGGAAGGGATGGAATGTTGCAGTGCCTTCCAGCAAGGCTGCCTTCATGACATGACACACACTTAACCTGAAAAGCCCCAGAAATCACATCAAAGTTGTCAATCTGTACGACTCATTTAAGTCAGAATCAACTCACCAGGTCTATTGTTTTAGCCTTTTTCTTGGATTTATCATCACACCAGGTTTCACACCAAAGCCACTCCTGAGGGAGAGACTTAATGGCTACTTGATGAATCATATTATTGGGAAGATCCTGTACAAATTGTGTAAAACCATATATTAGCATTGAATGTAATGTAACTGATTATCAAGCTGCTGTTTAAAAGTACTTTTGCTATTACCATTTCTGCAAATTGTTCTTAGATTTCCTTCTAAGGGCTCACCTAGTTCTCTTCCAAGTAGATTCAATACTTAGTCATGCTCACTTTGATGGGCAATTCCATCTCTCATTTGTCAAGCAATTTTTTGTGGTCCTTACCTCTGTCCTCCCTTAGCTTAACATAAGCAATACTTCTGCCTGATAGCCCTGGTTCAGACACTGCCTGTCATACCATAAATACGTCTAAAAAACAAAACTTTAAACAGCTTTCTGTTCCTTAAATTTGAAAAAAACCAAACAAACCAACCCTGACTCAAACCCCATATAATACAGGATTATGCCACTACTTTAAATTGAGATGACTTCTAGGAAAATGGATTCCAGAAACATGAACTTGAGAAGGAAAAGCCTTAAACTGCTACTCTGGCTATGTTCCTTACTTCATTCTAGGGGGTGGTTTTTAACCTTTATTATGACTATGGTCAGGTAGTCTCATATTGAAAACTCTGAACCAAGATCTGGCTGAATGCAGGGACTTATAATAGAGAAACACCTCAGGCAGTCACTCACTGCACCTACTCTGGCCAGTTACAAACAGCAGAGGCAGTAACTGGTGCACCCATTCGTAAGCTCTCTCACATGTGCAACTCTTACATTGTATTTTAGAATAAATGTCAGTACTCCAGTATTAATCCCATCTTATTTTGCCAATTCACCTTGCTAAACATGACAATAAAATAGCACATATTGCTGCATTATGAAAGATGTATAATTTAATTAAATATAGATACTAATACAAAAAAAGTACACCAAATACAAAAATATGGAGAGCCAAGACATTCAACATTAATTGAAATGCATTATTTTTTAGAAAACTTAAAAGTTTTGAAAGATAGTTTATCACCATTTGGAAGGGTTTATCACCATTTCAATTCCAAAAGAAGAGAGACTGGTTTTCTTTTGTGCCTCTCTGACTTTCTAAATGAAATCACAATTCCTGGGTTACTACAGTACTTTTAGAAGCTGTGAATTTTAAAATTGTTACTTGTTAATTGTTAAAATGCAGTAAAAAGTAGAAAGTCGTCTGTTAGTTTCAAGATTTGAAGTAAACAGAAATAGAATGAATACAAAAACACTCTGAACAAAATTACTGTACTTGAAGTCTACTTTTTATGATGCGTAATTTTTCTCCCTAGGAGTTCTATACTTACTCTCCTTGGCATTTAAAATCACCATTTCCCCTTCTATCTACTTCTCTTTTGTGGTTAAGGACCTTAAACTACCACCCATGAAGATGGCACTGCTGGCAGATTAGCAGAGAGCTGAGATTGCTGCTTCTTTGAGAAGGGCAGTGAGCACTCCAGACAGGTATTTAAAATGAAAATAGTAATAAAAGAGTTCTTATGCATTCTTATCAGTAAATGAAAGCTCTCCAGGTCTCAAATACATTGCACTGTGGTTTGTATTTTCAGGAGTACTGCTGTATTTTGTGTAAAAAGTAGCAAAGAGGACAGCAAGTAGTTCCTATCAATACAGTCAAACCAGATTACTAAGAAAATATTACTTTGAAATATTCATTTTCTGAAGTAATTCCAATTCCATTCTGCCAAGATTTAGCTACCTTAACATCTGGTCCTTAAATGGCTTTTGATTTGATCCAACAGGCTTATAGCAGATATATGCTATCATGTATTAAAGCTGTAATTGGAAGTATAAGAAACTTAAAATGAGAAGCTTTAATATTTTGAGAACATTAGATAAAACCAATTTTCTGAAAACCAGCGTTATGGTGGAAACCTCTGAATCTTAAAAGGTCTTTTTGAAAGACACCTTGTGCATGTGGGTCAGAGTGGAGAACACAGAGCTCTGTCACATCAGGACTCTGCATGAGTGATCAGGGCCAGTAATTGACTCTGTTGTCCAGAAAGATGTGAACTCTGACTGTTGCTCTTGTATCAACCTTTTGCTCTTAACATAGAGCTAAAGGCTGCTCCAGCTCCAGGTATCCAGTCTAATCTGAGTTTTCAGAGTGGCTGTATTTCCACTTTTCTTTGTCCAGTATCACAAGAACTGCTATTTTCAATTTTTACTTTTATTTCTGGAAAAAAAAAAATGCAAGTGGCCATAATGTCCTTATGTAAGAGAGAAACTTGTTTGCAGAGCAGGGGTGTGGAAAAGCACTGAACAATGTGGGCTTTGCTACCACGGGATCCTATTGCTGCTAAAGGCAGGTAAAAATCTTCTGTGCTTTAGTAATTCCACAAGGAAAACACCAAAAGCAGGGACAATCTCACTTATGAAGCTTTCTAAGGTTCACCCAAAGTGAGACAAACTCCAGTCACCCCAGGGTGACCAGGTACAGCAACCACCAGAGTGCATTTCCAGTTAAATTAGAAAGGAAAATTTAATTTACATTAATGGGAAAAAATCAGAAAAAGGAAACAAGTTCTTGCTAAACAAGAATACCATTACCATTATCAGAATATAGGGTTATAATCAGAAAAACATAAATGGTCATGGAACAACTACAAATAAATGTGAAAAGTCCTGTAAGTTGGGTTTTTTACTCATTTTTTAAATTAAAAATAATCATCAGTGTTCAGTTTTCTGAACTGTGCTCATATACACTCCTGAAAATGGGCTAAAACAGCAGTAAATGGCAAATAGTTTTGAAATTATGTAACATTCATGTTGAAATACAAGAAATTCTATACATATTGAGAAAGATAAAGAAAATAAACCCGAAAATGCTCAAAGCCATACACACCTGATCTAGATTTGACAGACTGTTTGGATCCTGACTAAGAGCCTGGTACTGGCCCCGTAGCCTGTCTCCAGCTGCAATCTTCCTGAACTTCTTCAGGTCCACAACATACAAGGCACTAAAAGAATAATAATAATAAAAAAAATAAGATTTCTGGGGTTTCACCTTCTTTTTGATAATCGTAATAAAAGTAACAAGAAATTAAAACATGGTCCCATCCTGAAGGGATATTTTTCTTTATTAAGTGGCTGAAACTACCATAAAATGGTGAAACCAATATGTCATCAGAATTCCTGCCTTATTCATCTCTTACTGAGAATGGCTCTTGAATGCCTCAGTGACCAACACCAACACCCAGATTTGGATCAAATTCACAGGAAGTGTGTAAGGGGCTGTCCTACCTGATGTGGTATTTCCTTTTCCCGAGGTGGGAAGCCCAGTAGCCGGATTTCCAGAAGCGGTACCCGTCCATCTCTCTGCGGCTGTCACAGAAAGGAGTGTATCCATAGGGAGCTCCACCTAGGTCCAGGTCTCTCAGTTCTTTCAGGTCACTTCTCACAATCTAAACAAGAACATGTTTGTTTTTATAATTTAGTACTGTTTCTATGAGGATAGGTATTGCAGCAGGCTTCACAATTTTTCATTTTAATTGAAAAAGCCCCTCAGACACTATGACAGGGAGGTACAGATAAACTATTCCACTGGGAGATATCTACCAAATTACTGTTCAAGAAAAAGAAAATTATTATTGTTTCTTATATTATTAACAGTGGCCATCTGTGTAACACATTTATTGAGTAAATTATATAAATCTGGCAATATTTTTGAAATTCACAGACCAGTGTTTCTGACTGCCCAATGTAAAATTCCTTAATTAAGAAACATAACTTCTGAAATCTACCAGTCATGTCCCTTCTACAGAATCCTCCTTATTTGTTACTCAGCTTAGGCACTCCAAAATTATTGCATCATTTGAAAAATCCTTGTATCTAATGGTAAAGTACTTTCAAAAAGAGGTTTTAATGACATTTTACAAACACCCTTTATTTTCTAACCAATCCTTCTTCCATCAAACCCCACTTATCTAATTTATCTGTGGTAAAAAAAAAAAGTTTTAGCTATTTGGGAGCACAGAGAAGTCCTTACAGTTAGGACAGACAACCAGTGTTCCCAGGTGGTGTATCCAAATGAAATTGCAGAGAGTTGCAGTCTGCATTACTATACCTAAATTTAATTTATTCTCAAGCTTTGGAAAAGGACCAAAATACATCAGAATTTGTCTCAAGGTTTTTAATAACCTTGTGATAAACACTTCAATGCCTCATCTGAGACAGCACTTAGCCTTTCAGTACATTATACAATGTTCATTCCTGAATGAAGGACTGCATGCAAATTTAAAGTAGAGATAGGATTAATCTTGAAGAATTTCAGACATCTAGAAGTTGTTCAAATGGTCCAGATCACCTCAGACACAGGCCATAGCGGGGAATTCATGTCACAGTCAGCTCAAAGATGGAATCATTTCAATATGCTTTCAGTGAAATGCACCTTTAAGATCACACACATCTCACCAGGTGCTTTTCTCTCCCCACAGACAATTTAGAACAACTCAGTGTAGAGAAACTCATAATGTCCACACAACTGAAGACAAGTGAAATTCTTGCATTTACATTCTGGAACACCACTGGTTCTGTTTGTACGAATGCAACAGTCTTTTGAGACCAACATCTGAATAAAATGGCCACAGAGAATGAAACTGGATCAATTTAAGCCCAAATTAATTCCTCATACAGTTATATGCCATTATTTTTGCTTACCTGGTCAGCATCAACAAATATTATTTTATCCACAGCCAATGGGAAAAGAACATCCAAGAAAAGAATTTTGTAGCCCCAGATAATTCTTTGTTTTTCTGTCTGTTGATAAAGCCAGCGGGGCCACTTATACTGGACCAACTCATACTTGAACCCATACTTGTTAGCCATGTGAGGAATTACATCCTAGAAGAACAAAAAGAAGAACAAAAACCCATCAGGTGCATATATACGAGACACCCAAAATGAAAAAGCATGAATGCTCCAATGCAGCTGCAGCTGTGTTGGCCTTACTGACTACATAATTTATTATTTTAAAATGTTCCCTTAGCTTTAGCAATATCCTCAGTTACACCAATAGAAATAGCATTTCATGCAAGCTCTTGGAGATTTTCACAAAAGAATGAATTATTATAATCACTGGGCTTCATGTTCCAGAAGAGAACCTCATACTTAACACTGGTATTTAATAGATTCAGGGATTATTTTCCACTGTGAAAAATTAATTTGAATTATATAATTAATAAATTTCAATTTTTAAAAAATTACTTAAAATTTTAAAGGAAAAAAAAAAAAAGAAGACAAGTTTTCTCCTACCTTAAATGTTGGGGAGAGATAGTTTTTCAGAAACCAAAATTTAACTGGTGTTTTTGTATGACGTAGGACAGAAAGCATCATAATTCTGTGGAAATATAAGTCTACAATAAACAAACAAATACACACAGGTCATTAAATTTCAACTGCACTTAGAAAGTACTAAAGCTAAGTATAATTTCTTTAAGCCAATTGAAGTAGAAATTTTTACCTGCTTCTAATTAAAACCTTTAAAAAGCATGTGTTCAAGGGCACTTTGATATGGCCTTATTTGATCATTGGCTAAACAATAGTAGCAGGAACAATTTCAAAAGTGGATCTATTAACATGCTTTATTCTAGGAGATGTGCCTGAAAATATTAGAATAATGGTTAGTACTTCATATTAACTTGGCTACTGAAATAACTTATTTTAGAATATATTGGTTGAGTTCAATAGGTTGCTGAAAAGAAAAAAAAAAAAAAAAAAAAAGCAAAGTTCTTGTCAGATCCTCTTCTAAAAACCCTTAATAACTGTAAGAATCACTATTTTGGGTTTTTTTCACTATTTTTCACTATCGTGGCCTTTCTTTGGTGTAACCAGACAGATAAGCAGTGCCTTATAGCCTTACAAGAGGTCAAGTCTGCCTTAAAAATCAAGACATAATGAACTCAAAATTAAGAAAAAGCAACAGGTAGGGTGTTTTAAGATTACTTTTTCTCCTTTCAAGTAAATGTGTCTTTCCCTTCATGAAGGTGGTTGCAGGCTGAAGGAAAGAAACACAGCGCTCAAACTTCAATGACTCAGCAATCAAATCACTAAACCAGTGCTCAAATCAGACAAGAAACAGAGATGGTTATGAACAGATCAGGCAACACTGTAAGACTTCCTTAAAAAGCAATCACTGCTCATTGAAAGGACCCTGAGAAAAGTAAGGCCATATGTGCATGTAGTAAATCCAGTCTGTACTAAACACAAATAAATACAACTCTAACAAAGTCACTTCTGTGGTGTCTTTACACAGAGAGGCTGAACTTCATCTTATATGTTTGTACTTCACACATGAAAGACATTTTCTATCTTAAAAGAATAATGGTATTTTTGAACATCTATATATTGAATCACTTTGTTATTAAAGATTAACTTAGTCCTCACTGTATAAAACTTTTCTCTGTTTTAAAAATTCATTACTTAGATGTTGTTTAAAAAGTCACTTTCTTTATGTTGCTTAGTTTTACCAAGAAAAATTAGAGTATTGCTATAAAATTTTTGTTTTCCCTTTTACCTTTCCTTACCTTAAAAAACGTTCATACAAATGGCCTGAAGCAACAGAAAAAATGTTAAGAATATCACTTCCCTTTTCCTTCTCATCTGCTGGAATTTCTTCTGAAAATCTAAGAATTATTATAAATAATTATGTAAAGTAAGCATTCAGCAGAAAAAAAAAACCCTACTAAATTATCATTAAGCTCACAGAGAATCAAAAATAAGAAAATACACCAAAGAAATACACATCTGCAGTAAACAAATACACTAACATTCTACTTCCACTGCACATGCCTATGATACCACAATCTTTTGGGAGCAAAATTGTTGGAAACCTAAAGGCTGAAAATTTCAGGCTTTCTAAGGCTTTTCACAAAATGTCATACCCAGTCACTCAGGATAAACAATGGCATTACACAAACAATTGGCAGTCTCCAATATTTTCATTCAAACAGAACCCAAAATTGACAAGAATTCCATGTTTAACCAAAGTTAAAAAAAAAATCAGAAATACACACAGCCAGGATATCTTGAGAACTGGTAATTTTTAAAATCAGAAACAGCTACTTTCCAAGCTTCATCCACGTGCATTCTACAGCAGAACAACCAATGCATATTCTGGAAATGAAGAAAGTCTGCACAGCCCCATAGATGGATATATCCATAAAATATAGCCTCTAAAACAGAGACTAAGCATAAGAAAAAGATGGCCACACAAGGTCAAATCACATATCTAGCCCAGCGCTATCCCAACAGCAAATGACAAGGCTGAGGAGTTATAGCCTTCCCCAGAATACTCTCATAACTTTCAGAAGTCTGTGGTGATGGGATTTCCCAGTGTTTTTTGTAACACTTGTTGAATTCTTCTTCAGATTACTCTGATTCCTCTCCTTATAAGCTAACCTATGTATTCAAGGTATGTTGTCCCGAGGTGTCTGTTTCTGCTGCACAGCATTCTTTGCTTGTTTTGAATACCAAAGTCTGCCAGGGCTGGTTTTCAATCACATACCTTCCAGCACAGAGGCAGGGGATAGTGGCTGCAGTTTCCCTCAGGCACTGCTTCACAGATCTCAGAACCGCAGAGCCAGATGGGTTACAGTTATCAAACGGTTATCAAGCCATTTGATATTGTTGGAAATTTACCTCAATAGTCTTTTTTGTGAGGTGAGTCATTCCTCACACACTTAGATTGCATGAGTCACTCCTATTACTTTTTCTTCTGGTTATATCTCTTTTAAAAGTATCCTTTAGAAAGTGTAAAAATAGGTATCCTCATAATCTTTAAGAGCAAATGAGACAAGTCTCAGATCTCCAATGTATTCAAAAGAATTCAGATCACTCCACTGATACAAAGCTGAAACCTCAGAAATAGCTGAGAGGCTGTAATGTGTTTAAGTGGTGTGAATAATCTTTTGAGAAACCTACACTCTTTTCACTCAGGCATGGTGAAAGAGAAACATCAGTGGAGTAGCATTGTCTGCATGGTGTGGCATCTTCAAAGAAGACAGACAAGCTCTCAACCAGCACTGAACTCTCACAGGCTAAGCAGACTGCAGTTCACAGGTCCAAGCAGTTTGTCTCCTTTCTTCCTGACTTTTTGTCCCAAGTCTTACATTTAGTGATAGCAGGACTGAAAGAATGTCGAACTCTTTATAAAGCAGCCATCACATGTGATAAAAGAAAATCGGGGTTTGATGCAAGGGTCTTGAAAATATTGATTCTGCAAAGCTTTACAGAAGGCAGAAATCTCCCAGAGCTGCTGGGCTGACCTGTAAGGTCACGTGGGAAAAGCAGTCAGTTGGAGAAGGGCAGCTCAGGTATGAAAGGGCTTGTGCAAAGTGGTGTGCACATCTCCCATGTTAGAGCACATGTGGGTTCCTGCAGTGAACAATGTGCTGGTGGATATTCTTTTCATTCTGGGATAACAAAAAAGAAGGGTATTTGAAAGATCCTAGATGGCAAGAGGCTGACAGACAGTCTCAAATCATGCCCTTGAGCCAAAACCTTGGGAAGAGCAAATAAACTTCACTGTGTGAGGAGCTTCCTTCGCCCAGCCAAGCTCTGAGCACAATGAATGCCACTGTGATAAAAGGCAAGACCTGGAAGATTGAGAGATCTCTGGCCTTACAACCTTCTTAGAGGGAGTTAAGATTTTGATCTCTGCACATACATCCTTTCATGCAGCCAATTAGAAGTGGGAAGCTTGAAGTCAATGAAAAATTCCTTCAACTAACATCATTCTTCAAAGGAGGCACCTTTGTGCAGCAATGTGGGTCCAGAGTGGAAGAAATTTTTGAGAGTTGTAGCACAGTAGTCTGGGAGGGTTTCTGAATCTAGTCAATATGGATACAAAATTGAAAAAAGGGAAATTTAGTTTAGATAGTAGGAAGGAATTCTTTAGTGTGAGGGTGGTTAGACACTGGACCAGGTTGCCCTGGGAGGCTGTGGCTGCCTCATGCCTGGCAGTGTTCAAGGCCAAGCTGGATGGTGCTCTGAACAAGCTGGTCTAGTGGGAGGTGTTCCTACACATGGCAGGCAGTTGAGACTAGATGATCTTTAAGGGTGCTCCCAACCCTTAACATTCTATGATTCTACGATATTGTAACAGTAAAATCATCTGTGGATAAATGGTGATAAACATAAAATCAGCAATAGAGACTCAATGTAGTCTTAGGTCTGTAGGTACTTGTGGCACAAGAGGCCTTATGAGATGTTTTAAAGCTGGAACAGAAGCCAGTCCTGGATCCACCGAGAGATGTGTGTGTACAGGACTGACTGGAGCCAAGTGATTAGTAGATAAAGTAGAACTGTTATGACTTGTCTTTATTTTCTTTAGCAGTCTGTGACTGAAAACCATTGCCCAAGCTACTGAAAACTGAAGAAAACCATTTTGAGTGTTGTTCAAAACAGCAAATTAAAAATACTACAAAGTTATTAGCCCCAAATGTAATGCTTGAGATGCTTATTACAATTACTTACAGAACTCAAACTTTAAAATAAAAAGTAAAAAAACTTCTTGATATTTCATAAATTATGTTTAGGAGCAGACAAGCAGCATTGGCCTGCTTTTTGATGTTCAGTTTGACATATCTGAGTAACACACAACCTGCTGAGATTTTCACACTGAGACTGATTCCCTGCCACAGTAAAATGAAAAAAACAGCCAAAGGAAAAAATGAAGATAAACTGGAAATGCAAAGGAGGGATTAAGAAGGTAATAAAAAAGGAGATTTACAAGACATTACAGTTTATCTGTCCTCCTTTTTATTTACATTATAAATCCCTTGGAGAGCCTTTTTACACATTTGTATCACTATCAAGTAAGAAAGTTTACTTGCTATAAGTAATAATAAACATCTCCTGGAACAGTTGAATTAGAAGCAAATTATGCATTACCTTGCAACTGATTCCACATTTCCTTTTTTTCCTGTCGTCCCATCTGTAAGAAGCTCTTCATTCATTTTATCAGGCTTTTTCTGTACCTAGTCAGTAAAATAAATGCCTTTGTGCAACTTGGGAAGGTAGTTGATAGTAATTACTACTTGCATTGTGATATCTAACTGCAGTGTACTAGCTGGCTAGAGCCACTAAGTATGGTGATTAATAAATCAGCCAGCACGTTTCAGGCCCTCTATACATCTTTATGCAAAAAATAACTACAAGTGTGGTGAATTTTATGTCATTTTCCTCCCTGACAAGTTTGTGATCCAGCCATTACCTGGCAGAAGCGTAGTACCTCACAATGGAACTTACCTGAGAGGAAATTGTCATTTTCGTAAGCCCTTCACAAGGAGAAAGTGACAAATTTGACACTGAAACATAAGCTCTGCCATCCAACTTAAGCAATTTCTGCTGTCTTATCCAGATGCTTATAAAGACTCAAGATTAATTTCATTTACCCACCTCGATTTCCTTGATTAAAAGAAATTGAATTGAATGTGAAAACTAAACAGCTTCTTACACCCTGAATGTGTGAACATACTCGATTCTAATCATATTCATTTCACATGTTTATATTGCCAAGCTAACAGAGTTTTCTGTCGACACTAATTCATCAGTCTTTTTAGCCAGTGCTCCTGAAGCCCCATCCTACAGATCAGTGGAGTGATTCTGGAGTTCAACTAAATGGCAGAGCTTACATATTCTAGTTATAAGCTTAATAAACACCACCTTTCACATAGAATAATATTCCTATTTTGGCTCAAAATGGGAAAATGAGGCACCCTTTTACCCATTCTCTGAGGTTTAAAGACAGGCTCATCATGTTCCCGAGTCTTACACAGTTTCTCTGGGTTCTGGAAATTTTCAGTTACCCGACTCTGGAAGAGACCTATCTCTGGTGTTTTAAAATATTTACAAAATAGTGGAAAATATATAGTATTATTATAAAGATATTTCTCCTCCATATGAGTGGTGCTTCATTAGCTGTTTTGGATACATCTAATGAAAGTAACATAATTTCATTGACACAAATTTGGCCACCTGCAGTAAAATACAACACACTTAATTTTAACTTCCACTCTGAAATCTGGGCTTTGTGTAAAATCTCTCCTCAGTCACTGGAGAGAAATGGATGTCTCAAGAGGTCATTCTCTTGGCTTAAATCCATATATGAGCTGGGATGAGCAGTCCTTTGGACTCTCTCCTGCTAAGCAGAAAAGGAATTTAAGTCACCAAGACTACACGCTTGGGCATCTGGAGCTAGATGAGATAAATATTATCTATGTTTAACAGCTATTTAACAAATCTCCCACACAATTAGTATAACCTGATTGGATAAAATTAACTACATTAATTTGCACATCCTTCTCTTTAATTATACAAAATCTAAATTATATATTTCAGTATACACATTTCAATTAAATATAGCCTGAGACACGTAAGCATAAGTCATATTTCATATAAAGAAACACTGCATACATACTTGAACTTTGATAATTTTGCTTCTGAAGTTGTTTAATACCACAATAACATCTGTCAGGTCAGCTACAGAATCTGTTCCTTCATGGCTGTGAGGAGAAAAAAAAATCAGGCAAAAGTACTGTCTCATTAAAATTTGCATTGTTACTTGGGTTTAATCAGAGAATAATGTTTAGAATTGCTGATATTTACAGAAAAAATACTTCACTTGCATCTGATTATATTTTAAACCTCAAAAACTTTGAGTTTTATTCATCACTGGACATTGTCCACAGTCATTACCTTCATTTTCTAATTTAATTTTTCACAGGAAGTTTGCTAATCAGTGAAAAACTGCAGTAACCTAGAGCTAAACACATTATTATGTATTTTTTATATATATATAAAATGTTCAAATATTGAACAACAATTTATTTTTCAAATATGGAAAAACATCTTAGAAATTGTGTGATGGCATTAAATGTACTTTTACAATAGATCTGCTTTAAAAAGTATAGGGAAGGGTTCATCACAGTGCT
>VWYP01020778.1:1111-21300 GCA_013400435.1 Pycnonotus jocosus
CTGTAGATTGCACTGGAACACATTATCAGCAGAATTTACTCTGGGTGGTTAGAAGCTTGCCAGAAAAATTTAAGATAGCTTTTTAATTGTTTTAAATCTTGTATATTTAAAATAGGTTTAAAAGTATCTGGGTGTGTATTTTGCTAAAATATTCAGGCTATTCAAATACTCAAGCTAATTAAAAATAGTCCATTCTGGTCCTATTTCTTTTATCCAAGAATCATCTGTACACGTCAGAGAAGGATAATACCACAGGCTATAGAGCAGCCAGTATTATATGAAGTCTGAAAACCTGCTTGTATAATTATAACATGTTTTAGCTTTCACTGTCTTCAGCTATTCTTGGCAACATATTTATAAACATTGAATATTTTATAGCACCTATTAAAAAAAAACACTTTCAAAAAGAAAATCATTAACATCTTTTTAGTAGATTTAAACTAGAGTTTAAGCTAGAATTTACATAAACATTCTATTTTTTCCTTTGTATAGAATATTAAATAAAAGCCCATCATTATAAAGTTGCAAATGCAATGCAGTTGTAAAACTAGCAGCCATTTGGTCAAAAATCAAGCTACTAGCATAAATGTCTCCTCAAAGAACAAGCCTCCTTGTACTAGACATCCAGCTGGTAGAGACATTATCATAATCTTGCAAAAACAGATTTTTATAAAATATGCTTTAGAAAGAATCCTGACTGTCAAAAACGTAAAGAGCAAAGAGTAATGTAGGGATATGTTAACAGAATATATCATAAACAACCCTCATTCCACACTCTAAAAAAAACTTCTTGTTGAAATAAAATCAAGTCTTCCTGATGATTTCTTATTGAACATGTTTTCTTCTAAAAATGCTCTAAACTTTTGAACCTTCAGAAGCATATTTATAACTCAAAAAGTCTTTAGAGGAGAAGGCAATTACTTCTATATTAAATGTGTTTTCTCTTATTCTTATAGATACTTCTTTGTTTTGATCTCCTGATAACTATGAAATAGTAAAATTCTTCTGAGACATCTATCTATAAATTTAATATTTTAGTTTGTACACGGTATGAGCCTGACCTTTAACAGTAACTGAGGCGAGTATGGTAAAATAAAATTGCGATTAATTTTACCATGCTTTATTACCTAAGAGAAAGAAGTATACTCTAAACCAGCCTCACAGGCTCCTCCTGTAGTGAATGGAGGATGCTTTATCCCTTGCGACATTTGTCATTTGTTTGACATAGGACGTGAAGCTGACCAAAAAGCACAATGTCCTGCAGCTGCCCATCTGACACAGGGGACATCTTAGCTCACAAATCCAATGAAATCCACACAGTTGAAGACAAGTGAAGTGAACTTTCCCGGTGGTCAATAAGGAAAGGTTGGTTTCTTCATGGGATTCTTTCCAATGGGAGATTGTGTCCAGATACCTTAAATACCTAAACTTGCATAGACTTTGTCTTTATTTAGTGGCTTTCAAAGGCTTATTTATTTCCCTCAGAGAAATAAGTGACTGTCCAGTGTGTGGTTCTGGGAGGCAAATAATTTAGAACCATAAAATCTTTCCTTACCTTGACTTGCAAAGCTTGCAGTAGCATTATCCAGCCTCATGGACAGAGAGGAACTGCACTTGTGAAATGACTGGTTATTTCAAATATAAGGCTGTGTGTTGTTCTGTACTGTATAGAACACCAGATGAATATTTCAGTAAGACTATGTATTTATGGTTTAGCACTGGATGTACTCATTAAGGTAGACCTATGCTGAAGATTAGGCTGAAAAAAGAGAGCTTGTTATGCCCATTGTTCAGGCAGAGCAGAAATGTTCTCTACTGAATAAAACGTAGTGTTCCTTCCCAGTTCTGTTTATTCATTTAGGCTTAGTGTATTTTAACAAAATTCTAACATGTTCTGATCAACTTATTAGAAAAGTTCTTCCCAGCAGCTGATGTTATAGCTATAGCCTTCCATACCAAATGGGAAATCAAAAGAAAAATAAAAGAGATCAAGCTTGTACACACAGGCTAATAAGTTAAACAGAAGTGTTTTTTCATGGTCATTCAATTTGGAAAGCCCTCTTGAAAACCAAGTCTTAAAAGATTTTTTTCAGAAATGTTAGACTGTTCCCTTATCCTTTTATAAAAGCGAAGTTAACTGCAAGTTAAATTGAAGGAGAATTTCAGATTGTACTGAGCCTCATGTAACTAAGTCATTCAAATAAATGCAAAAATGTAAAACCTTTCCTCTAAAGGAACTTTGAGTCATTTTTTCCAGATACACATACACACAAAAGCCAGTTAGAAGTGTCCTACATAAGTATTAAATTGACTTAGTCCTGAACTATGTTTCTAAAGCCATGGAGGTGTTAAGGAGTAGATGAAAAGAGCTGATTTTGAATCCAGTGAAGCCTGAAAGAGATGCACATTTTTCTCTGCCTAAAGTAAGAGAGAAGGCTATAAAATCCTCTGAAATAAAGAGGCAGCTCTCCTACTGCTCAGCTTTATAGTATGGCCAACAGCTTTTCCAGTTCACTCCTGGGAGTTTTCAGCAACCAGAGGCCTAAGAAGAAGGACTGAGAACAAAAGACAGTACAACTCAAAATAAAACAGCAGTATTCAATAACTCAGCATTATTCCTACCATGTGATGACATCACTGACGTGACATTTGAAGAGGTGATGTGCAGCAGGAAAGTTTTGCCACAGAACTTAATTTAAATTCTTTTTGAACAGTTCTACCAGGATGTGAAAGTGCTATTGCGACATACATGGCTGAAGGTTTTTCGCTTTTGAATGCCAGCTTTTTTAGAATATATACACCTAGAGAGGGCACTGAAGTTACTATTTGGTAAACAAAGATAAGTAATGGGACTTATAACAGATTTAAAGTTCTTGATATTCATTGATTTACCTGCCTCAAGACAACTGCTTGACTGGCTTCTTTTGATTAGCTGACTTAAAGGCTTTCTTCAGTTTCATAGGATTTATTTAAGATTAGTCACATTTGCCCATTTATAAATTGCTTAGGTTGTCCATGATACACCAAATAGGATTCACCAACCTTTTAATGAATTTTGCCCATCTATAAAGTATTTTAATTATCTGTGATACAGTATTACTTGTCTGCTACTAATTTTTATAATAAAGTACTTGGTTCCCTCAAGAATCAGCTGATCCTCTGAGGTGGAATATCTTCCAAAAATCCTTTATAAAGAAATATGCAGGAAACTGAAGTAATCACTGTTTGTGTACTGTTTTGCTTTTAATGCAATTCGCTTTTTCTGAGAATGAAATGTTCACAGTAAAGAACCATCTATTTTTCCATTTTTTTTTCTTTAATTATGACATGAAAAACAATTCAGTTTAAGAAACTAAATGAAGGGAATCAACCCCGATTCACCATCCAGAGAGACAGATATTAAGATTTAGCTTCTACCTTTAATGATTTCTTCAGATTATAAATAGTCTGAAAAATTTAAAAAAAAAAAAAAAGTAGTTATACTCAGTAACTTGAAATAACTCCTCCTTCTAAACTCACAAATGTTATTAGCAATCAAGAGTACTCCATGGCCTTTAATTTGATTATTAGCTCTTGCTAAAGAGGAAACCTTTTTATCAAGGGGTTTTTTTCAGTTTGAGAAATAGGGAACTGCAAACCAGCAAGTGTGACACAGTATCAAGCTAATTGGAAGGAACTGTAATCAAGAACAGAACTGGCAGGCAAGTAGATGGATCTAATGTAATGTGAAGGAGGCTACACAACTTTTATAGGAGGTAGTTATCCCTTACAAAATTTATTACAGTGCTTTTAAAGAGTCAGCAAGCACATGGATAAAAGCACACTTGGATTTTTGAAAAGTCCCTTACGATTGGCTTGTAAAGAAACCAGGGTATTGCAGAACGAAGTAGGAAATGCTTTTCTTGGGTTAATAATTGCCTAAAGAAGTAGGTGTGAAGTGTAGTAATGAATGCTCAAATTTTATTGTAGGGATCAAAGGAGTCCCACAAGGATCCTTTCTGTTGCAGTAGAGACAAAATTCTGTTGATGGGATTGAGCTAGTCAGGGTAACTGAAACAAATCTGATACCTAGAAGCACAGATCTCATGATGCTGAATGATAGGGCAAAAAATGTCAGGTGAAATTCAGTGCTGATATATGCAAAGTAATTAAAAAGGGGGAGAAAATCCCTAACTATATAGACATTGTGCTAGGATGTGTGCTGAATTTACAGTTGGACTTGATCTGAACAGTTTTTTCCAGCCCAAATGATTCTATAATTCTACAAAGACAAAAAAAAACCCCAAAAAACCCCAAAACAAAACAAACCCCCCCCAAAAAAAACCCCAAAAAACCCAAACAAACAAACAAAAAAACAAACCAAAAAACCCCCAAACACAGTAATGGTCATGGAGAGCAAGATATTATATGACCAGGAAAAAAAATCAAACTTTTGCTAAGTATCAGACAGACATCTCAGTTGAGCAGTTGCTAGAGACTGTCACAGGTATCCCCAGAACACTTGTGTGTATTTAACTCATGCAAACGGACATGTACCTGTAGATATAAAACCTGAGAGTGACTTATTTTCCTTTTCTGTACAAAGATCCATAGTAAATACACAAGAAAGATATATATCTATGAAATACTCACCTGCTCTTTTTGTCTTTATATGCATGTATTTATATGGGCCTAACAAGGAAATCTTCATCTCCTGACCTTCTGAGATGCTTAAAGCAAGGATTCCACTTGATAGAAAACTCCAGTTGCTGCTAGCGGGAGAGAAGGGCTCTTTTTTGTTATTCTGCTTTGATTTTGACTGATATGCAGCAGAAAGATGTAAGGGGACAGACAGCAACCTCCCTGCCTTCGAGCAAGCCCAGAGCAGCCACACCAAAGTCACAACATTCCCTGCGTGCAGCAGCTGAGCTGAGAGCACATCCTTGCCACACAAAATTTGATGAGAGCTTGCCACTGCAGAGCTCCTGGAATAAGAGATTACAGTCATGTGACTTAAACTCTGGAAATTTCTGACATTTAATATCAGTAATTAAGAGTTCAGATTGGTGCCTGAATCAATAACCCCTTGCAGTTATTGATCAGAAGCTGCTGCCCTGCCAATCAAGGAGCTGCACTGACCTCATGAAAGATGGTCTCTCCTTCCAGCACTGTCCCTGTACCACCTCCTTATGGCCTGTGTGCCTCAGAAGTGCTTAAAAAGATGTGAGGATACTGTCACCAAGATGTGCTCTGACAGGAGGCTTCTGGGACACCCAGCAGCAGCTGGCTGCTGCAGCTCACTCAGGTATGGAAAAACCTACAAAGACGCGAAAGACAGGACCTTTGGAGATGGGCTCCTTCCTCCAGCTGCCTCCCAATCTCCCACTTACCTGCTGCCAGCTCAGAGCAGCTGTCCTCTCTCCCCAGACTGAGGCAGCACCACCCTTTCTCTCCCACCTGTAAATACAAAAGTGCTGGAGGCACCCTCTGCAGCCTGGAAAATTTCACTGATGGTAGGGTGAAGCCTCCCTGACATCCTTCCTTGCTCATTGTTGCTGCTGAGGCACCCTGGGATCCTCAGGACAGCACCACGTCCAGCCTACATATCAGAGCACTTACTTTGGTGTACAAAAGGCACTTGGGTGGAGAAAACACCCACCAAAAAGCTTAGATGGGCACCCAAGTTATTTATTTCACCATTAGATCTCTAATGTCTTCCATACGATCACTCACCTTAGATGCAGGACCAGCAGCAAACTGCTGCCAATGGTTTTAAAAAAAGTACACACACATGTATACACATATGAAATACATATACATACACACACACATATATATGTACATGTATCTATAATAGTAAATTACTATTATTAGTGCAATATCACAATGTGATATTTTACAAATAAAATCTTTTTTGCAAATAGAGATTGAATTTTTCTTTCACCCATACTAATTCTGTGGAACAACTTTTTTTTCCCCTCCAATTATACAAGCAAACACAAATATCTTAACTCACATATATGCCTCTTGGACTATAGTTGTGTTCAGGGCTCTTTTGACTGATTATCTACTCTCTTAGCATGTAGATTCTCTGAGGTGCAATGGGAAATATAGTTTAAACACACAATTCAGCTAATTAAGGGGAATGAATGTTGGGGTTTAATTTTGTTTGCTTTTTCTTCTTCTTCTTATAGAATTTTTCCCATATGTTGCTAAGGAACTAATTGCTGGATACTTTAGGCAGGACAAAGTGGGCCAGAGGAGAACCTGGCTACATCTTTTGTCTCCCTGGGGGAGGGGGAGAGGCAACATGAGTGCTTTTGGAGCAGATAAAAGACAAAGATAGAGGCAGCTTGGGGCAGTTTGGCTTTTTGGCTCTCTGGGCACCCCCGGAGAGGACAGACAGGCTATTTCAGTGGAAAGAACTCCAGTCCTAGGAAAAATCTTCCATTGTTTCCTCGTGCGTCTGGGGATTCTGAGCTCCTCAGCCCTCCTGCCTGCCGGAGTGAGCTGGGGGGGCTCGGCCCTGCCCCGCCACTGCGTTTTTTTCCTTGGCACTGCTCTTCCTGCTCCGGTGAGACCTGCCTTTCCCCCCTCTGCCCTGCCTGGACATTCTGCTGTTCCCAGCTGCCAGCCTGTGCCATCGCATTCTTCCCAGCCCCATGCAGGAGCCACCGAGACCACCGAGCCATGGGACCAAACTGTCCTGGGTTTTGGGAGGCAAGATATTTGAGGTTCTTGGCACTACTGTTTAGTTGTTAACACTGTAGCTATTTTCTTCTGTTGTTTAGTTTGTTATACATACTAGTAAAGAGCTGTTATTTCTTACTCCCATAAGTTTGCCTAGAGAAAGCCCCTTTAATTGCCTTTCTTGTCTAAATTATAACAACTAGGAGGGAGGGGATTTCAATTGTCCAGATACCTGTCTTCTAAACCAGGACAATGAACATACTAAATCCCCATAAAATCTGTGGAAACTGGTTCCTATAAAACAGCTAGATAACATTCAGAATAAAAAAGCTTTTCAGATCTTTATTTTTAAAAATTTCTAAAAAATTTTTCAGAAAAAAAATCCCTCAAACTGTAAAGCCCAGCATATAATACATTTTTCTTACAGCTTCAATAGTACTAAGCAGATCCTGTCATCACTGCCATTTCTTCCACCGTAGCCTGCCAAATGGGTCCTATCCAATTAGCTTGGATCTTTAAAAGATTCACAAGCTAGTGTTCAGGTTCTTCCCACTACTAAATAGTACACTTTATCTTCTCTGCCTTGTGCTGGGCCATGAGTGACACGTGACTGTGTTTCACATCCTCCTTCACACAATACATCTCTACAGCCTGGTTTAAAACCTGGCCCTGAAGGGGAATTAATAGTTATTTAACATTTTGGAATAACAGTGGATAAGTATTTTTAGACTTGGAGATATCTATAGATCTGGATTTTAGTCTTTAGAGATATTAATGTCACATAAGGGCTTAGATGTTAAAAGAAAATTTGATTAAAGTTTAAATTAAGAAATGTCTGAAGAAGCGTGTGTCTGTGGAAAGCAAGAAGGAAAGGCATGCAAAAGGAACAGCCTTGGTTATCTTTCCTCTCGAGACAGCTCCCTCCTGAGCTGACCCTTCTGAGATGGGATCTGCACTCAGTGCACCTCCTTCAGCAGGCAGCTGGGAGCAGTAGGAGCTGGAGAATGCTGTGAGTCTGCTCAATTAGCTAATGAAAATTAGCTCTGCTGATCAGGTTCAGCATGTTAGTGGCTGAGTGCAGTGAGACTTAGTTATGGATGAGGAAAAGTCACTGTGTTTGTCTCCACTGTATGCTGCCCAATTAAGCCCAGTCATTATGTTTATGCTCATTCAGCTCTGAGCTTCACCTTCTTCCCTTGGCTGAGAGGATGACATGCAGTAGCAGTGGGGAGGAGAGAAGACAGGCTGAAAATACTTTGGAAATCTGATTCATGGGCAACACCTTGCTGTTGTATGGTTGGACTACGTGGCACTCATAAGGATCCTTCCAACACAAATCTCTTGGTGATTCTGTGAGGTCATCAGTCTAAACCAGAACCTCAATGCTCACAGTCATTCACAGAGAGGCTCTGCTTCACCCTAGTGTGTTTTAAACGAGAGGAAGACTGAACTTACACTCAGGAGCTGAGACCTGGGCCCAGCCAGCCAAACATAATGATTTGGGTGTTTCTGTGTACCATAATACGCAAATAATGAGAAGGAATCCTTGTCTGCACAACAACTTAATAATCAGGGACAGAGTCTGCAGTGAAGTGTAAGGTTTCCATTTTTCTTAATGATTTTCTCAGTCTTTAGGATACAGAATATTTCCACCATGAGTGCCAGGCATCACACCTATTTCAAATTATCTTAGTCCAAACTTCAGGAAAATAAAAGATATTGCTTCAAACAACTCCAAAAAGACTGAGGGCTTAAAAGTTAGTTACCATATTCTTGTGTGAACATTTCCTTTTCTGTACTTCTGGATAAAAGAGAGGGTTTTTTTAGCAGAAGCATTTGTAAAATGATTTCAAGATATTTATTGAACATGACTTAGGCTTGAAACAGACACTCAACAGTTTAGTATGCCTAGGATGTCATCATTTTTCTTCAAGTTTAGGACCACATCCTATGGCACTTTATATTAGCAAACAGGATCTTTCCAAGAGCTCCAAGAGCTCTATAGAGAGAGAAGTGTACCCAAAGCTAAATGTTTCCCCTTTTCTGCCAAAAATAATAGTAGGTGGTAGCATCACCTGTGTTTGTTACACTCCTTTTCCTGCAGTGGCCCCTCTGGGACCAGGGATAACTGTCTCCTCCTGGAACTTGCCTGGGAATGCTTTTGTCTTGAGTTGTAGCTGAGGGCTTGAGTCTACTATGGATGACGAAAACTTGGTCTTTCCCATGTCCATGTTAATGCACCAAACAACAGGGTTTTTATAGTATACTTAAAAAAACTTTTTTATCGAAGAAGGAAATGGCACAAGAAAGATATGGTGAAGTCATGCTTTTTTTTGTGCTTCAGTCTTTGAATTTGATGCTTAAATCCCTGGCTAACTCCTATGGGGCATATACAGCCTCATTATTGGTGCTGGCTATTACTTCCCTAGAAGCCTCCTGTCCTGCCTGTGTGCTTTGGTAAGGTCTCTCAACCAAACCAGGCTGTTCTCAGTTTGCCTTGCAATGAAATTAGAAAGGATTCCCAAACAGGAGAAGCTTTCACCAAAACTCACTGAACAGGAGGCAAAGGGTGATCCAGACTGTGAATGGGCCATAAACACTTGCTGTCCATCATAACCCTTCCCCTGTCATATGCTCCTTGTTTCCATTACCTGTGCTAAGGAAACAAAGCCAGCATGCATGTGCCTTTCCTTATGCTGTGAATATACCTTAATTCTGTACAAACACACACTCAGCTGTTCTGCTCCTTGGCACCCCATCTGCAGAGAAGGAGATGACAACACTTTCCCACCTCAGAGATCCTCATATTGGAGGCTGTCGTGATTTCAACAGATGGTGCCTTAGAATTCAGGGGAGGAAATCAGCTGGTAATCTGGATTTAGAGAGCTACATACACTTCATTTCATGCATCACATTGGGACAAACCTCCTGGAGTCTGTTCCTCAGACTGGGAGCTTGCCCAGGGGAGGGCTGTGTAGATATTTAATTTCCTGCAGTGGCTATTTCAATTTTAGCCCCTTTTCTGAGCAGGGACAAATGTCTTAATTTTGCAAATAATGGCAGAATGCATCTAAGGCAAGACAATTTAGATGGATGGATTTTGGCTGTTATTTAAGAACTGTGATAAATAATCTCCTCCCCATCCACGCCTCTCCTAGAAATCTACATATCTTTGTGCATATATTATAACAAACCTTAATAAAGAAATAATCCAAAATGGCACCTGTTAAAGAAAAAAAAGAATAGCTCCAAAATGTAGGTTATTGAAATATGAGTCTAATATAGAAAAGATAGCAGTGCTGATATTAATGACCTGTCTCCTGGTGCACTTAAAAATCTCTCATGTATTTTATTTTATTTTTTATTAGAAACTGTATCATTAGCTCTAAAGATGTTACTGGGAAGGGAGAAGAGAAATATCTGACTTTTTAAAAGCCAAATTCAGCTAGATTTTTTCTTACTAAAAAAAGAGAAGATTTTTTCATAAATATTTTTTCCCCTCTGGCTGGAATATTAGGACAGTATATTAAATTCCTGCCCCCAATTCCACAAAAGGAAGACCCAACCACATTTACATAGTAATGTCCCTTCTGTGCTTTTGACAGATGGGTTTCATTGACACAGACATACTGTTAGGGGCCCAGCAATAGATTAAAAAAACAACAACAATAGATTGTAACATAATAAAAGTGTATTGTAATGTACATCATAACTTTTGGCCAAGGTTAAATATCCAGTTGGTGTATGAAAGTCGTATTCCATTAGACAAAATAGATGTCACATAGCAAAGCATTAAAGATGAGTTGACTGAGCCATTTGTTTTTATTTATATTACATTATATTTTCCTTGATTCTATTTATGCAGTAAGTTAAAAAAAAAAAAATCCTCTGGTCCCTGTTTCTCACTTACACTATCACGATGTTATTGACAGTGAATGCCCATGTGAGGCTGCCCATGGTGCAGGGTGCTGCACAAAGCCACAGGATTCACTTGCTGAAGGCCAGCACTCCTGTGTGGATACACCTGAGCAGCCTGAAAGCTCTTACATGGTTAGCAAGCCAGACACAGCATCACTAAGCTCACCAAGTACCAGCCTCTTACGATTTCAGAGTCCATGGTGAAAGTCACTTGCTGAGCTGCCATGCGGTCCCTGCTGCCTTCACTCCTTGCTGTCTGATCTATAGCTCAAAAAATAAGCTGACTTGTAATATAGGGACTCTTGGAGGTATTTTCCAGGTGAATTTATTGGGGTGGGACGTGTACTGCTACACCAGGAGTCCTGTCCACTGCAGTGTTCAAGCTGGTTCAAATTACAGGTTGGTTGTGTGCACTCCTTACAACATCTCTGCAGCTGCCTCTGGTCTTCATGAGATTCTCCCAAAGCCTCTGAAGAGAAAAGAGAGCAGCATGTGTCTTATTTTTATTGTTGTTGGTTCTTTCCCCTTTCCTCCCCGCTCCAAGCTCCAGTGAAATTGTTCCTTTCTTAGTAATGGCTTTGTGCAGCTTCACGATAAAAGTCATCTACCAAAGAGACAGAGCAGTTTTCTCTGCATGTCTCCCTGAAAGGTACTCTTGGTTGAGAGAGCTTCACAGCCTCTCTTTAATGTCAAGTTATATGGCTTTGGGGGCTTTCCCAACTCCATCAATCCCCCTGACTGCATAGACACTTTGAGTGGAGTGGTGAGGACAGAACTGATAAACTGCAGCCTCCTCCGGTACTGGACTCTCTCCAAGGAGCCAATAATGCTCTCCTCAGGAAGCGGTTTTTGCTCCCTATAAAAACATTTTCCCACCAGGAGGTGGTAGCCAAGATGCACATGGGGATGGAGTGCCACCAAGCATCAAGTGAGGCTGACCTTGCTGGTGACACCTTCCCTCAGCAGCTGGGGTGGGGGTAATGGATTCCTCCAGTTGTTTCTCCAATTGTGAGACAGGAAGCCAGAGAGTCCCAACCTGCCTTGGAGAAGCTGTTGTGGTGCCCAGGGCAGCCCCAAAACAGAGAAGTGGTCTGGATATAACTGAGAGAAGTCATTCACTGGAAAGGAAGGATGAAGAGAGGGAAATGCAATCTCTAATGATTTAGGAATTAACAAGCGTGTCACTCTAGATTTGTGGTGATATGTGCCTACTTGGTCTACAGAGAGTATGGCACAGGTAAAAGGAGTTCTCATGGAAAGGAGCTCACAACCTGATGGACTTGTGCTAGAAGAAAGGAAATATATTTTACTGCTCTACTTGAAGGAGGCTGAGATACCCTCAGTCCACTGTACTGTTTACACTTTGTGTCTGCAGAAGAGCAAGAAAAATAATTCCAGATCATCTGTAAGCACACTGCATATATTCCTGCTTTTATTCCACTTCTAATAAATTCCAGAAGTGGACCCTGGAGAGTAAGAGGTTACCTGGGCAGGCAGGTGTTCCTTTTTTCTCCTTTGGTCCTGACAGTCAAGACATTGTTGGTACCTGTCCACCAAAACAAGCCCTTGGGATGGATATGGACCACACAAAGAGGTAGAGGCAGGAGGTTTTATTTTCCCTTCCTTACCCTATATAAGGGTATAGGGGATCACACAACATTTTGGCTATTTCCAGACTCCAACTCTATGCTGTGATAACACTAAGATCATGTCAGAACCACCATTACTTGATTTACTTCCCATCCTGGAGAGAGACACTTTTCCTGCGATCACATTGCTGCACTTGAATTTCTAACATTAAAAACTAAATATACAGAGATCCATGTTTTGCAGTTGGTTAACGTAGCACTAATCCAAACTACTTTTTATTCATAAGTACATTACATACACCAGAAGGAAGGTTTTTATTTGTTTTTATTTCTTAATCACATTCTGAAGAGGTCATATGTGAAACACAGCTGCAAGAAATTTTCTTTTTCTTTTTTTTTTTTTTTTTAAATCAGTCTTCCTCCTAATTTTTTCTTATAAGATTATACGGCTATCTGCTTTTAATTTTCTATTTAAAGCATATCTCCAACTTGTAAATAAATATGCTTTTTCTAGTTCAGGTCAAGTTTTAGTCTCCAATTAATGAGGAAAATGCATTAGACATCAATGCCCTCTTCTAGGGTTGTTGATAAAGTAAAATCTAATTATATTCTGGTCTTTGCACTTGCAGGAGATATTTAGAATTTGTTTATACTAAGAGTCTTGACTGAAGGTAAACTGACACATCATGTTTGCATTTTGAGAACCTACATCTACTTTCACTGACTGAAAAAATATTTTTGTGGTCTAGCATCTGTCTGCACAGGGATGTAGGTGGGGAAGAAGACAGACAAAGCCATTTTTGTAATGTGTTCACTTTAACCAGGGAAAAATCTGACCAGCTATTTGAGATTAGTGGAAAGCTTCCACATAAATCCATGTCAATAGAACCAGGGCACTGGGATAAGCACCAGTGACGGATCCAACCGTTCTGATTAACGTGTGGTTCAAACTGGCAAGTAAATCCCTGATGAAGTTGAAGGTAGTTCTGTCCAACAAGAGATGGGAAGAAATTTGGCAAGTACTGAAGTAAAACCTAGGAATTATTCACTGTTGCCCTAGGACAGAAAACAGCTTTTGTTTCTGTACCTAAACTCTGATATGCAGTGGGTAAAAAAGAAAGGCATCCATGCAGATAAGATCCTCAGATGCTGCTGCAGGGCTAGCTCAATTGCTTTCCTCCTGTGTTTGCTAAAATTGGTACCTCCTGTGCAAAAGCCATGATAAACAAATAGTAGTATCATTCCAAATGTACTGTCATCATCATCATCACAGGCCTCCTCCTGACCACTACAAGATGAAGACTTGACCTTAAAAATGGCACCCCTGGCTCGGACCAAATGTGACCACTTTTGTCCATGCCATCTGTCTATTCATCTTGGTGACAGGCAGCTCTGCTCTCTGCCCAACCACTATGAATAGGCAAGTGACTGCAAATAAGCCTCACCTAAATGGAGAGAGTTGATACCAGCCTTGGGAAAGTATTTCACACATCACAGTAGGAAAGGGCCATTGTTTTTTGTTCAGATTTGGGTTTTATTACTTGCTGCACTTATAAGGAAGGAAATTTTGTTCCTTGGAGGTACTGCAGATGTTTGTATGGGTAGTTAGTTAAGGGACAATATAACAGTTTCAGGGATGTGGTCTGAGCAGAAGGGGCATCATAGGACAAGAACTGAAGAAACAAATGAGGGAAGAAAATAAGTGATTTTTAAAATTTTCCCTGAGGTAAATACTCAGAAGTAAGACTGTAGAGAAGGTAATAAGTCTCTGGAAGGCATTTAGGATTTGTTTTAAAAATCATCTGATTAAACCCTGTTCCTCATGCAGCCAGTAAAGACACAGATTTTTTTTCTCACAAAAAAATTTTACCTCCTAGGAATTAATGAAAATTTAGAGACTAGAAATCACAGTGAGAGAGGAAATAAAGAGCAGTGATCAAGATGCAAAAAGAACTGAATTAATGTCTCTGTTCTGCCATAAAGCGTCTTCTATAAATCTGGACAAAATAACCTTTCTACACCGAAGTTTCACAGGTGAAATAGACATAACAACACTTATCTACCTTTCCAGAGCTTGGAAAGGGCACATAAATTTGAATAATCTAATATAGGGACATAGTTTTCTAGTGACATCATTGTCTTTTTATGTTGGGTCATATTAGTAATAGAGTGTATCCTTCAGGCCACGGATTTTGCCATAAGCTCACAGTGGTTTCTATTTCACAGAAGCATAATAATGTTGGGGTTGGAAGGGACCTCTGAAAAACACCCAATCAAACTTTCTGCCAAGCAGGTGATACAGGAACACATCCAGGTGGTGTTTGGATGTCTCCAGAGAGGGAGACTCTACAACCTCCCTGGGCAGCTGTTCCAGTGCTTTGCCACCCTCAATGCAAAGAAAGTTTTCCTCATACTGAAGTGCAACTTTTTGTGTTTCAGTTTATGACCACTGCTTCTCACCCTGTCACTGGGCACCACTGAAAAGAATCTGCCACCATCCTCTGACTCCTGCCTTTCACATCCTTGTACGCATTAATGAAGTTCCTCTGCAGTGTTCTCTTCTCTGGGCTAAACCAGCCCAGCTCTCACATCTCTTCTCATAAGAGAGAGGCTCCAGAGTCCTCATGCTCCAGAAATTTATTGCCTCTGCTGAACCCTCTCCAGAAGCTCCTCATGCTGGGGAACCCAGGACTGAACACGGCATCTCTTCCAGGATGGCAGATGGGCACGGGATGTTCCTTGACAATATCATATCATACTGACTCTGTAAATGTCTTTTGTTCTTGATGCACAGAGCAGTGCTTTATCTGATGGGGGACAGATGATAAAATAGGACAGGTTAGGAAGGAAGAGCATGGAATATTTTTTGAAGAGTATGAGGAAACCAGGGGAAAACTACAAGTGTAATAGGAATGGGGGAGCAGAGAAGGCTGGATTTCAGAGAGTAGACTCAAGGAGTGATGAAGTGAGCTGTGGCTTTTGGGTGGGAGTGAGAAGGATGGCTCAGACAGCAGTGTCATTGTGTGCTGCTTGGTTGCTTCTCCAGATGGAAACTTTTGGAGACAGGCATAACTGACTGTTTGCCCATAAGTAGTGTGCCAGTATCTGAGATATTTATTAAGCCAGGACTGTTAATTACTCACTTACACAAGCACTTAAGTTCACTGACAACTGTTTAAAAGTTGTTGATAGTGTTTAACAGTGGGGAGATGAACAGCTTTTTTTGCCTCTAAGCATCATTAACGTAGGGGGAAAAGCCAGAGGAATACAAAACAGCCCTCACATCAGTACAAAAATTTTGGCTTCCTGTTTTCAAGTGTGATTATTATGATTACAGGCTACATCAATTTCTGGACAGTTCAGATGAGATGGAGGTCCAATTGACATCAGTATGGAACAAAACAGACTGTCCTGAAGAATTGGTTATATAAATGGGCAAGTCAAAGGAAAGGTGGGAGGGGAAAAAAATAAATAGAATGGTTTGGGATGAAAGGGACCTTAACTATTATCTAGTTCCAATCTCCCTGCCATGGGCTGGGACACCTTTTACAAATGCAAAGAAAGATGCTTATTCCACGAGCCACAGCAAGAGAGAAAAAATATAAAAATCCCCTTCTTACTAAGGTTCCCTTTAATCTACATCCCTATACTTCTGGACCAATCTGCAACATGACTGTCTAGTGTACTAGAAACCAAGCAGATGGCATCATGTGATGAAAACATCCTTGACAGCATTGTGCTGCTCTGCTCAGACTGTTGGTCGCATTATTCAGGAAAGATTATTCAGGAAAGTACCCCCTGCTTTTCCCCCAGATCCCACCATGAAGTCTTTCTACCACAACACAGTCAAGGAATCTTATAGCTGTAATCTGGTGGAACAGACCTGGCTATTATGTACAGAGGAGAGGAAAGACACCCGTGTTGGTGTTTAACAGCTCAACCTACCTCTGTGTTGGCCTGAGAGTCTCCATGTGGTAACTGGATCCAAAGGTCTGGCATAATAGTCTCAGATAACATTTTGCGCCTCTACTGCCTATTTGAGGCTTTGGAAGTGTGTGAGCAGGAATCTACACATTTTAAAATGTGTATCAAAGAAAACACAGGCCACAAGGCTGGTAAATCCAGGTCTAGAATTCAGAAAGAAAAGGAAACCTCATCTTAGCAAGGAACTGAGATCTTGCTGCAAGCAAGTGCACAGCATTTTACCACGGCACATTACCTAGATTTAGGTGGCAGCTTGTCACTGTGGGACCTTGTGCTGCCTCTCTGTTGTAACTAATGAGCCTGTATAGCCAAGTTGCCTCCTTGCACGGCTACCAGAGAGGAAAGAGAAGGGTGTTCTTAGAGTTTTTATGGAGTTCAATAAAGCCCTTGAGCACACAGCCTCTCTCCTTCCTCCTGTTGCTCTTCCAGATTCCATTTTGACTTATAAAGCAGAGAAAAGGACTGCAAAGAGAGGAAAGTCACTACTGTTTCTGGGTTACACATATGGAATAATGGTGAAAATTGAACAGATTTCCCCAGAGGTTAGCCAGCATTGCAATCTCATGGCCTTGGCAGAGGCAGGAAGTTCCATGAGTGAAGTCTGGTCTTGGTATGCATAACCTAAACAAGTTACTTGAAGGACCAGCTTCCCCCTGCATGACCACATATCTGATGTCTCCACTGAGGTAGAAAGGAAGTGTTTCAAACCAAAGCTGGTCTCTAGGAATGTATGCACTTGGCCCAGGAATCTCTATAGTTGAGGGTTAGACTTTGAGGCCCTGATTCAAACAATAAGTAGAAAATATCCATTTTACTGAGGGAGAGGTTCAGTTCAGATGGGTTTTTTGTAGTATTGTAGAAATTTGCTTCCAACCCCTTTTTTCCCCTTCTGCCTGTATAAAAAATTACTCTGAATGCAACAAGAACAAGGTGTTCTAATTAAATAGATTTGTTTACATCTCGTAGCATGAAAAACTAATTCAGTCTGATATACTGTAGGTTCTTGCACTATCTCTCTTCCACTTCATGTAAAATTACCCATTTATAGTAGTATTTTATTTAAGAATATTTAAAAAGTGGGCTTGATTAAACAAAAACTGATTTAAGTTCCAAAGTGCTTATTTCTAAAACAAAGGTTTCACATCAGCGTGCAAGAGGACGGGAGGGGGAGAGCAGAACTTATGCTATATCTCACAGTATTTTCTCCCTGTTTTTATTACATTGCAAAGGTCCCTACCTTTGCTAGTCATAAGAACTCATAGCCCGTGGCTAGAACACATTTTTATTAAGTGAAGGTTAAAGTCAGAGCCCAAACAGATCCACTGTAATATGATTACAAACATAATATCCTGACCTGGGCCTGTGCCGCAGTATCAGCACCAGATCAGAAGCAAAGGCAAAAGCTTCCTGACTGTAACTGTGTTCCTACCAGTGTAAAGACTTCTGCATATTCTCCATCCAGAAAGAGCTGGATCACCCTTAAGGGTGCCACCACACAAATTATGTGGAAGATAAAGACTGCAAGTTAACATGAGGTCCAGCTGCAAAACAAGAACAAATCTCAGCAACTCACAGGACAGGCCTGCCCATCAAGTAATTTTTGTAGGTTTATACAGTAAAGCTGGATGAAACTGTTGCAGGGAAGAATAATATCCCAATTAATTTTATTTCTCAGATCGTCAAAGTGAGATAAACAGGAAATGTTACAGACACTTAGACAAAATTCACTTTGGGGACAGGAAGCTGAGAGGAGAGGAACCCAAGTATTCAGTCCATCCTTGAACCAGAAAGACAGCAAAGTCTGCATGCAGTACCTATCAAGCCACAGTTCTGTATGTTACATTTCCATCCATGTGGGGTATAAGTGATGAAGTAATGGCCTGCTTGAGAAGCAGCTCAAACACGAGATTGGCTGGTATTCTTTAAAAGAAATTCCCCCTGTAGAAAGACAAGAGCAGGACCATTTCCTGAGACCACCAAGTGCCATAGTAGCAAGACAAGGAGACTCAGAACCCTGAATAAGTAATTACTGTGCTATCCTTTCATTCCTGATACTGCATATGACCCCTGTAGGCAGCCGTGTTCATCCTGAAACAGAGCTTGGGAACTGGTGGCTGCAGGGAGGCTTGGTCAGCTCTTGGCCACAGCAAGAGCCTCAGTGTGTAACCCCAGCTGACAAAGGTGCAGTTCTTAAGCCATCAAGGCCACTTTTAATAAAATAAGCTCAATAATGTGCATCAAAGGAAAACAAAGATTTGAAACATCTCTCTTTTTTTGTTAAATATTTTTGCTTAAATGAAACAAAACTGTGCTAACTTGCAAAGTTCTTTTTTTGAGGGGTAAGCTAATTACTTTTGCAACTTCTCACTCTGTTCCAGCTCTCTGGCAGCCAGAGTTGCAGGAGATGTGGGGATGTTAAGTGACTTGGGTTTGTGCCTCTTTGGCAGCTGGAGCTTTAGGGAGACTGGGAGCTGGGCAGGAGCTGGGTGATCAGCCCCTGGCCCCCTGCCTGCTTCAAGGCTCCTACTTTCATCAATTGCCTGTCTGTGCAGAGAAAGCTAAAGTGACAAAAAACTTTCTAGGGGGAGGATAAAAGAAAGAGACAGGAAAAATCACAACCATCTCTTCAAAACCAAAAGAACATTATAAGAAAGAAAAAAAGCCTCAAAATTTTCACTGATTTGAAATTTCCCACAGGAACATTGTTTGATTGGAAAGGGAATGTTCTGTTAGGAAATCATTCCAGTGGGCAAGGGAAAAAGTTGAATTATGCCAAATTCTCACAGGCTGCTGATGGTCTCACTGAAATGTGCCCATCACCTTTGAGGAAAATGATCAGTACTTTCAAAGAGAGGCTTTGCACTTTCTGAGGGTTTTGCCTTAAATTTGGTGTAACTTGGAGATAAGGCACACAGAGGGTAAGAGCTTGAGGGAAGAGTAATTTTCACCTTTCTGGTGCTTACAGCATGATAAAAAACTTTCCTCCGTGCTTTTGAATTAATTCCTCAAAAGTTCCAATGCCTGCACACCCATTTGTTTCCTCATTGTTTTTATTAAACAAGAAAGGCGAGCTTTATTACTGTGCAAATGAAAGCATCACCAGAAGATAGATACTTCCCAGATTCTTATTAATCTCTAAGACTTATGAGGCTGCCTAAGTTCCACAGAAATTAACATACTCTACAGATTTCTTCCAGCAAGTCACTGAGTCCTTGTTACCCTGTATGTGGAGTGAAGAGAAGCCAAAAAAGCAAAACCAAAGGAGAATAAATCTGTATTATAAGAGGTTGTTCCAAGTCAAAATGTGCATGTGCATGCATGTCTTTGTCTACAGATACAGGACAAGGCTCTGTGCCATGGTGCATCATCTATAGCACCATTATAGTAATTTACCATAGACTGTACAGACTGAACTGTGTGCCACAAAGTAGAGGTCATAATCATAATTAAAGTCCAATTGGATTTGCAATTCAAAATAATTTAAGAATAATCTCCAAAACTGTGACGGTGCAAATTAATATGCTAGGGCATTGAATTTATTCTTTCTCCCCAGTTTCTGCTGTAAGATTACCTATTACCTGAGCCTTACTGTAGGCACACTTAATGCCTGTGTGGGAACAACATTTAGTGTCCCTAGCAGAGACCAAGGTTCCATAGCAGTATCTATTATACACAAGACAGACCCTACCCTGAACATAAAAGTCAAGAAGAACCTGGAGGAGTAGCAGATAGGCAAAATGACTTAATCATCAAGGCTGGTGCCTGAACACACAGTTGAGTACCCAGACCAGGATATTCTATGTCTAATGACTCAAAAAACCAGAGTGAGAGATAAGAAGAGAAGTACAGAAAGCCCTATTCTAGGCCAGGAATAACACACATGCAATTAGGGCAGAAGAGACTTACAACACTGGCAATATTCTCTGTATCTTCTGCTCTTTTGTAGTGGAAAATTGCATGTTTTGTATTTTTTGGTTTCTTATGGTGCAAGGATCCATTCAGCTATGTAAGGATGTGCAATGTTGAAAA